>JACYXH010000310.1:210000-440000 GCA_026745465.1 Lota lota | reverse complement strand
CTCTCAGAGTTGTGCCGAGCATCGCTGCACCCGTATCCTCACCTCCATCCGTGCATACCCTCCACCTCCCAACTCCTCCTCCTAACTCCTCCTCCTCCACCAACCACACCGTCATCCACACACCCTCCCCTGTCACTCCTTCAGAGTCCTACCTGGTCCTCATCGTCACTCCACATACCACCCCCACCTTCCCTATACCCCACCACCTCTCCCATGTTCCTCCACCTCCACCCACTACCCTCAAATCAACCATCCCCCCTCACAGCCTTCCCCATACCATCCATCTCCACCATGTACTCCATCGGCCTACTTCCAGCTCCCTCTATGTCCATCTCCACCTCCCTCTATCTTCTCCATCTCCATAGAAGCTCCAGAGTGGTGTTGCAGTGCAGGTACTCCTGATGTATGAATAATGTACAGACCCCCCCCCCCCCCTCTCTCTATCTCTCTCTTGCCTCCTGCTGTGTAGAGCAATGGATTTCTGTACTAAAGAACAATCACTATAATGGCCTATATGTGTGTGTATGTGAGCGTGTGCATGTACGTGTGTGAATGTATAGTGTGCTCCACTGCTGATTCCTTCATGGCTCACACAACATCCTCCCCCCCCCCATACACACACACACATACACACACACACATTGCTCCTATTCCTCTATATCATGAGGGTAACCATAGCTCACCTACTCAGGTGCTGAGCACTCTTATAGGTGTCCATTTAACTTGTACTAGAGCGCCTGGGAAGGTAGAGAGAGAGCGATAGAGAGAGAAAGAGAGAGAGAGAGATAGAGAGAGAGTAAGTTAAGGCAATGATCCCCACAAGAGGAGTGACATACTTACCTCCCTACACACACATACACACACACACACACACACATACATCAACATGCACTGTCAGTAAGTCCCTGTTGCTGCCAGCCTGTAGTGCCACACATGGGTCCGTGTGTAGGATATAGCTCACAACAGCGACTGCTTTATTACTCCTATTGTTGCTACAATAGCTAGCAGCCTTGTGGAGGCGGAGGAGGAGGTGGAGGAGGCGGTGGAGGAGGTGGGGGGCGGGAGGGGTTATAAAGTGCTTCAGGGGAAATCAACAACTCTCTGAGAGGTGACTTTGTGACCCATCACCATGGAAACTGGGACGAGGGTCGGCGATGATGCAGCATGCCGGCATAAGGCAGAGAGGAATGACTTTCTCTCTCTTCCTCTTCGTTCTCTTCGTGTTCTTCCTCCTCCTCGTTCTCTTCCTTCACTCGGTGCCATTACAGCGGTCGGGTCCAAAGGTCAACACAGTTGAGCAGGAGGCTGAAAAACTGGCTCTGTTGCAGTTAAGGGTTAGGATGGCCTGTTAGAGGAACACACTTGTTAGCACTGTTTTGTACACGCTTGCGAGTCCCAGCTGTGGTTTTCATCTCAAACTAAGGGTCAGTGTTGACGACATTTTCTCTTCGTTTTGCGAAACATGAAATGCTTGCGGCCCAAGTCTATGTATTTGTTTGTGGCTAAGATAAGGAATATAGCATTATAACAAAGGCCTGGTTGTTTGTGTTTTCTCCGTCTCTAGGTCCACATCAGGTTCCAGGAGGAAGAGGAGACACAGGTGAATATGAAAAAGAACAAGAAAGAATTCATGACCATATATACCTGTCTGAAAAAGCATTGCAGTTAGGTTCCCGGTGACTGTGCTTGCTCTGCAGAGGTGTCGCTGAGTGCTGAGATCTTTTTCTTATTATTATTTTTCTTGTTCTGTATTTGTTTAGCTCACTCACAACCATATTTTTTTCCCAGATCCGGCAGCCCAAAGAACAAACACAAAGACAGGAACAAACAGAGGAAAGGGTGAGAGATATTGATACAAGTATTATTTATTTTCCTGTCTCCTCTTTCCTCTCTTTTTGGCTTGAGAAGTTCAGTTTGTTATTCCTGTAGGTTTTCATTGTTCGCGTTCTTTCATCATCTCAACGCTGAGGTACAATGAACAAGTAAAATGGCCGGTGCTTTAGTATGTGGGAGGAGCTGAAACTGCAGGATTTCTTAGGTTCTCAACCTGGAATCTGGCATTTGTCCAGCACCACGGCTACTTTGTGAAAAACAAAATGTGTTGAGTCAGCACCCGTCACTTTATAACTTTGGCATCGTGACGGGACAATGTAATCTCTAGGTGTTCTGTGTAGCCAGAATGAGAATGTGCGTGGATGTAGCCCTGCGGTACACTGATGTCCCCATGCGCTGGGTAAACAGTGGCTTAGGGAGCGACGTGGCCCTGCCTAATACATTTAGATTAGTATTTTACACTTGTTAGGATCAGACGCACACAGACACATCCTGGGAAGCCAGGACGCCTTGTCACAACGGTCTTGTGTTTCAGTTCTCAGTTTCAATGCTAAACAAAGCATCCCATCTTGATTAGAATATATATTGAAATTGTGTGGAAAAGCTATTTTACATAAGATAATTGACTGTGGTGCTGCTTGCTGATTTGTGGTGTGTGTGTGTGTGTGTGTGTGTGCGTGTGAATATGGTGTGTGTGTGTGTGTGTGTGTGTGTATGTCTGTGTGTGTGTATGAATATGGTGTGTGTGTGTGTGTGTGTGAATATGGTGTGTGTGTGTGTGTGTGTGTGTGTGTCCTCTCTCAGGTCTCCTGGTGCATCTCCCAGCAGGAGGTCCCAGCAGAGAGGTAGCTGCTGCAGCTCCCGCAGCGCCTCCGCCTCCTCCACCAGGAGCATGTCCAGATCCCCCGTCAGGTACACACACACACACACACACACACACACACACACACACACACACACACACACACACACACACACACACACACACATACACATACACATACGCACACACACACACATGCACACACACACACACACACACACACACACACACACACCATATTCACACACACTGAAACCCACACACACACACAAACACACTTCAATTAGAGTCGTTGTGAGGACCATGTCAGTTCAGAAGACAGTGTCTCTGATTAGAAAGTGTGATGATGGAGGAGTCAGTATTCTGGTTGACTGTCAGCCCCTCCTCTCCCCATCTCAGACTCAACTGTCAGGGCTTTAGGATCCATACCCTCCCTTCCCACTGCTGCCCCCCACCGTGTGAAAACCACCTATTAGAAGCCTGTGGTTTTCATTCACCTTCAAAACTTTAGTTTTGTAGCTTTTCTTCTAACGTGTCATTCTTTTTCTCCCTGCTTTCCTTCCTTCCTTTCTTCCAGGCTGAGCAGCAAATCCAAGATGGACGCCCACAAGGTTGCCAGCACCTCTCTGTCGCCGGGCCCAAACACCGCCAACGCCGTCACCGCCACAGTTGCGGCCGCGTGGCACAATGGCCACCACAGCCAGCGGGGCCACAACGGCAAGACGGCAGCCGATTGGACCACGCAGACAGCCTCAAAATACACCATGTATGTGAGCTCTCGGTTAGTCCCGCCACCCTTCCCTCCTCTCTAACGGTATTTCCATATTCCCTCAGTAACCCATATGAACTTTCTGTCCTCTTTGTTGGTTTGCGGGGGAAAGTTTTTATGGCTGGCTTTTATTGCTCCGACGTAGGCAATTCCCTCCTGTTGTTATTGGTGTGCAAGTGAAAAGGCTTTCCCGCGTCTGTTTGGGTGTAGAGCTTTGTAAACCGTTGCGGAAGCTACCAACTCTCTCAGGATATCTTTCGTCGTTTTTTTTATTGATTATGTATTTAACGCGCTGTCTTTTCATGTGCTGGAACCGAGAGAGGGAGCAAGGGTTAAGGAAGCTTAGCTTGACCTGTGACATCAACCTGTCTGTCTTTAAAGGGAGCGAGAGAGAGATACAGTGAGAGAGATATATATAGAGATAGAGAGAAGGGGCGAGGGACAGAGAGACTTGGTGAGTGCAGCCTGAGCCCACAACAGTAGGAGCACAGAATATCAGGCAGCGTGTTGGTACCAGAACCCCCTGCTGATGAAGGAACACATCAAGCGTGAGGATTGAGGCGTGCAGCTCCTGAACACCCTCTAAGGGTCCTTCCACAAGCAGGCGTCTCTCGGAGCCGATTAGCAACGAGAACCCCTTGAGCGATAATTACTTTGATGCTGCTCAAGAAAAAGAAGGATGACCCTCTTTGATAGCGCTGCAGATTTTTTAAATCCAATTAATGAATAGCTGGAGCTTGATACAATCAAGAAAGCGTAACAGAATTGTGCTGAGAGAGAGAAGCAACGCAGCTCGGCGCTCTCCCAGCAGCAACTCAGCCGTGAACTGGCATGTCAGCTCTTTCAGGTAATGACCAAGCTGGGCTGTAAATCATGTTATAGGTAATCCATACGTAGACGTCCAGTTGGTCCCATAAAAGGCTTTATGTCTAGCCATCCTCTAATATTTTCCCACAGTTTACTTGAGACTGAAACGACGTTGAGGCCCCATATAAACATGTTGCTTCTTCACAAGGAGGCTTTTACTGTAAAACCTTTCTCCACGTGTGAGCTGCTCTACGTAGCGATTCCATCATGCCCTTTCTCTGACACCACTGTCATGTTTTGCCTTCTGTGACATGGCCACCATCTCTGTGCCTTCCCCACGACCAGTGTGGTCGTACAAGCCCCTGTCTGAGCCAACGTGTTAAGAGTTATAACCATCGTCATTAGGACCACATTAGAATCATCTCAACACAAACGGGGCTAGAGTAACACCACCGGCTGTGATATGCAGACGAGAGATGGAAAGTGTAACCGCTGAACAAGCTACTGATTCACCTGCAAACAGCGCGCACACGTCCAGATTATTAATTTTGCATTGCTGTCTCCTGTTTCCTACCAGCCTGCATGTGTGTATGAAAAGGTCTCAATTGCTCTCTCTCTCTCTCTCTCTCTCTCTCTCTCTCTCTCTCTCTGTCTCTGTCTTTGTTTCTGTTTCTGTATCTCTCTCTCTCTCTTTCTCTCTCTGTCTCCTTCTCTCTCTTTCTCTCTCTATCTCCTTCTCTCTCTGTCTCTGGCTCTCTCTCTTTCTCTCTCTATTTCGCTTGTTTCATTCACGACTGTTTCATTTCTGCTTTTTATTTTATTTCTAATTTGAGTGGTATTTCCTCATTAATAAATGCCCCAACCTTTCTATCTTGTTTACAAAAAAAGCACTCATAATCTATGGAACTGGACCAAGTAGGTTGCCTGGGTATGTGTAATAGTTTCTTCTTGTTTATAAAGTTGTCTTCTCCTTTTCTTTTAAAGCACATGTTCTGCTCTGGGGTAGAACCCTTGTATCATCCAATTGTCCAAACAGGTTTCGACAGATTAAGAACAAACTAAATAACAACAATAGATAATACATTCTTCTCCCCTAATGGGCCGTTGACCTGCAATGAGGCCTCTAGGATGCAGCATCATTCTGCTTTCACCCTGGTTGCTACATACTCTCTGTGTCCCCGTGCAGAATGACTAGGCATGTGGTCTCTGGTTTATATTTTGAGCTTGTCAGTTGCAGTTACATTCAAACAGAAAGACCAATTAATGAACTGTCAGTTTGCTCTAGCGTGTATATATAAAAAAGTGGTGTTCACACGAGGCTGTGGTTGATAAGTCCACTCAGATATTTAACTGGCAGCCGAGGCTGGGAACATATTGTTAGCGGTTTGGTGTTTTTTTTTGGCCCACACACTGCGTCTCTGGCTTCCCTATCTCTTTCATTGACACATCTCTGTTTATGTCCCTGTCACACTCCTGCTGCTCTCCATTACTTCTCACAGCCCAACAGAGACGGATCCACACATCACAACCTAACCCGACTCAACGTAGCAAGTAGCAGTAGTGACAACTCACATACATAGATAGAGCTACATACACACACGTTGGGTATTTTGAAAGGGACCCAAGCCTCTTTGAATGTAATCTCGTACTCAAATACAAAAAGCAAACATTGTTTCAGTGCCACAGTTCGATTTCTCCCGCACAAAAAAAATCGTTTTAATTGGAGGAAAAAACGATGTAATAGTGGCTGTAATAAGTGATCCCCAGGAACAATCATTGGCGTGTTTCCTAAGTTTGCCTTGGGTCCCTTTCGAGTACAGCATAGCAACTCTAGGGGATGACTCCATTTTAGCAGTGACCCTTTCAACACAAGGCCCCACCCCCTTCCTGCCACAAACACCACCACCACCATCAGCCCCACCCGCACTTCCTGTTCCACCATGTCACATATCCATCCATGTCTGTGTTCATCTCCCAGCTCTGCATGACTCCAAGAGCCCCCCCCACCTCCCTCCCTCCCTCCCTCCCTCCCCCCCCACCTCCCCATCTCTCCCACAGACCCTCCTAACCATCCTACTCATTCTACATGGATTCTTTCCGCTGATGTAATTAAATGCTTATCTTAATCCCCCCCCCCCCCCCCTCTCTCTCTCTCTCTCTCTCTCTCTCTTTATCTCTCTCTCTCTGTCCACCCTGCCCCAGCGTCTCTTATACAAATATGGCTGCATTTGTAAAAGTGAAAAAGACAGCGAATCCCGTAGTCAACAGATTCACCCACCCCCCCCCCCCCACACTCCCAATTCTAACTTCTCATCATTTGCTTTTTTTTGTTTGTTTGTTTGTTTGTTTTTGTTTACGTCTCCTTAGTCTGAACCAATATGTAGCGTTGATACTAAAAAGAGGTCATTGTCTTTTTCCCATTTCGCTGCGGAAAACACTCCTTTCTCCTTTCTGTTTTCCTTTTCTTTCCTTGTTTTTGTTGATATTGCATACGTGTCACTGATTGAAATGGAAGGTAGGTAACGCTTTGCCTACGCACGTGATCTATGATGCAGATGAGAATGTGAGAAGCACCCTTTCGCCTGAGTGACGTCAATGTCTCTCTCTTTCTCTCACTCTCGCCCCCTCTCTATTTCCTCTCCCTCTCTCCTTCACTCTATCTCACTCTTGCTCTCGCTCAATTTCTTGTCATTTGGTCTATAAACAAGATCATTCACTAATTGAACATCAAAAATACTCTGATTGGAACACGACTTAGAACTCTGGTTTCTTTTCTCGTTCCTCCTGAATTTCTCATTCTGAAAGTTTCCAGTATCCCGTTCTATCTTCCAGATTCATTTATTTACTCCATCCCAATTACATGACCATTATTTTTTTTGGTTTGGTTTCGGTAGAATGCACACCAGTTTGTCCAGCATCTTTCTGTTTGTTGGTAATTTAGTGCATTCGTCCCTTAATTCTGTCACGTTGATTTTTTATTATTTCTCGAACCGTTCTTGCTAACAACTGTCTTTAGCACCCTGTGGTTTAGTGTTTCCTTATCGCCTTCTACACCATTTGTTTTCTCTCTCTCTCTGTCTTTCTCTCTCTCTCTTTGCCTCTCTAGGGGAGAAAATCTCTCCCCTTCCGTTCCGAACATGGAACTGTACTCACTTTGCTGTCTCTTACGCAGCAACCAAAGAAAGACAAAAAAGACTAATGCATGCTTTAGGAGTCCACTGTGTTTGATCATACAAGCCCTGGAGGTCAACTGTCTACAGGTTGACCTCTTCACCGTGGGCCATCACAACACGCCACATACAAAACAACCCCAAATATACAAAACTCCCACCCAACACCATGACATCATCATATATTCAGAGAAGATAGACCACTAAGACTGCTATTAATACTAAGTGTCACTTGACATTTATAATACGACTATTACTTTGTAGTAATAATAATGATGTTTTTTTCCTTAAATTAAAATATTTTAATGCACACGGTTTAACTTTTATTGAGTGCTTGCGACAGTAACTCAATCCATGGCTTACTTTTGAAAAGGCCAACAAGCAAATGAAAAATTAGGACTCACCTTAAAACAACTATTCTCTTCTCTCTGACCTTTGGTTTTATAAAGTGACATTTCTATGGGGTTTTCACTAGTTTGTTGGTGGAAATTGAAGAGAGATTCGTCTTACAAAAACAAACAATCTCTGAAAGATCATAATTATTATGTGGAGATTACAAACTGTACATAATGTGCAAAATATATATATCCAATGCAAATGCACTACAAACACATGAGCCTACATATGACTTACGTGCAGGGTATTATCCTGACACAGCAGTCCCGGTGGTAGAGGACAGGAGTAGGGGGGATTACAGCATAGACCTCTGAGGGACACTGCACATTGTGGGGTTATTTTCTACCTTTTTGCTTTTTTTCCGTTATTTTCCGTTGATTATCATGCATTGTCTCATGACTCACTGGCAGGGGCGGGGTTTGTGTCTTTTTCTCTTGCATTTTGTGAATCTAATGATGCACTTATGTTGCCCCACTTTTCCCTTTTCTTCATACCTTACCTACTAAAGGAGGGAATACCACTTTATTGGTAAGTGGATGTTAACCAGAAGGGAAATAAACAAGAGTATCCATTTGAAAAAAAAAAGAAAAACTAAAGAAAATGGGTCGCTGTTCACATCTCAGCAATTGTCTACAGGAATTTTGTAAAAATCCACAAAGTGAAAATTTGAGTAGCCGATGATTTGGTTTTTTTCTGATTGGGTTGATTCAATAATTGTGAATCTTTATTTTGTTCCTTCCATTTCTGTGATGTTTCGTCAAGTTGTCTACTCTTTTCTGTTTCGTTTCATATTTGTTTTAAACCATTACTTAAAAAAAGAAAACAATGATCACGGGAAAACTCCTATTTTTCTCCTCTTCCAACTCTGTAGCTCTCTACTTCCTGTCTCTACTTCCTGTCTCTGCTCTTCTTTTCTTGATTTGGTTTACAGATTTTCCCTCTCTTTCTCCTCTATAGTTTTTCTTTGTTTTCTTTTTGGGATTATCATTTCTTCTGTCATTATTCTTTTGCATGCCCAGTATTGCATGCGCTGCACCATAGAGGACTATCCATAAGCTACATGGAGAAAAATCTAGATCTTTTTTCTTTTAGATGTTTACCTTCTTTTGCCAAAGTACATCGTAGCTCTTAACTCACTCACGTGGAAACACTCTAATGCCCTTTCCTCCCCCCTTTTCTTTTCCCCTCTTTGTTTCTTCCTTTTATTTCTGTTTGTTGGTTGTGGTTCCCCTGCAGAAGCTCCACATGCTGGCTCCAGCCTCGGCTAATGCTCACCAGACCTCTCTCCTGAGAGGGTCCATACTCCACACCGCTCCCAACAGGAGCCAGGCGGCACTGCAGCCGGGCCAGCTGGGGAAGGCTGGGGCCGGCGGGGAGGCCAGGCATGCGGCTGCGGGCGGCTCCCTGTCCAGGAGGGGGAGCCAGAGGGCCAGAGACGGCAAGAGCCCCCGCTGCTCCCCGGCGGCGCACAGCAGCGACTCCGCCCACTCCCAGCATAACCACGCCCACCGAGGGAGGCGCTCCTCGCACCGGCAGAAGAAGTAAGCGGGAGGACCGCCGTGCGTATTGATCCATGATGGAGGTGTTTCAGCTGCGGACATCTCCATGGATGCTGGAAACATCTCCATTTTGGTTTTTCCTGTTTGCTTCGGTTCGTTTGTTGTAGGTACTCCTGAAGTCCTCACACTTCTGGTGGCAGGTTTGGTCACTGGAAGACTGCTTTCTGGTATATAGTCAACTGTGATATGTGCCATTTTGGGGGTAGGAAAGTGTGTCTTGCTGGGTTGTTCAAAGAAGGTTGTGGGTTTTGATCCCCAATGCCCACTGCCTACCTGTAGGCATCCTTGAGCAAGATGCCTGCTCAAAATGTACAGATGTACACTTACAGTCCAAATCACTGTAAGCTCTGGATACAAGCGTCTGCTAAATGACTAAATGGTGAACAGCAATACCAGCCTCCTGGTAACCCTGAAGAGGAACATGAGTCATCCAAGTGAATGACTCCATGGCTGTAAGCATCTTCTCTGGTCCTTCAGGTCCAAAGGTGTCCACTCATCCAAGCGGCGCCACCACCGCTCCGGGCGGGGCCAGGCCCACCGGCGGAGCCAGTCGCCGTCCCCGGGCCGCCACTCGGCCAGGAAGAGGGGGGGGTCTCGGAGCGGACAGCACCCCAGGCAGCGCAGCAGCTCCTGGAGCAGCGGCCGCTCGTCGTCGGGGTCCCCCTCCAGGGACCGAGGGGCCAGCAAGACCAAGTCTCCCCACAGCCGACAGAACAACTCCAGGTCAGATCCCACTCATCCCTCCCTGGCACCCTGGCAGCTCCAGACTATTGTTGATCTGTCTCTCTCTCTCTCTCTCTCTCTCTCTCTCTCTCTCTCTCTCTCTCTCTCTCTCTATTGCTTTCAGTCTCTCTCTCTCGTTCACTCTCTCTATTTATCTATATCTGCATCTCTGTATCTCTCTCTTTATCTATCTATATCTCTGTGTCTCTTGCACTCACTCTCCGTCTATGTCTGATAGTGTTGTGGGCCTGTTGTGATGGTGTTGTGGGCCTGTTGTGATGGTGTTCTGGGCCTGTTGTGATGGTGTTGTGGGCCTGTTGTGATGGTGTTGTGGGCCTGTTGTGATGGTGTTCTGGGCCTGTTGTGATGGTGTTGTGGGCCTGTTGTGATGGTGTTGTGGGCCTGTTGTGATGGTGTTGTGGGCCTGTTGTGATGGTGTTCTGGGCCTGTTGTGATGGTGTTGTGATGGTGTTCTGGGCCTGTGCTAATAGTGTTCTGGGCCTGTTGTGATGGTGTTGCGGGCCTGTTGTGATGGTGTTGTGGGCCTGTTGTGATGGTGTTCTGGGCCTGTTGTGATGGTGTTGTGATGGTGTTCTGGGCCTGTTGTGATGGTGTTGTGATGGTGTTGTGGGCCTGTTGTGATGGTGTTCTGGGCCTGTTGTGATGGTTTTCTGGGCCTGTTGTGATGGTTTTCTGGGCCTGTTGTGATGGTGTTCTGGTCGTCTGTGTGTCGGCAGGGAGCGGGACAGTGCCAACCACTCGGACGGGGAAGGCCGCGCCCGTCGGCGTTCCCGGAGCTACTCGCCCATCCGGAAGAGGAGGAGAGACTCCCCCAGCTTCATGGAGGCCCGCAGGATAACCAGGTACACACCATGCACACCCTTCCGGTTCTCTGATTCAGCTGGTCCAGTGTAGGAACGGGATTATTCTTCCCCTTGCAGAGCACACGTGGTTGTTGAGAGAATTTGAAGGCCACCGTTTTTGTGACTTATTTTTGTCATTTACATTGTTCGAAGTAAGTTTGAGTTCTCTCTACTCGGTCTGAAGCCTTTCCTTGTTGGACTACATATAAAGTTCAGCCTGTGAAACTATTTTGTTCGCATCCTGTTCGAACTAATTATAAATAGCCATTGTACTGGATGCCACAACACATGGTAGTAGGCTCCAACACCCACACATCGATGAAATGAATTCATCAATATTATCTTGTATTTAATTATAGTTTGGTTTCCTTCTCTGTGTTGCGCAACAACAACAACATTGGGTAATGTTTGACTTTCTTTGACAAATTAACATGATGATGATTTTAGATCAAGGTGATTTCTGTGTGCCATTGTCACTCTCTCACTCCAGCGCAAAAGGCAACTCCTGAAGCCAAGACAACTGAATGCTGCTGATCTCCGCTGCAGGCTAGTTACCCTGGTAACTGTTGCCGTGCAGAGAGACCCTCCTGGTCTGTCTGCAGCAGCAAAAGACCTCTCTTGAGTAAAACAACCTAACCTTCCGTCCATCTCTCTCTCTATCTCTCTCCCTCTCCCTAGCTCTCCTCTCATCCACCTTCATCTCTTTCTAAAATGCACACTACAATGCACACTTAAATGCACACTATTTGTAAAATGAATCAACCCTCAGGTCAACACTGCGATGCACTAACGACTTGGCTCCTCCTGTACTCAAGGCACTATCAAGGGTTCTTTGGGTGGGTAGGAATATAGAACAGACTAGCATGTCTTTAGCTCTCAATCACCAGAGAAAAACGGAGCAGAGTTATCAGTGTAGGGTGACTGGGTTTCATTCCCAATGTAGAAGGCCTAACCCCTACCTGATCAGAAGTGACATGTATTTTAATTCACTGTAAGTGGCTTTGGATGAAATCATCTTCTAACCAACAAAATAGTAAATAGTTAAATACAATCCACAACTAATTGATAAACTACATGACAAGGACCCCTTGACAGCGTCTTGAAGTTGATTTTCTGGGCTCCACCGTCTAAAAAACACAGTTTTCTTCTGGGAGCTAACACCTCTTAACCTACAGGTCACGCTTTCCCGGAGACTATCACTAATTTACCTCTTCACACTGTAACCTGCACCGTACGTTTGGAATAACTATGCTGGTGTGTGTGTGTGTGTGTTTGTGTGTGTGTGTGTGTGTGTGCGTGAGTGAGTGTGTGCAAATTTGAGGTTGAATGCTAGCACACTCTGTTCTGTGATTAACCCACACCACTGCTCTCTTTCAGCAGCTGCGCCCATCTACTCACAAAGCCTTTAACCGACCCCAACAATCGACTCTCTACAGCCCACCTTTTAAACTAAACCGGCTTTTAAACTTACCCTCCCCCTAACAGTCAAGTCTTTCTGTGCTTTTAGCCTCACTCCAATCATTCTAGCACATATGTATTCTCTGTGCTTCAATGTGCTGTAATCATGCTATAGTGTTAGAGCGCTATTGTGTGCACTATAGCACAAATGGTATGTTAGCATGACACCAAAGCACAAAAAAGGTTTGACGTTGGGGTATGGCTGTCTGACACTAACGTTTGAGCAGCTGGTTGCTCATGGCCGTCTGGAACACTTACCCGTCTCTCCTTTTCCCCCTGCCAACCCCGCAGTGCCCGCAAGAGGCCCATCCCGTACTACCGGCCCAGCCCCTCGTCCTCGTCCTCGTCCTCCTCTTCTCGTCCTCCAGCGCCGCCAGCACTCCGTCTCGCAGCAGGAGTCGCAGCCGCAGTCGCAGCAGAAGCCGCAGCTACGGCAGCTACAGCAGCCGCAGTCGCAGTCGAAGCAGGAGGCGTTCCCATAGCAACCGCAGCTACGACAGCCGCAGTAGCTACGACAGCCCGGGCTTCTGAGGGGCAACACCAGGAAGTAAATAATAATGATAACGATGATGGGATGAAAAAAGATAATCATGGTTTTAACCCCGGGTTTGGGTTAAATCATTCTGTGTTGGTAGTTTGAATGGGTTTGAGTCCCATACTGTCCAGGAAGGGGTTGGGGTTTTAAGCTTCTTTGACCCTGATCTGCTAAACCACAGTTTCCTTCAGCAACTGCAGAGCTCAGAGTTCAACGGCCTAGCCGTCGAAATAACCCATCACTCTAAAATATCCCCTGTAATAATATCGACACCTGCAGTGGATCCTAATCCAAAGCATTTCTTTTTTGGTTATTATGGTTGAAATTATTTCTAGAGCCAAAAGAACAAATCTCAAAGTGTATTAGCACTTTCTCTCCACAAGCCGAAATCAACCAACATTTTTTATTTATAAAAAACACACACACACACACACACACACACACACAAACAGAAGTCAAGAAAAAGACGACGAGATGAGATACAAATGGGTATTAACATAAACCAACATTGATACGAACTTCCGAGCTTTTCTAATCAAAGCACAGAGATCAACAAAAAAAACAAGGGAAACAGACAGAGAAGAAGCGAAAAGAGATGAAAGAAGTAAAAAAAAAAAAACGAACAGTTGTATCATATTAGTCCATATGTATATATCCTTAAATCCTATAAGCTCTGGCTTGGTAACCTATGCACTGTATACTCTATGTAATTTGAGGAGGCCTACATGACAGCCACATAGCATGATGCATCAGCAGAGAGACTGAGAGGCTGCTCGTAGAAGAATGCCTGGACACACGCCCACCCTAACCCACCATCCCCCATTCCACCATCCCTATCCCGCGACTACAGTTCCCAGGGTGCACCTGGTCACCTTCGAATGACCTGTACAGTATGTCAACGACTTGCACACATAGGAACGTAAAGGAAACCGTATTTTCGTCATTTGAACACCCTTCCCTGTTCACTTTTCCGCTGATTATGACTATTTATGACTGTGTGTGTGTGTGTGTGTGTGTGGGGGGGGGGGGGGTTGAGTGCCTCTTCTGCATTGACCTGGGATGTGAACATGTAAGAGTACTCTGAGTATGTCGCCTACTATAAAGGCAGCTTTATGATACTGTACAGTAAAAAAAGGTTTAACTCTGCAAAAAGTATCCATGCACTCATGTGGGTCTATTTTAACCACCAATTTATTTATGAACTATTTATTCCTTATGTATTATTTATTTGTTCATTTATTTGACTATTTATTATTTTGCACAGCAGTGTGTTACGCCATTGAGACCATATACCCTGGGCAGATGCTGCAGACCATTTTGATAATTTCAAAGTGTTTATTTCAGCCTGAAGCAGTTTTTAATTATGAGCGACATTTATGCTACTTATAACAAGAGATTAGTGAACAGGGTTGTTGCTTGTGTCTATGGGGCTCCAGTGTGAGATGAAGAGGATGCTCTGGCCCATGGTATCTAGTAGAAGTGTGTCATTGTCTTTGTTTGCATTTGGAAAATGTCTGTTCTCCTGCAAACCTTCCTGTCCTGCATCACGGATTAAAGGGTCAGACATTAAAATCGGATGTATCCAATGTCCTGTTCACAAAACAAAAAGAATGAAACAAAACAAAAATCCCTTTTAGTGATGAATTTAGAAGGCCAATATTTTCCCCCGTGTTCTATGCCTCTGTAGGCTCCTTGGTTACAAGCCTGCACTAGCATAGCGATCCTGCACTATAGCCAAGCAGTCCTGCACGATAGCCTAGGAGTCCTGCAGTGGCCTAAGAGTCCTGCACTAGCCTAGCAGTTCTGGGCTAGCCTAGCCTGAACTAGTCTAGCAGTCCTGAGCTAGCCCAGCAGTCCTCCACTAGACTAGAAATCCTGAGCTAGCCTAGCAGTCCTGAGCTATCCTAGATGTCCTTTAGCTAGTGCAGAGATCCATCAGTTAGCCTAGCTGGTCTCATTCTCCTGCTTCAAATCTAGTGTTCTGTAATGCTCCACTGGATAGGACACCAGTGACACTATCAAGGAACACCCCAAGTCTTCCTCTCAAGTCTTCATCAAGCCTCGTTTCTGTCACCCCAGTGTCCCATCGGCCACGTATCCAGTTAGCCCTACTATGATATCCAGCAAACCTGTTCAAATATATTGATAAGCCTTTTGATTCTACAAGTCATTATTTGTAGTGTACAAGTTATTATAACTGACAATAAACTCAAACAAACTGTACAATTTGTGTATTTGTTTTCATTTAAAGGGTTCATAAAGATGAAGAAAAATCAATTCCAATACAATTACAGTCTGTCTGTCTTACTAGCTAGCCTCCTAGCTAGTTAGCCTACTAGACTACTAGACACAAGACACAATCATGATGTCACTCTGAGCTGGCTGGCTTCTATGTAAGAGCTGTATATCCATGGAGCTGTCATGCTTACTAGAATCCTCCCTGACACTCTTCCAGCTCTCCATGACGTCCAGGAAGAGGGAGGCAGTGATATTACTAACACCAGCTGGGAGGGGGTTAAACAATGTAACAGAGAGCCAGTCCTCTGGATTCCATTCTGGTGCTACGCCTGCCTCAAATAGACCTTCTAGTAACTTCCAAATATATCCAGAATGGGGAGGGAGGGTACTGAGGAGGGGTAGGTGGGTTCAGAGTTGATCCAGAGAGAGGGGGTGGGGCTCACGGCCTATAAAAGCACTGTACACACGGAGAAGCATTGAACAACACTACTTAGGAATCACATTCTCTCAGAGTCCAAAAGGACCAGGATAAGTCGGAACCCTTCACCCTCAACCACCAGCAGCCATGACGGAGAGACGCATTCCTTTCACCCTGCTGAGGACCCCCAGCTGGGACCCCTTCCGCGAGTGGCACCAGGGCAGTCGCATCTTTGACCAGGCCTTCGGCATGCCTGCCCTGTGCGAGGAGATGCCCCCCTTCCCCGCCACCACCCACTGGCCCGGCTACATGAGGCCCACCTTCATGGCCCCCGATATGGGTTCCATGATGGCAGCCCAGGCCATGATGCCCCACACGGCGGCACCCCACATGATGACGCCCATGGTGAATCCCGGAGCCATCATGGCCCAGCAGCAGGCGCGGGCGCTGTCGCGGCAGATGAGCACGGGCATGTCGGAGATCAAGCAGACGGCGGACAGCTGGAAGGTCTGCCTGGACGTCAATCACTTCTCCCCCGAGGAGCTGGTGGTGAAGACCAAGGACGGCGTGGTGGAGATCTCCGGTGAGTCCCTTCCCCTGCTGGTCTCTCTGTTTGCGGTCTCTGCTCTGTCTCTCTATGCGCCTCTGTCTGTCCGTGTCTGTCTCTCTTTAAACCTTGGTCTCTCTCTGTCTGTCTCTACCTCTCCAGCTCTGTCTCTCTCTTTCTCTGTCCATTCAAAGCCATGGTGCTTCATTCAGCAAAACAAAATGAAATATCAAAGCAAACTGCAAACTATTTCTAGTTATAACCAAAGTAATGGAAACATCATGAAAATGATAAAAACACTAATGATGATAATAACATTGAAGGTAAGTAAAATAAATGTACTGAGCTGTCAACATTCAGCACTGGCTCATAAGTGTATGTCTTTCTGTCTGTCTCTCTTTCTCTATCGGTTCTCTTGCTCTCTTTGTCTTCACATTCTGTGAAGAGAAAGCATTCTGTATCTGTCTCTCCCTATCTCTCCCTCCCACCGTTGTCATTCCAGGATTGCAAGCCTATAAGCCAACATCACTAAATTAAAATGAGGCTATGTTGACATTTAAAGAGTTATGCCGACAGTCTCTGTGGACAGTGTTATAAAACAACATCCTAAAACAATATGCTCTGACTTACTTCTGATGGGTGGAGGTGGGGGCTAGGTTGGGGTTAGGAGGGGCGGGTGGTGTTGGATCCACGCCCAGTAAATAGCCTCACCCTCCCAGATTCCTCACTCTTTCATTACACAGGCTGAAAGAAATGTGGGCCTGAAGTAGAACAGAGTCAGGAAGGAAAGACAAAACACTGTTCCCAATTGATGTATTGTTTCACCCTGACGCTGTTTCTAATCATGCACAATTATATAACAGGTTATACTTATATAACAAGAGATTTGATTTTTTGACACCCCCCCCCCAAAATCCTGCGCTCTTGTCCCCTGTCCTCGACTTGTTACTAGGTGTCACTGGACAGATTATCCTCAATTAGAGGCAGTCAGGGCTTTGGATGTGACTCACGCTGTTTGTCTACTACTTAAATGGAGTGCTCAATGTAATCCAAACTAAGGACTTAACTATATTCATATCAACAGATGATCCTGTCTCTAACACTTTGCAACAAAGACAAACAGCCGAGAAGAAGTTTACAAAGCTCTTTGGCTTGTCATCCGCTACGATGAGTGAATCGTTTCTGTATCCAAAAAAGAAAAAAAGCACATACCTCTACATACTGTGTGTGTGTGTGTGTGAGTGTGAGTGTGAGTGTGAGTGAGAGAGAGAGAGAGAGAGAGAGAGAGAGAGAGAGAGAGAGAGAGAGAGAGAGACGGCACCACTATAAAGTATAAAGTACAACAACTGTGATCTGCCGTCCTGTTGAAAAGGAGGACAGGCCCCCGGTGGGCAGCTGCCTTCATCAGGCCGTTGTCAAAACAAACATGCTAGTCCGTGCCAGGGACACCGAGCTATTTAATCTACGACAACAAGTGGTGGAGCCTGGCAGAACAGAGAGGTGGTGGCCCCAAGTCGTACTGCTAGGGGGCCACAGAGCTGTAACTCTCTCTGTTTTTCTATCCATCTAGCTCTATCGCTCTAGCTGCTTTATCATAACACAGGAAGACTCGCTGCCGGGGCAATAATGAAATGCTACTTTATGAGGTGTGACAATGAGTGTTAGTTTATATTTTTTACGGTGCCTTGCATTGCTGAAACCCATCCATATTGTTTTGTCATGTCGTGGATGACATCCTTTTCTTCCAGGGGTTTAGAAATGAGATTAGAAATTTCTTCAAAAATGTTGGCATTGCTTCAGGCTAAGGCTGAGTAAAGACAGTGAAAGCTTTAAATAGAGTTTAGAAACTTGAGCTTAACGTTAGCGGTATCGAGTGGAAGAGATGTAATGCTTGGAGGGATTTAAGATGGGCTGTTCTCACAAGTTTGTCAGCATTTGAACAGATTGAACCTCTGTGGAAGCCTGCTGTGGAAGACATTCAAACATAAAGCACTTCACTTTCACTACACCGTCATTCTGCGCTCTGATTTCTTTCATAGAGAGCATACTAAAACAATAGATAAATGAATATGCTAAATTATGATTCGTTGGTGGAGGGCCAAGATGTTCAGCAGACTGTGTTGATGCCCCCAGAGGTATAAATAATTGAAGGAAGTGGAAGTTTCACACTGAATCAGTATCTTCCAAAAACAAACTAGAAACAGGCCTTTCAGCCTTCACCACACATCCTAGTCTTTAAAATAGTCGAGAGAAATAAGAAAATGATCGTTAAAGAGGTAGGCTGTTGCACAACATCGTCGCATTACTTTCATGACACCCCTTTTCACTTTCCGTTATGTAACTTTCAAAACAGTTGTTTCCTTCCTACCATATTTTAGCACTCCTTCTCTGCTGGTAAGTCAAGTCAGAAGCTCATACGACCCTGGAATGACCTTTGACTGGCCTTGTGTTTTTGTGTTTCCAGGTAACCATCAGGAGAGAAAAGACGAACATGGCTTTGTGTCCAGAAGTTTCACAAGAAAATACACGTGAGTGGTATTATTATTTTTTTTAAATCTAATATGAATAGATATAAATCACTGTACAATGAGATAAGGGCCTACTTTAGCGGATTCCAATCGTCCAAACCAGTGTTTTGCGCTTCCTCCCTTGTAAAGGCCTGTCAACTTCTTGGACATAGATGAGTTGCTGTATGACTTATCAATTGCAATAGCAAGCACTTAGACTCTGTTTGGAAAAATGGTTCATAGCATTGCAAAACAGCTTTCTTAGTGCTGAATTTATAAGAAACTGAATGATTGAGATAGTTTCTTTTTTTTTGTGTGCATCTTCAAAAAATGACTAACTAGCATCTGCTTGAAAGGGATGCTGTAATAAGTCAAATGTTACGTTTGTTTGTGTTGCTTCGTGGTGGTGTGACTGCACCTTTCCCAGTAAATAGAGATAAGGTTTTAACATACAGTTCACTGTTGGTCACTTTTTGTGTTATCCGGCCTGCTGTGTGTGTCCTTAGTTTGAGATTGGTCAGGCTTTGTGGAGGGCTGGCTCTTGCTGATAGCTCACTTCTGGTTCACTCTGGAAAATTTAACTGCAGCCTCTCTCCCCAGAGCATCCACCGCCTGTCTCTTTCTCTTTTCAGTTCAGTTTCACAGGATCTGCTGCCACCCAGAGGCCACAGCACTGTATTTAAACAGAACTGCTGCTGTCCAGGGGCCACAACACTGTAGTAAAACACTGCTGTCATTCAGGGGCCCTAGCCCTGTATCATAGCACTGCTGCTGTTCAGGGGCCACAGCACTGTATTAAAGCACTGCTTCTATTCAGAGGCCACAGCACTGTATTAAAAACTGTTTTAATTCATGGGACACAGCAATGTATTAAAACACTGTTCTCATTAAGGGGCCACAGCACTGTATTAAAACACTGCTCTCATTAAGGGGCCGCAGCACTGTATTAAAACACTGTTCTCATTAAGGGGCCGCAGCACTGTATTAAAACACTGTTCTCATTAAGGGGCCACAGCACTGTATTAAAACACTGTTCTCATTAAGGGGCCGCAGCACTGTATTAAAACACTGTTTTCATTTAGGGGCTGCAGCACTGTATTAAAACACTGTTCTCATTAAGGGGCCGCAGCACTGTATTAAAACACTGTTTTCATTTAGGGGCAGCAGCACTGTATTAAAACATTGCTGCCATCCAGTGGCCAGTAGCACTACTCCATGTCCTTGCCCCATTTTTTCTCGGTGAATAATGAGAATTTTCTAATGACATCATTAAGGGGGGCATAGTTACACCCCCTCCTAACACAGTGGCTCCTCCATCAGTGAGGTCAGGACTCGCTGGTGGTCCCAGAGTCTCGCGGTCCATGGCGTCACAGCAGATGGAATTAAAAGGAACTCATAATGACAACCACCCACCACACTTAATCCCCTGCCTTGCCCTTGTTATCCCCCTCCATGCAGACTGCCCCCCACGGCCAACGTTGAGAAGGTGGCGTCCAGCCTGTCCCCAGAGGGCATGCTGACGGTGGAGGCCCCCCTCGCCGTGCAGGCCATCCAGACCTCTGAGCTCACCATCCCAGTGAAGAACGAAGTGGCAAAAAAATAGGAGAAGCAGTGATGTGATATCCATGTTAGAGACATAATGCGTGTGATACATTCATACACACAAGTGCAGATTAAAATAAACACACACGTATGCAAACAGAATCACACACACACACACACACACACACACTCTCACGCAAGCATGTGCTGTCACTTTCTACACACACGTGTGTAAATACGTGTAAACATTTCTGGACATGGATCCTAAAAAAAATTGGCTCTCTCTTACATGTATGTTTAAAGTCAACATGTATAACGTCCACATGCTTGGCACACATAGTGCAAGAGAAGCAAGGGCACGCCCTTACCCCTGCTCTGTTGTCTCTGTTAATGAGCCAATCCTAGCTAAGTACACTGTGTCAGTCAGCTGCACCAGCGCCACATGCCCACTCCTTCTGCAGTCAGGAGCAGATCCACCCTGGCGCTGCTTTATACACGTTATCGCTGTGTGATTCTACCTCTGTCGAGAGAGAGAGAGAGAGAGAGCGAGAGAGTGAGAGAGCGAGAGAGCGAGAGAGAATGACCACGATAGAACCACAGTAATACCACAGCAAACTTTGCAAATTGGTGAACCAATGTCCCCTGAGAAAGTGTACACTCTCCAACCACCTTGTTGAATCAAGGTATTTATTTTTTGAAGACTTCTGTGAATAAAATGGCTTTTATTTGGAGTTGCCTCTAGAACAACTGATTGTGATTTTGTGACCTATGCAAGCAGAACATTAAAAACAAACATCAAACATTGGATTTGTTCTTTTTTTATTGTTGCTGTTGTCGCTGATGACGATGAGTATGATGATAACCATCCATGTGTCGGCCCCTCCCCTCCCGTTTATCTGGTTCTAAATGTGTTTCATACGGCTTCATATCCAAAACGGCAAAACTTATTTTTTTTAGGTTTGAACTTATAATCGTATACGTTGCACCTTTAAAAAAATTATTTCAAAAAGACTGGAATTTAACCTTGATTTTGGTAACTTAATTTGAACCATTCAAGATGTTAAGTTAAGGTGTATGCAGAGATGGGAAGTAACAAAGTACAAATACTTTGTTACTGTACTTACAGTAAGTACAGTTTTCAGGTATCTACTTTACTAGAGTATTGTTTTTTTCTGACAACTTTTTACTTTAACTTCATACATTTAACACAACTATCTATACTTTCTACTCCTTACATTTACATCAAAACAGGTTCGTTACTTTAGTGTGAATGCATTTGAGGGGAATTATCTATGCGTTTTGGATTTTGCATCATTGCGCACATTCCTAACATCAAGTCCGATTTCCACCTAAATGGATGGGACAATAACACATAGAAAAGACAATCCCGAAACACATCAACACAAATCTCCTCCCCATACAGTTAATTCATTCCTTTAGCTCATGATTCAAATGCGATATTGTGGCTCGAAGCATTTCTGGAGGGTGAGCAGCAAATCCCAAGGAGCTGCTCCACCCCCAGGATACCACAATATATAAATATATATTGAATAACAGTCCATATTTAGTCCAAATAAGTCCACGTGATTAAGCCCATGGCATCCAAATGATTTTACATGTATGTGCCTATTGTATACATCTATGTTTGTTTTTATTCATTATCTGATGTGTTAGCTAGAAAGCACAGTGGCCAGTGAAATTTGAACAGGAATAGTAAAGAAAAGAAACATTGAGTCGTTTTGTGTAAATCTAAAATGTGCTCTGTGGTTCAATTTTAACTTTATATGCAAAATATTCACACGAATGTGATCTTCATACATGTATGTTGTAAGAAACAGGTGAACACTTTGGCAGTGGTTAATGGGCACCAGCAATCATCTCTCATGTTCTTATCTATCCAAGCTGTCGATCAGCGGAAGGGATTGCATGTTCATTAATACATGAGTTGAGCTACTATGCATCCCACAGAGAGTTAAAGTGCTACAGAGACACGACTTTGCCAGTCGCTGTCAAATCTATTTCTTACTGTCTGTCACCGCCATTACCGCTGCCTTTGCTGGAGATTGTGTTCCATCAGGTGCAGGCCGCTGTTATCTGTTCAATTTGCCACAGCTCTTCAACTTGAAACATGATTGCCTTCCATGCCCCTCCCCCCCCCCCTGCCACAAACATTTTTCAGTCTGTTTTTAGTTTCACCCGCTCACCTGCTTCTTTCTCATAGTCCTTCACACAAGATATTCAACAGGATTTATTTTGTTGACTGATTGATGCACACAACATATTTTCTGTGAGTTTTGATTGTAGTTCTCAGACCAGGTAGACCTTTAGAGTGGCAGGATGACAGGAGATAGGTTTGGTTATAGACAGCAGGATTATCTCCAAGTTCCCTTGGCCTTTTAAAGACGACATGGATATTCCTTCTGTATACTGTCTTTATTATCTTGCAGTCCTCAAGTCCCCCCAGTCAAGCTACCGTTGACTGGGGGTTCACTTAAGTTTGTCATGTGAAGGCTGGCGGGATTGGAGAAACACTATTTTCTAGCAAAGGTGTCACTAAGTATTGTTAGCAGTTGAACCGTTACCTCACAATTTGTCAAGCTACAGGCCTACATGTATTATTATTATGCTTGGGTACACACAGGAAGACCTGATGTGAACGTCTAGGACATAAAGTTAATTGAGTACGGGTAGAAAAAGCCACTGTGTTGCTTTTGTTTCATCAGCATAGATGACGGAGGGGAAACTAATCTTTCCCCACCAATTACAGAGTAACGTGGCGACAAAAAGTTATAAGTCATAGATAGGCTACTGGAACGGTATGAAATCAAATTCTTATTTGGGACCTTATGGTGACACCTTGGTATATGCATCATCTCAAATATCCTCACCTCCTCCCCTTTTCTCTTCTGTGTGTGTTTTTTTACACAGATCCAGATTTTGTAGCTCATGAATATTCAAACAATGTATTGAATCAATACATTTTTCTCAAATCATATTGGATTTAGTTAAGTAACATTTTCTTGATATTTTGTATTTTCTGAATGTGAAGGACTTTTCTATCACAAATGTATTTTGAAGTATTTTCCAAGGACAGAGTCCTCTCTGTGCAGATGTAAAAAAACACCATGCCCATTAACCATAACACAGCAAACAATAGCAATAAAAACACTTTGTTGTTGCAAACATTTAACACCTTTATATTGTCAGTTTGTCACATGAAGGTGCGCACACACAGTAAAACATTTTGTGCCCAAAAGTTAAGACCGCCAACATTACCACTTTAATGCACCCAAACAAACCGCTTAAACCCTCACATTTTGCCAGATAAAGTTAACAAAAATCACAAAAGAATTGTACAATAGTTTACAATAGCAGCCCGGCCAAAAGGGCCAAACACAACCAAAGCACAATACAAATACTATAAAATTGGGTTTGAAATACAACAGCATCTACAGCATCGACTGTAACAGGAGCACAAGTCTGTGAACATGTCCATGATCAGACACTTAAACACAGGAATTGAAACAAGCTCCTCCAGTCTCAAGGTTCTTCCCAGCTCAGCCTGAGGCTGATGACACTGAGACGAGGAGACATTGGGGGTAAAAAGTTGGCTGTATCTAGCAGATTTGAATTAGAAAATTGAAAATCGACCAAACAACCCTCAATATCAGCCAAGGCTGTCTTTAATCCCAACATGGCAACATGCTATAGCACTGTGGGCCAGACCCCTAAACTTGTCTCATTGGTCCACAATCATGTGTTGGACTCAAGCTGTTGAAAATGTCTGCAATAACCCACTATATCACACTATTGTGTTTCAAAGGACAACATGAATGCACAACCAATTACGAACTATGCTGGTAAGGCAGCGTTTGGAAAGATAAGAAAAACCTGTAAATCCCTGTAGGGAATGTAGTGTGTCCTCATCTAGAGGGGCCAGCCACAGTACATCCATGCCACTAAGTTATGAATAATGTAAGTCATGTTTTGACTTAAACATACCACTCTCACAAGTCTGTGTTGAAGTATCAATTAACGCCAAAGAAAATGACAGCGGTATTGTACCATCTGTTGATGTGGAAAGGATCACTGCTTACTGCCTGGTTCTGATTGGCTCCCTGGCTGGCCATTAATTCTATTCTTGCTCATCTAACTTCTGATACTCCATCACCTGATGGTTGACCTGCATTAAAGCTTCAATATAGCCTGCAGTTATAGGGATACTTTTATGTTTTGTCTATGTGTATAAGATCCATAGCAACAAATCATGTGTACTGTGCAGGTTTCCCTATACGTCACAAAATGTCGGTTGTGACATGTCACAGCATTCAAACAAAATGCATATCCTTTATGGAGCCAAACAGAGATTTTAATTTAAATCTAAGTACTGAATAGACATATCAGATGCCGTTTATGCTTGACGGTTGGCCCCGCACGCTCTTGCCCTCGGTGGCCCTCGATGACTCTGTGACGAAGAGCCAGCTCATCAGGACCGAGGCCATGATGTGCTTGTACTCCTGCCGGAAGTTCCTGTTCAGCAGGCCATATATGACGGCGTTCAGGCAGCTGTTGAAGTACGCCATGAAGTAGCTGACCACGAAGAGCCACTCGGGGATGAGAGGGGCCACGCGGCCGGGGTCTATGGACACCGCCAGGCCGATGAGGTTGAGGGGCGCCCAGCAGATGGCGAAGAGGACAAACACCACGAACATGGTGATGAAGTTCCGCAGGTCGCTGGGCCTCAGGCAAGAGCTTTTCTCCACTTTGACCTTACGGCGAACCTGGAGAAGAGCACAGACATACAAGGTTATTGGGTCAGGGGTGAAAATACGCCGTGTTCAAATGCATGGAAAACATATTTCTACATGGACACAACAAACCTAGAACATACTGTACACAGACATGCACAGATACCCATGCGTATCCGACGACAAAAATGATGCAGCCACCAAAAAACATCGGTGGTGTTTCACTATAATGTGAATAGTTGGACCTGACTCGGACCTGGATCACAAGCACCCAGATGCGCAGGTAACAGAAGGTCACCACGGTGATGGGAACCAGGAAGTGGACCACCACCACCGCAATGGTGTAGGAGCTGCTGACGTTCTGGGCGAAGGTGCAGGAGTACACGCGCGGGTCGTAGCGCAGGGAACCCACGAAGAAATTGGGCACCAGCGCAGCGATGGTGAGGAGCCAGATAATGCCCACGTAGAGCAGGGTGCGGCGGAAGCTGTACAGCCGGCTGTAGGAGAAGGAGTGGCAGATGTAGCAGTAGCGGTTCACCGCTATCCCGGTGATGCTGAAGATCGAGCCGATGACACTCAGCCCCATGAGGAAGCCACTGACCTGCAACCCGTGAGACAGGGAGAGAGAGAGGGGGAGAGAGATGAAGGGAGGGAGAGAAAGGGAGGGAGGGAGGGAGGGAGATGAAGGGAGGGAGAGAGAGGGAGAGGGAGGGAGGGAGATAAAGAGAGGGAGGTGGGGCAGAGGAGGGAGGACGATAGATAGAGAGAGAACGAGAGAGAGCAAGAGAAACAAGAGAGAGGGAGAGAGTGAGAGCGGGAAAGAGAGAGAGAGATGGCAAGAGTGAGAGAGGGATGAGTGAGATGTTTGAGCCGTGGTGAGATGCCGGTGGCAACAAATGAACTCATAAGTAACCAGTTTGTTTTGCGTACATGGGCCATACGCATGGCACGTTGATGGCTTCTCACCATGCATTGTGTGTTGCCCAGCGACCAGCCGTCATGGAAGAGCGCGTAGAGAACCAGAGGATACGGGTAGAATGCCACCACAAGGTCAGCAAATGCCAAACTCACTACAAACACATTACCTGCAGAAGAACACAGACAAAACAATCACACACACACACATCTACACATCACATCACACTGGCAGATACTGCAAAGAATAGGAAAAAATCTAACCAACTCATCTAAAAGTAAATAAATGAATGCATTTAATAGATGATTAGCTACTAAAACAATTTAGCACTGTACACCATTAGGGCCTAAATGTCAATACACAAATGGTGACATCATGACTTGAGAGATGCCAGGGAGGCATGTGGAAGGGCCACATTGGACCAGTGAGACACCGGGATTATGTATCTATGTGGACATAACAATTAGGTTGTCTGACAAAATAAATCAGTTTTTTCTTTTTGTTGACATTTGATCCATCTGATAAGGCAGTTACAAGCGGCAATGTACTGTACCGCTGTGGAAGTTGCGCATGGTGTTGCCCATGGACAGACAGAAGATTCTTGTAAGCAGTAAGTAAGCAATATGTAAGCAGTACTCGCTCTTTAGTGAGAGAGCGAGGAATACAACAGGAAGTGGGTCAAATTAAAGCATTGCTTTGCAATTCCAGTCCAGCAAATCGACTGGACTGGAGAAATTGAAAAAAAAAGAATGAAAAAAGTATTTTAAACATAAAAGTGGCGTACAACAGCGAAGGGACACTGTGTGCTCCAAACTTTGTAATGGGATTGTGTTCCAGCGTCGGCTGTCACAGGGCATCAGGAACGGGAGGAGAAAGCGGTGAGGGTGATGACGCGGGACAGAAATAATGGACGTCACTGAGCACAGCATGGACCATGGTCTTTCAAAAACAAAAGTGGTATGTTAACCCACGGTATGTTAACCACGGTATGTTAACCCAGTGTTTTTAAGTTTACAAAATAATATATAATAAATAATATGTTGTATGGGACAGAGAATTCAATGTTTGTTTAACATTATAATACTATACTCACTTCTTAGGAATGCTTGTAAAGGACAACAGAATGAAGACAAGATAGTGACTAATTTATTCAATAACAGAGTAAGTAAAAATAAGAAAAATGTCAAATGCCATAGGTCAAGATGCCGATATGCTGAAAAAGGAAAGAAACAATTCTGTTTTGATAATGAGGTGCTATCGCAGAGTGCCCCCCTCCCGAAACAAAGCTGTTAATTCATGCATGTGTGGATTTTCAGCAAGAATCGTCGTCGTCACATGTGCACTGATCTGGCTGACACACACACACACACACACACACACACACACACACACACACACACACACACACACACACACGTGGGTTGGTTTGGCTGATCTGTGTGTGCATTTGTGATAACTTGTGAGAAACAGAGCGAGACAGACGGAGCCTGATGCCATTTTGGACCAATTCCTCGTGATTCAGGCTGTTGAAACGTGAACCTTTCTGTGCCCATCCCATGGAAATACACACTCCCTTCAGCAGGAACCAAAACCAACTAAAAACAGTTTAGTTTGAAAATGATCGCTACAACGTTTGCCATTTAGTAGTGTACATTTGAGTTTGATGTTCACGTTGTGAATGTGCTTATATCCAGCATGGTTACTGGTAGTCAACTGGAATACTGTGGAGGTTGAAAGTGGATCTGGGCGTAACGTTCCTTGACAAAGCTGGCATCAACAATTAGATAATATTCTGAGCACATGGGTCCAAGACACCCCCACAAAAAGCACAATAAATTGGTTATTTTGATGTTGTTGTTTGTTCAGGTCATTCTTTTGCTTGTACATTCCAGACATGCATTATACACTTTATAAATTATCTTATTAACCATTATCTTGGTATCTTATTACTCATTTATAACTGATTATGAATTGCTAACTAAAGAGTATTCATGTAGGAACAATGCTTTATAAATGATTAATTCATTATTTACTTAATGCTATTTTTCTAAAGTGCTCAGAAGTTGTTTAAATGTAACGCCATGCTTGCAAGCTTTAGTGAAATTACAACTCATCCATAATACATGCCATTAAAAGGAGTAATACTTGAAAACCATCAGTAGCACAAGAAGTGGCAAATGGTCCAAATGTCGTCCTGCATGCTGTGTATTGGCCTTGACTTTATCCAAACTACAGATGAGCCGTTTGGTTTTAAAAGACAAAGGCAGCTGCTGATCATAATGAAATAGGCAATGATTGAACAGATTCTAATAATTTCACATTGCAAAATACCTTAATTATTTCGACTAAATAATTGCTATAAAGCTTCAATACTCAAAATCAAATTCCCCATGCTAAGAATGTATGTTTAAGAACATATCCTCATATCTCTAAGGACATATCTTCATTTAGTTTAAGAACTTATCCTCATATCTCTAAGGACATATCTTAATTTAGTTTAAGAACATATCCTCATATCGCTAAGGACATATCTTCATATCGTTTTAGAACATATCCTCATATCTCTAAGGACATATCTTCATATAGTTTAAAAACATATCATCATATCTCTAAGGACATATCTTCTCACCGCGAAACAACAGGTCTTGCAAGCATTATAGTCTACACCATGTGTCTCAACACAATGACAATGAACAATGATGTCTGATAAAATGTAATTATTGCCCCCGCCTTGTGACACACAGATTCAGTCTTTCGGTCTCCCGTCATACTTCATCGTCAGTGAAATGTAATCTGGCATGAACTTCAGGAAATTACACAGATGTTCATGAGGCCACACACAATGTGGTGATGACTTACATTTTAAGTGAGCCCAATGTCCTGCTTAGCGGATGTGTCATAGGTACAAGCCCTGTCGTCTTTGCCGATATCAAACAAAATCTCAGTCTTGGCGGGATCCTTATCAAGATTCAATGTGATGGCTTTTATTGTTCTACAGCCAAGCACCGGATGTTGGTGTTCAGCAACAGGAACATTTAGAGGAAGCACCAAAGCTCCTCAGAAAGAATGCTAAAGATGCCTTTTCATGAATAAATGATGCTCTCACACTCCCTACCGATTTGTTTAAAGTCGACTTTAGCTCGATAGGAAAAAAATTTGAAACTGAGAAAAGAAAGTATCTGTAACTAGTGTTGACATTTCATCGAGGGGAAGTGTGAATCATGACTCACTCCACCCATTTCAATGCTCAATAATATCAGCTTTTGGGTTCAACACAACAACAAAAATAACATGGCAATTGTACGGATTAAGATGTTGCTAATAACGGGATGCACAGTAACCTACAGCGAAGGCGGTCAGGTCACTACTAAAATAAGACAAGGCTCATTTGAATTCAAGCAAAGAAAATGAATGGGGAATAACATGTTTCCTGCAACAAATGTGATTAAAAAAAGCCCAATTATATAGAACTCTTGCTACAATATATATGGAGATATGTTCTAAAACTGTGTGGGAAACAAGATTAGAACCAAGTAAGAAGGGAAAACATTCAATAAAAAAAAATGGAATCGCTCGGCGTTATCAGGGAGTATTAATTAAAAAAATGTGTTCCAATTATTTTAAAAAAAGAGAGAAAAAAGGCTTGTGGAAGCAAATGGTTAGAAATGTGTGAAGGACGACAGCTCGGCCAACATGACTGTAATCACTCACTCATCCCTGTGGGGCCGGTTGGGGCATAGGGCAGCATCAAAGTCCCTCCACCTCCGTCTGTCTCTGGCCATCTTCTCCACCATTCCCCAGCTCTGTTGGTGTTCTTGTGGCTCGTTCTCAATGATCCATCTCCATGTTGTTTGGGCCTCCCTCTCCTCTGCTTGCTCTCTGGGGTCAACAGCGACAGCTAGTTTTGACATGGAGGGATGATGTCTCCGTTCTGAGTACAGGTCCGGTCCAGCTCCACAACGTCTCCTGAGTCTCACCATGTATGTCCAGATGATTGGTGGTTCTAAGAAGGTTTACGTTTGACTGCTGAGGCTCTTCCAGAGGCTATCACAATGGGTGCTGTCAAAACATTTCTGGAAGTCAATTAAGTTGATGTAGAGTTGTCGTTGCCGTTCTTTACACTGTTCAATAATGTTCCTGTGGGCGAAGATTTGGTCCCTGCGTCGTCTACCTTTCCGAACTCCTGCCTGCTCATCTCAGAGGACTCCTTCCACGGCCCATTCTGGTACTTTGATTTAGCAGAATAACTTGCTGAAGTGTTCTATCCACCACTTCCCCTCGAAAACCCCTCATGCATCAATTTCAGCATCTATGCACATTTGTTACAATTACTTCAGTCTTTTTTTTTAACCACTTTCACTTTCTTCCATTCTCTACCACTAAAGGACTAACAGTGCAGGTTGGCGGCAGATAATGGCTTAACATCTGATGGCTTTAATACTTTTTTTTAAGATTGCCTCACCCTCACAGCCCACAGAAAGAAAGCGTTGACAACGGAAAAAGGAAATTAAAAACATGGAAACGGAAATAAGAATTCTCAGAACAGCAATTTTGCTGTGAGATATATAGTCTGGGAGCGAGACAGCGCGAGACAGAACATGAGGGGACAGAAAGAGAGAGAGAACATCAACTGTATCTTTGAAGGCAGGCTGTGTAATATTGCATCCTACTTCGTCAAAGACTTCAAAGTGTAACATTGAGGGAGAATACCTGATCCGCTGTGCACAGACACGTAGTGCAGCGCACTTTCCCTCACGAGGAACTTAACAAGACCTCAGGGACGTCTGCATTCCCAAAGACACCGGCAACAAATGGCATCATGAGGAACACCCTGTGTGCTGAGGGTATGTGAGATAACATCTCGGGCAGGGAACAGGCAACACGGGTGAGAGAATCAGAATTATGATGAAACCAACAATACTAGGGTTCAATTATGGTCAATTATAACTAGTACAAATAGCTATTTCCAATTAAAGCATTGTTCCAAACCTATATTCTCATTTTATTTAATCTGCATTATGCTCTCCTAACTAACTAATTAGAAGCAGAAAGGAAACCAGATATATACAGACAGGGAATTAAACACGCACTCATCTCGGAGAGGTTCTCAACCGCAGATTTGTTGTACGGTTGTATTTCGTTTCCATGTATATTTTTTAGCTCTAAACAAATTACAGAGGTCCGGACTTCGGTGACCTCTTAGCTGGCTAAAGGCATGACCATATAGGTCAGTCAAGCATTCTCCATTGTGTCTCTACAGTGCCTTTGAAGGGAATAAAGACACACAGATGCAACAGGCAGCGTTGATCACCAACACTTTTGTAAGGAACAGCATGCTAAGTTATAATGATCTGGTTAGTCGAAGCATTAGCTTAGCTTACAGATATATGGAGAGATCCATAGCCAATGCAACTGACGTCTGCAGCCTTTACCATTCCCAGCACTTTCTTGTGATCACTGTTGTTTCATCACCTTACTTATGGAAGTGCTTGACAGGTTTCTGTATAGGCTCATTAAAGTTAATGTTATTGGAAAGATTAAAGGTGCAGTTATCAACTAGATGGAAATTTATGTGGATGTAATAGCCAGCAGAATTGTTTTATTCAGCCGTTTACTTGAATGGCATGACATGTGTTTTATGAATATTTGGGACCATCTCTAAAAATCGACCCAAGCAATACAAAACGATTCCAGAGCCGGGTGTACATTCCTGGCACTGGTTTCCTGTTGGTTTTGGACATGATACCATAGTAGAATGCAGAGGTGTGATCCAACATTTTGATTACCTACATTTTATAATAAGAATAATATTCATTTGATGAAATAACAGCGTCACATGAAGTAACAACTTAACGTCACACAATAAAGACACATAATCACCCCTTTTAAGTGAATGAAATATGGAACTGTGAGAAACGATTATGGGTATTCGTGTGAGAATGTCTACCAGATGAATAATGTCCCAGCCACCACATGTTCTTGCCGCTCTTGTGTTGCGCGCACGAACGAAACATATGAGGGATTACCCTGCATGAACAATGATTAACTTCTAACCAAAGTTTTGAACGGAAAGCATTCAAATAAGTGATACTTTATCCCCTTAATTATTATTCGGCAATCGATTGCTTTGTATCAGAAAACACATGCTCTTACCGGAGTTCCTCAGCTTTCGGTTCCTAAACACCGAAATGATGACGAGCAGGTTCCCCAGCACATCCACCACGGTGGTGAATACCAAGATGCTGGCCAAGGCTGCGATCACCCAGGCGGGTCGGGTGTTTTCCTCCCCCGTCGCCACCGCGCGCTCCAGCCGCCCGAGATGTGTCTCAGTGCTATTATGAAGGAGAGGCAGTGCGTCCGGCATCACCAAACTACTGTAGGCTAACACCGCTGCCTGGAGCCCAGCACACACGACGCGTCAGAGCGACACAGTGGAGCGCACCGTGCAGTTCTATCTTCCTATGGGGCCAAAAAAAATACTAAAAACTATTTGAATATTTGATGTTGTGTTCCATTGATTTTAAAGTCCGACATAACACCAAAACCACGCTCTCTATAGGGTAATATATTTTATATTTCTGTACTTGAAATTAATTTAGAATGGGTCTGATTCAATCATTGGTTTACTCGCTCTAACCATTTAAAATGCACAATTCTAAATCCTCCTCTCAATTAACAAGTAAGAAGATCTGTCAGGTGCTGGCTGAGTCGTATAGTAGGCTAGGCTATAGGACGTGGTGCTGCCGTCGAGATTTCCAAATTGCTCCTCCACATCGAGCGTTATTACCTTTGTATTACCTTCCCATAACAACACAATCCATTGCGAGACACTGATTGAGTTACAGTCCCCCGCATCTTGCACCCTAAGTGGCCTGCCTGTCATTCTTCTTATGCCATGTCGACCACTGTCAGGGTTAAGACAGGTAGGATCCACAGACAGAGAATGAAAAGGTGACGAGAAAGCTTTCATATAAACGTTTCCTTTGTCTATTCTCTTTTCACTCAAACGTCTCTTCAATCCCTCTCCATCTAATTGTAGGGTTCACAAAAGGTTATAAATACATTTGTAATTGTCTACATCAGGCCTAGGCAATGTGGCAGTGCCTTTGGCGCTAGATGCACGGATTCCATCATGGTTTTGAAGGATGCTATAGCAGATGTGAGATTCATTATTTGAAAGAACTAATTAGAGTTGTGTGTTATTGATTGCCCCGATATACTGACATCATGGTGACTCAAGTTCAGTCATGTACAGGCGGACTGTTGGTCGCACCATCATAAACACGGGATTCATAGTCCATCAATACTGTCAATACTAGTGGTGACACATTGAGGCCATAGTCAAAGTGCCGTAATGAAGACTGGTCAGACCTCTGGTGTAAGTCTATCTGGGTACTCGTGATTATAGGGATGCACCCATAGAAAACTAAGAGACCAGCAATGCCATTCTTAATTGTATAGCTTTAATGTAATACATAATAATACTACATGTATGTTATTGTATATATGACTCCCCCTTCTGTTTTTCTCTCTCTCTCTCTCACACACACACACACACACACACACACACACACACACACACACACACACACACACACACACACACACACACACACACATACACATGCTCAAATAATACGTCCTCAAAGCTCTTGCATCCGACATCTGCTTGTTCGCCACAAACCTAGTTTCCCAAAGCTTGCTTTATAGTTTGTAAATTATTAAGTTACCCTCTTTTACCTCTGAAAGGAACACCTTATGGCAGTTTTAGTTTAGTTTAAGCGTCCAAATGTAACTTTGCTTCAGTTTTACCATTCTGCAATGCAGGGGTGGTGTGAGATAGATTTAAAGGTATCAAACACAGCCTACCTTTGTCCCAAAACGGGATATTATCCCATACTATCATTGCTGGATAGCTTTAATCTCTTTCAACATGTTGCTGACACAGTTGGGGTGACTTGGTTTCCACAGACATATGACAATGATATGAGTGGGGTGTTATTATAGACTGTTCCTACAGAGCTCACATGAGCAGGGATCACTATTTAAGGACATAGTGCCTACATTAGCTAAAAATTCCCGGAACCTTAATCCATAGTTAATAACAAATAAACGGCAGTGAATACATAAAATAAGCACCGTCATTACTGTATAGAGGAAACACTTTATTGTCCCACAATCCACATAGAGCACGCTGTTATCAAATGGTTCGTTGCTAGCTACAGGATTTGTGCAAGGCAAAGCAATATCTAGATTCCAAATTGCATTTGACATATATGTTGAAGCCACTTTTTTTTTTAATGCATGTACCATGAAACAAACAAATAACTTACAGAACACAGAGCAATCACTGAACCGGTATACTGCGAACTTAGCGACTACACAATCCTGCCTCCATAATGACATAGATTGTGTATTCCATTTCAGTAGCTACCTTTACAAAAAAGGTACTAGTGGAAGGGTCTGGATGAAGCCTTGCACAGGATATAATAAATATTTGAGTTGTAGTAGAGGATGCCACAGCCTTCTTGTTTAAAAATAAATAAAAAGAATACAGGCAAAAACACTGCACAATATGACACAGCAGATAAAAACCCCATGTTTTATGACAATATCAAAATAGTTGTCCCCCCATATTTTATCTTTGAGGGTTCTACATGATGGAATAGCAGATGAGGCCAATGGAGACACTGTTAAGTGCATTCTTGTTTCAACTGTGAGACGGTGGAAGTTTAGTTGAGTGGAGTTTGGAGAAGGGGTGTGGGGGAGGCCATGCATAGCCTTAACGTCAGTAGAAAAAGCAAGTGATTCACAGCTAAGACAATATGGTTCGGCCTGCTGATTTGACCATTATCATCCTGTTTGCCGTCAGTCCCACCAGGCCTACGACGCAGAGCCGACTTCAGTGATCAGAGAGGCAGCAGAATGTATAAGACTGAGGCCCACACACACACACACACACACACACGAGTGTGCACACGAACACACAGACACACAAACGTAGCTAAAATATCAAAAGGTGACTTGTTGGGTTTAATGAGAGGGTTATATTAAAGGAGATCTTAATGGTATACAGTAGGAATGTGTTATTTATGTATTGGATTTGATCTGTAACACAGTAAATCTGCTGTGTATGCATGCAGAGCTCTGTGTGTGTGAGAGTGTTTGGTAGAGTGATAGGAGAACTGAAGAGAGACATAATGAAAGAGAAGAGACGAAGCAGGGGGGTGGCAGATGTGAGGCTCACAGATTAGGTGCGTCTGAGAGAATAATCCTCATGGTGGTCAGAACAGTGTGGTCCCCATCATCGCCCAACATACGGGGCCGACCGGCGAATGATAATCCACTGGTCGGTCCCATGTGACGAGGGGAACAGGATTAGTCTCTCAGTCATTTATTTCTTCCAGTATTCATCTCTCCTCCTCAGCTTCCTCTCCTACTGTTTTACATCAACTCCTTTCATTCTTGTGCCCCTACCAATCACTACAACAACAACAACACAGGTGGATAGATAGATGGACAGATTGTCTGTCACAATCCCAAGTTGTATTGTCTGAATAATATAATCAAGGATCGCTACGATACAGTAACCTTTTGTTGATAGTTTGTTTTGTTTCTATTCCTGTATTTTGTGTTGGTAAATGTCTTTGAGTACCTAGAAATGCATAATTAACATGTATTATTGTTATGATTATGACAAATTATATATGAGCTTCATAGCATCTTTCGCTGCCGATGTCGTCATCTTTAAGCGAGTGGTGTTTATTTGGACTCAACAGGCATATGCAAAACACATTATTAGACCATCTACATTATAAACATCTCTCTCCTATTTCCCAAGACGCCAAGCAATCATTCCTACTAGACAAATGACTCTGGCACACAGTATAGTCACACACAGTGTAGATGGTGTGACGAAATTGCAAGATACAATTTGTATTTTCATCTAATTTATGTAGTCATAGCACACACACACTACTCCGTATTCATCGCTTTTCTTCATCTTCATTGATGAGGAATCTTCAAACATCTTCAAATACAGTTTCAGAAACGGCTGGCTTTGTGTGGGCCGCACGACGCTTCTCTTAAGCAGCTAGAGCTACATCAACATACACGTTCACACTATACAGTGTTCTGAGATAATGCCAACCTCTTCCGCCAGCACTATACTAGTGGGCCGCACAGCTGGGAACACCGCAGCACGCTGGGAGCTGTTTGTGCTTCAGTTTGTGCTGGGCTGGAGCCCCCATAGAGGGTGAAAACATGGATTAGTTATCACTTTGAACATGGTTCCCGATTTATTGCGAACGCCTCTGAAGGAAAGTTATTATTCAAACACACAGAATGGACTCATGTCAGTCCTAACAAGCTGCTTATCAATGATTTTGCAAATGATATCCTGACTGTAGATTTGTTTTAGATTTTCGTTTCTATATATGAAACCCTTAAGCACAACACAGTATTCAATATGGGATTAGATAGATTAATGTGTGTATTCCTTTAATGCTGTTCACAAAATGATTCCTCTTTTGTTTACAAAATGTTGCAATCATGTCAGAGAGTTTCACTGGACAAGCTGGACCTCCATGTCGTTCTACGAGTGTCAAACGCATCAGAAAGGGACTCGACTTTCCTAAACGTTAATAAAAAGGAACCTAGGATCTTGGGCTCATGGACTTGTGTGTGTGTGTGTGTGTGTGTGTGTGCAATTACAATCCTTCCCAGCCTGTGGTGGGTTCGGACCCGGTGGACAACCTGTGTGTCCGCGTGGCTCTCCTGGCGCGGAGGGACACCAGGTTCAGCAGTCTCTCCAGCTCGTCCCTGGGTCCCCCCGCACCGCCATGCTCTCCCAGCCCGGCCTCTGACCCTAGGCAGCCCTCCGGCTGCCCTCCGTCCCATGCCCGCAGCGGGGGCTGGAGCTGGGCCGGGTGCAGGTGGAGGCTGGGGTGGGGCGGGTATCCCTCGTAGGCGCGGCGCGTCGGGGGGAGCGTGTCGTACAGGCTCTCCGTCTCCGGCTGGGCCCCTTGGTATTCCTCGTAGACGGGCGAGGAGCTGTCATCGCCGCCGCCGTCGCAACAGGCCCCTTGGTCCCCGATGGGCTCCTCGGGGTCTTCGGCATGGCCCTCTGAAGCCCTGCTGAGCCTCCTCTCCCAGCCTCCGGACCGGGTCCTGTCCCACTGGAAGGAGGTCCCGGCTGCCTCTGCATGGGCCCCAGGGCCTCTTCCGCCGTCTGGGCTGGGGCTCGCTTGCCGGTAGTCCAGCTGGAGGGAACGCATGCTGCCCCCTCTCCTGATGGCCTGCTGGGCCTCACTAAAGTCCCAGTGGGAGGCTAGCTCTGGGGGCCTCAGACGGGATGGGGAAAGCCACATGGAGGTCTGGGGGGGGGACTGCCAGTGGTACGCTGCAGGGGGACAAAGTGAGAGAGGGAGGGGGGGGGAGGAAGGAAGCATGTTTTATTTTACATTTACATAGCGCAGGTTAAAAGTAATTGTGGGGACAGAAGGTTTTCGAGTGCATCTGAGATGGTTACGCAATTCAGAGATATAAACATTCATGTCAATAGGATGGCCTCAATGGAAGTAATTCAAATATAGGTTGTAACTATAGCAACAATAATTTGTGTGTTCAAATGATGTACCCATTTGTGTAAGTTAATTGATGACAACATACATTGGTAACAACACACAGATCACAGACTGTCACTTTAAATGTAACTCTTCTTGTTGATCATCCTATAATATGTGTCCTGGGATGTGTAGCAGAGTAGAAGTCAGGTAGGCTACACTTTGGTTAAAAGCCAGTTATTTCATTTACCCTACAACATGGGAAAAAGCTGACTCTCAATGCAAGACCTAACCCAAATTAATTATATTATATATATATCAAGAAATATAGGTATTATGTTGAAGCAGACTTGTGGATGTCATGTAGATGTCATGTTAAAAGTATGATTTCTGTCTGAGAAACAGCCAGCTGTCAGAGGGTGGGACCGCATGCGTGTGTGTGTGTGTGTGGGACGTAAAAGAGGCTGTAATGCCCATGTCAGAGCCTGGTATGCGGTGCATGAATACTATAAGTGGGCATAAACATTCTTGACACCAGCCTTTCCCCGGTAACTGACCCGGTAACTGACCCTTGTCGTCCTATAAATCACCAGCGTTTACACGGAGCACTCTCGGAGCGAGACTTCACCTGGTCTGTCACATGAAAATAGTCACTATGGATACAAAACAATGAAAACATGTGAGCCTTACAATCCACTATGTACTCTTTGACCAGATCCTCGCAGATGCTTTTGTCGCGGCGCATGTGGGGAGTCGCTGAAAAATAGAACACAATTCAATGCAGAGAAATACAGGATGAATTACACGATGGCTTAAAAAATAAATTTTAAAAATTATGGAAGAATTTCACCCATGAATTATGATAAATAAAAATACGTGAATTACGTTTTGTTCAAACTGAACTGTTAATTGTGAAAATAATTAGAAAGATAGAAATGTTTATAACACAATGTCCTTGTTACAGTGTAAATACACCTGTTATAAGCAATGGGACACCCTGTAACAGCATGAACTTAATATGTAATAACATTATGGAACAGCATAACCCTACCTTATATGTGGAGTTAGCATTTTCACCTATTGCTAACCTTAACCCAGACCCACACTGGAGCTACATGATGTTCCATAATGTAGTTCCATATTCAGTAGGACAAGGTGAAATTGCAAGATAATTGCAGGAATGGTGATAAAACCTTGCAGGGATCAGAGTAACATTCTCCAAAATAAAAGCATAAACACAAAAATGATACACAATAATAACTGTTTCTAACATGTTAGGTTTGAAAGGTTTGATTATGTAAAGGCTGGAAAGAGTTATTATTTAATAAAGGCTTATACAACCCCTTGAGCCACATAATGACCGACACACACACCGACAAACACACACAAAGATAAGGATAGAGATACTAACACACACACAAAGATGGACAGAGACAAATGAAGACAAACACACGGACAAACAGACACACACAAACGGACATGCATGGACAAACACACACACGAACACACAGACAGACAGACACACACAAAGATACGGAAATGCATGGACAAACACACACAGGAACACACAGACAGACACACACAAAGATACGGACATACACACACATACACACAGACACACACAAAGATACAGACACACACACACACAGCCAGACACATGGATACGGACAGACACAACCAAACACACACACACGGACACACACACACAGACAGATAGACCAACCCACACATGGACAGACACACACACACACACACACACACACACACGGACAGATAGACCAACACACACACACACACACACACACACAGACACAAAGACACACACACACACCCTGCACTTGAATCCAAGGCTAAACACAGATGCCTGCCAGCGAGTGAGGCTGTTGGCAGCGGCCACCACATCCATGCTGAGAGACACGGGAGAGCAGTGTGCAATGTAAACAGAAAGAGATGCTGCATGACATGGAGTTCAGCAGCATTCACAACGTACCAGCATTGTGTGGGACAGCATTGATTGACCGCTTGGTACGGCTGCGGAGATTGTTAAGAAAAGATCAGGGTTTTTGATTTCCCCCGACTTACCGTCGCTTTCAATACTGTCAACAGCATCGTTGGGAAGACGTATGACCGTCACAACGGAGGCTGGAGCGTAACCATAACACATGGGGGCGGGGGGGACGACGACAAAGAGAAGAAGACAATGTAGGTGTCTGCGTGAGAACGCCAAGGTTCCCATTACAGGGTGGGATTGTCAGTCAACACTAAGGTTGCAGTATTGGTGTGTGTGTGTTTGTATGTGGTTGTGTGTGTGTGTCGCAGAGTGTGTGTGTGTGTGTGTGTGTGTGTGTGTTAAACAAACTTTTAATTATTGCTACTTTCTTTTCAACTACATTAATTGGATAGAAAACAAAACCCAGACCCACGCTTACACACACACTGAACAGATTTTGAAAGTATTTTTTGTTAAAAGAACAACTCATTGTAAGGACAGAGTGATGTGAACGAACGGTAGCTTATGTTAACGATGTGCATTTGTTGTGTTAAACTGTTCTATATGTGGTGACTAACAATGTATTGTGAGCAAGGGTATTCAAATCAGCACTTTATAGCGCCCTACATTAGCATATTAACCTGTACACACATACTAAGCGATGATCATATAATAATAAGAATGTTTGGAAGGAGACTTAAATAGCAAATTTATCCAAGATTATTCTGTTTTGTCAACGTTTTTCTGATTGCAAATTGCATGGGAATATAGAAAATAAAATATTGTTCTTTGTGCTGTTTGATATTCCAATATTAAAAAGTAGTACATTTCTTTCAAAATGTATGGAAAACCATTATACGGTCCTCATAAATGACCATTAAACATGTATACATGGTTGTAACACATTCTTTGCCGACACGATAATACACAGATATCACTTGCATCATATACGTTTCCTATACAAACCTGCATGGTTGAGTAACTTCTCTCAGGTATTCATCTATTTATTTGAAAGGAAGACCAAAATCGAATCCTGCATTTTCAAAATATTTGAGTCGAGATTTGGACCAGAATCAATCCAAAGCACTGCTATTTAACCTACGACATCACTCCGCATCTGAAATAAGTTGTTTATGGGTTTAGTTTACCCAGCATTACGATAGCTCTGTGGACCAAAAACACAGTCTATAAAGATCCCAGACAGAAGCCAAATCCTTCTGTTGTGCCGCGTGTAAAATGCAACAGAAGTTTGATTGAGGCGTTAAGTTGTGTTGATGACCTCAGCGTTTTCTTCTTACCGTTGTCATCAAAGGACTCTGAGGTGTAGGAGCTGAGAGACCGGGCCTCCGAGAGGCTGTCTGAGAAGCACTGAGCCTCCTCCAGCAAATCAGCAGCATCCTCTGCTACACACACACACACACACACACACACACACACACACACACACACACACACACACACACACACACACACACACACACACACACACAAAAGCGCACACACACACGCACATGAACAAGCACACTCACACACACACACACACATGCAGTTACAAACACACACACACATGAACGCGCGCACACACGCACGCAAACGTGCACACATGCAAGGCCACACATGCACAATGCACAAAACGATTATATATATCTATATAAACATTGTTCCCATAACTTCTTGTTTATTTCCAACCTCATCCATTTAAATGTGCTAGACACAGGCACATTAATAACTACACACAGGCAAGTATGTACACTTTCCTGTGGAGAATCAATCTGTTCATGCTAGCTTAAAAGTCCTGTAGGATTGAGCGTTGTCAAGAGACCGAGCAGAAGAAAGCGGAATGAGAGCAGGATTTTGAAACTAAAGAACCAAAGTAAATGTCCCCTCCCTCTCTGCTCTCTCTCCCTACGTTTCACCGCCATTGAGAAGTGATGCATTTCACACACCTGTGATTAACAGGCAAAATGAATTCCCCAAACCAATCAGGGAAGAGATGCCCTGATTGTTCAGAAATTACCAATCATTCAACCTCTAAACAGAGCTTCTCTAATAGCTGACTGATGGCTAAAACATTTCTAACACATTACATTTAAAGTATAGCTCTTAAATCACACCTACAGCCCATTTAATTACTTGCAAGTGGGTACTCTTTCCTGTTGAAAATCAATCTGTCCATAATATCTTGATGAAGGTGGTATCTCTCAAGAAGACCACTGATTACTTAATTACAGCAGCAAAGTAAACACAGAGTATAGCCTCTTCAGGCTTCTTCCCTCTCGTGTGTGTGATCAAAAGGCATCGTTCACTTCACTTTGGAAGGCATGCGCTCCGTTGAGTTGCTCTTGGTGTAACACGCAGAAGATAGCCGAGGTTCTTTGATCATACGTTCGTTGGACACTTCTGTGTGTATCTGCGTGCATCTGTGCACGGACATGGATGTTCAGTTACCAGTTACCAATGATGTGTGTGCCTATGAAGGTACAGCTGTACAGACTTTGACAGTGTTATGCATGATGCTTTGCCTTCCCCAGATCCTTCCTTACACTAACATTGACCATGCTTAACTCTTACATAACTTAAACCATTTTTCATCTAATACCTACCCACTACTACAAACTAGCAATTGTAAGTGCTTTGCACTGGTTCTATGAACATCCCTACTGTACCGACAGCGATATATTGTTGTTTCTCTTTCTTCTGACAAATTTACTTATTGTAAATCGCTTTGGATAAAAGCGTCTGCTAAATGCCCTAAATGTAAATGGCAAATGCTTTTGACTGCAGTTACTCATCTTAATTAATGGTGAATAATTGTACCCATATTGTAACGCGTTACCAAATCAACTTTAATGCAATACCAAAACACCTCTAATGCACCATGGGACATTTGGCACCAGGACTGTTGTTGGAACTCACCCGGTGGACTGGAGTCATGCTGGGTCCTCTCCAGCTGGAAGGCCCTCTGGCCCCACTCCTGCTCTCTGTCGTCCCGCACCTGCCCCCTCTGGCCCCCATGCTCCACCGCCGAGTCCCAGGGGACCTTGTGGGCGGGGCTATGCATAGAGTGACGCTGGGACATAGACGGAAGATTGGGCGCAACGCTGCACACGGCCACGCCCCTCCTGCTAGCCCCGCCCCGGAGGTGTGACATGTCGGACAGGAAGCTGCTCAACTGAGAGAAATATAAATATAAATAAGTCCATACATGATGACCAACCCCCCCCATGTGTCATCTAACACATGATGACTTTCTAGCCTGATAGCAGCAACCCAATTCAATATATATTGATTCAACTCCTGTCAAATATGTTTAGCTGCTTTGTGTATTTTCTTTGGGGGGCAGGGGGGGGGGGCAATTCAATATATATTGAATTGGGTTGCTGCTATCAGGCTAGAAAGTCAGATGACCCACACCTGAACACATGAACCCATGTGCTGGTGAGCTACGCTTGTCTCATCTTATAAATAACCAGTCGTGTCGGCTTTGTCACAATGCAAAATCGACCTTAGGTCCATATGTTACCTTGGCAGCATCCTGTGAGTTTCCATTGTCTTTGTCTTATTATGTTGAAGCTTGAAGCTACATGTTTTCATGTTGAATGAATGCCGACACCACAGGCTTGCAGGCTGACCAAATGCGATCTTTTAAAGACCACTCTCTGAAGAGTAGCTTCAGAGAGTCAGAGAAGACTGCAAAGTGTGCTCTCATTAAGCTCAATTAAAATCAATAGCACAGCTTTGCTTTAAAAACCTGTGTTTGACTCTAGTAAAATAATGTCCACGGTACCCACCATGGGTACATTCTCCCACTGACAGAACAAACAAACCCAACGACAACACAGACGTGCGTCCCCCCCTGACCGCTACCTGGCTGCCCTCGCTGGACGTGGCCCGATCCCCGTTGGTCCTCAGGGTGCCCCGCCCCCCGCACAGCTCTCCTAGCAGCTGGGGCGAGTGGCAGTTTGGGCGCACCATGACCTGAGGCGGACCCCCACCGCCGCCTCCGCCTCCGTCGCCGAAGCAACCGGAGGTCACCGAGGAAGATCCTCCCGACGCGCGCACAGCCTGAAACTCCATGCCACGCGCGCCGCCGCCGCCGCCGCCCGTCTCACGCAGCATGTAGCCCGCCTCCGAGGTTACCGTGGAGACACCCATCGTCGCCCCGCCCCCGCCATCCGACTCCTTCCTCAGGGAGATCTTCTTCCTGAAGCCCACGAAGACGATGAGGAGGACGGCGACGACGAAGACCAGCACCCCGATGCCGACCATCTCCCCGGGGCCGATGTAGGACAGGGGCTCCGCCTGGGCAGCGCGTTGACGCGTGTGCAGAAACAAGGAAACGCACAAACGCACAAACAAGCACAGATACAAACAAGCCAACACACAAACGCACAAACACACAAACAAGCACACACGCAAACACACAAACAAGCACAGACACAAACAAGCACACACACAAACACACAAACAAGCACACACGCAAACACACAAACAAGCACAGACACAAACAAGCACACAAACAAGCACACACACAAACACACACACAAACAAGCAAACTTGAGGCTTGAGGGCGCTTGGTGAGCAGGAATCTTTGCCTCATTTATTATAAATATAAAAAAACACTTACACTAAGTGACTGATAAATTATATATATATATATATTGTGGAGGGCCTAGATGCCAAAGACCCTCCACAAGGGGAAAAGGAGAGCAGCACCATGGACAATGGCCTTTCCCCAAAAGACAAGCACTGGGGAAAGTAATTGAGCATCAGTATTATCCGGCACACCTGCTGCATGATTGCCAATGGGGAACACTTGCCGGCCATGTGGCCACAAGAGAGTCGGCTTGCTATAAAGGCAGGGTAAACCTCTCCCCTCGAGGAAGGCTTGTGGCAACTTCCTGAAGTATGGTAAGCGGCCACTGGCCATGAAGAGGAACGCCCTTATGCGTGTAGAGACACTAGGAGAGAGGGACGTTTTTGTGTGTGCTACCGACTGTATCTCACCCCGGTTTCCTTTGTTCTCCACCCAGCCTCCAGCTCACCCCTGAAGCCCTACCAGGTGACCTACCCCGGACCAGGAAGAAGTTACGTTGAAGTTTCACCCTCCCCCCTTGTCCTCATTCTTTTTTTGAATAAACCTTTGTTACTGGTGCCCACACCCTGTCAGCTGTTGTCCGTGTTTCCCACCGACTCAACCCCGCCTGACGCAAACGGCCACAGATTGTGGAGAATGCGGGCAACGATCCCACTACCTCTCGCATATACCGAGATATATATCTATATCTATAGAGATAGATATATATATATATATATCCATATATATATATATACTGCTCAAAAAAATAAAGGGAACACTTGGAGTTACATTGTGCTGTTTACGTGTTCCCTTTATTTTTTTGAGCAGTATATATATATATATATATATATATATATATATATATATATATATATACAAAAACATCGTCAACACCGATGTGTAGCATCTCCTTGAACCATAATCAGCAGCAGTGGTAATTATCTTCTGAACATCCTCTCTATGGGTCTGACAACATACCGTGTTTTGTTTTCAAAATACCACATTAGTCAACGCAGGTTCGAAATCCAACCACTTTCCGACCATGACAAGATAAGCAACGTGCAGTTTGTTAATTTTTTTAAATTATCTTGCTGTCTTATACTTTAATCTGACCTTTGTCCTTTTTTTATAGTCTTTTAACGATTGTCCTTGTAATGGTTTTACATGTGATGTCTAGCTTTGTACTCACTATAGGTGGCCTTGTGTTTGAATGGTGCTACCTAAATAAACGTAGCAAGATTTATCTGCGCTGCTGCAGAGTCGGAGTAAGTCCTCTAGATCCCTGTAGCCGTAACGTTAGCGTCTACATGACAGAATGTGTTTGAGCACCCATTTCAAACCAAAGATGCTGTATAAATTGTAGCGCTAAGTACCAGTTTTGAAGTGTGCCCGAGTGCGTCAGATCGAGTTAGCTAAAAACACGCACGTCTGCTTTAAAGTCACTCTTATCCATGTCATTTGAGGAAGTGACAAGGATGTTTAGAAGTGACCAACCGCCGGGATATGCGCGTGTCCTTTTTACACCGATTGGTTTTTCAGGAATCTTCATCATAAAGCTATTACCTGCGTGTCGCCCTCTTCATCACTGGGGGCCCCACAGAGCTGTCCCTCAAAGCCCACGGAGCAGTTACAGTAGAAGGCCCCGTAGGTGTTCACACACCCCCCTCCGTTCGCACACTCCTCTTTCAGACACTCGTTGACATCCTCCTCACATCTGTTGGATGCAGACCAGAGAGAGAAAAACCATCAAACCAGACAGTCACTACATGTGTCTCAGAAGAAGGAGTAAAGAGAATGGGACGCGGTGGTTTTTGGCACGTCAGAAGAGATAGAGTTCACTTCAAGTTGATTCTATGCTTATCAATTCAGAGGGTTTGATTGTTTGAGTAAAATAGCAAGATGCTACATTCCAAAGTACATTCAAATGATTGTTATATTTATATTGTGAACATTCTTTGGTTGAGAGAAGCACATGTTTAGCATAGAGAAGCATAGAGTAAAATAAACACAAACACACACACACACACACACACTGAGCAAAAACTGACTGATCCGGTTCACCATTTCCAAGACGACAACGTGACACCCCGCTGGCATAGCAACGAACAGAGGAAAACACACTTTCCCCTTTCAATTATTTTCTCTTAATGGAACTTGGAAAACAGGTCTCTGTTTTGTGTCCCTGATAAAGCTTCCATGTAAAATCTAAAGTATCCGCCCATATAGTCTCAGCAGGGCTCCGTTGTTGCCCCTTTTAAAAGGGAGGCATTGTAATTAAATGGGTAGAACCAGCAGAGTGATTTGACTATGACTGGCGAGGTAGTACACATTCAAAACGTCAATCTGTTACTTTTTACTTGACTCTTGTAGTTTGAATAATTGGTTTAAGTTAGATTAAGTAGTTTGAGTTAAAGAAAAAGGGAAATTGAAGGCTAGCGCTTGAAGTTACCTTGATTATTTATCAATTTCTTACATAACACTTTATATTATTGTATTATATATGACTGGTTCTCTTCCAAAGATTCTGTTTATTTAAATTGGATGTCATCACACACATTTCAACACGTTTGCACGCAACATTCTTTATGCTGCCTATGAAGAAGATAAGTGAAAGAAATGAGTAGTGAGAACACTTCTACCCTCTAGTGGTGACAAACGGAAAGGGTTTGTTAAAGCGATCACAACGATACAATTCAAAAGACATTCAGCAAGTAATGATATGCAGTTAAACTCAATTAGTTTGAAAAACATCAAGGCTATTGGCTAGAACGAGGCAATAGCTTTGGTGTGTGTGTGTGTGTGTGTGTGTGTGTGTGTGTGTGTGTGTGTGTGTGTGTGTGTGTGTGTGTGTGTGTGTGTGTGTGTATATAAGAACTGTAAATCCAAACACATACCTTTGGTGTACAGTAGTTTGTTTATCTGTGTGGGTGTGTATATGTTGTGTATGCACAGCACTAAAAGCGACGTGCAATGCTTATCAGGCGCTTATTAAAATGAACAATGTGTCAAGCAACCCCTTGTTAAGGCTTTATCGTGTGCGTGCATGTGTGCGTGTGTGCATGTGTGTGTGTTCGTGCGTGTGTGCGCGTATGTCTGTGTGATGTCGGGTCTCGCTTACACAAGTCCCACGAGACCTCGGGGACAACCGCAGAGAAAGGAGCCCCCCGCCGGCTTGCAGTCGCCTCCGTTCTGACACGGGTTGGGCAGACATGAAGTCAGCTCCACCTCACAGCGCCCTCCGGTGAACCCAGCGCTGCAACTGCACCCATAACCTGTGACGACAATCACTTTGTAGGAAGTGAAATACTACTGAGTGAACGCCTCAACCCACAAATAAAACTCACTGATGTGGAATAAGCCCCCAGAACATGTGACGTCTGCCTCCACACTTAATTATTTTTTATATCGTTCGCAGCTTTAAATTAAAAATGTTTTTCTGCGATACATTTATTATCTTGCCGTCTTATACTTTAATTTAACATTTGTCCTTTTTTTGGATAATCTTTTAACGATTGTCTTTTTAAAAGTTGTACATGTGATTTCTCTTGTACTCACTATAGGTGGCCTTGTGTTTGAATGGTGCTACATAAATAAACGTAGCAAGATTTATCTGCGCTGCTGCAGAGTCGGAGTAATTCTTCTTGATCCCTGTAGCCGCAACGTTAGCGTCTACGTGACAGAATGTGTTTGAGCACACATTTCAAACCAAAGATGTTGTATAAATTGTAGCGCTAATAAATTTGAAGTGTGCCCGAGTGCGTCAGATCGAGTTAGCTAAAAACACGCACGTCTGCTTTAAAGTCACTCTTATCCATGTCATTTGAGGAAGTGACAAGGATGTTTAGTTATCAACATCCGGGATATATGCTTGCAATTAACTGTGGAGAAACTGAACGCAGATCCCGCATTCCCTTTCCCCACCCAGCTACTGTTTTGAACCAAGATGGCCGCCAGGCGACCAAGGCCTCCTATGCTGCACCCATTCCCATTTCCACTGACCTCCAGAGGGCAGGCTGCTGCAGAGGGCCCCGTTGAGACAGGGCTGGCTGATGCAGGGGTCTGGGTAGAGCACGCAGCCCAGCTTGACCTCGCTCAGGCCCGCCACCTCGGCGTAGCGGCTCCTCTTGTTCTGCAGCGGCAGCTCGTTGCCGTTCAGCCGCAGGGAGCCCAGGCATCCCTGGAAGCCGTCCTGGGCCCTGGGGGGGCCCCTGAGGTCTCTGGCGTCACCCGGCGCCTCACTCTGGCTACCCCCAGACCCTGGGCTGGGTTGCTCCCCCAGCCCTGCGGGTGGCCTCACCTGGGCCCCGAAGAAGAAGGAGGAGTCGGGGGCCAGCGGCCAGAGGCGTACGGGGGCCCTGGCTGCTCTGCGGCGCTCCACGTAGCTGTCGTCCAATGACAGCAGGGTGTAGTTGTGGGTGAGCTCCAGGGCCACTGCGTGCCACAGGCCGTCATTGATTGGTCGGCCGGAGATTCCCATGATGCCGAGCGTGTTGTCACACTCAAGTTGGAACCACAGCCGACCGCTCTCGATCTGTAGCGGAACAGAGGACACAAGGCCATCTAATCACCAGGTCATTCAATAATAGTCAGCATAGTTCAGAGGTTAGTGTGTGTGTGTGTGTGTACCTTCAGCATGGTCCAGGCATTAGTGTGTGTGTGTGTGTGTGTGTGTGTGTATGTGTGTGAGTGTGTTTACCTTCAGCATGGTGCATGTGGCTTCATGTGTGTGTGTGTGTGGGTGTGTGGGTGTGTGTGTACCTTCAGCATGGTGCATGGGTTCGTGCGGGAGAACATGATGACTCCTCTTGTCTGAAGGGTTCTGATCCTCAGGCCCAGTCTCATCTCCCCACCCTGGCCCATCTCTGTTACCCTGTACTTGATGTAGCTGTTCCCAGAGAAGCTCAAAGAGGTCTGGCCTGCGTTCCATATTCATGCAACACAGAGGGGCAATATCAATGAGAAGGGGGATTTCAACTCATACAACCACTTGGAACAACAATACATTTACACAACACTGGCCAATTTATTCAGAGACACAATTCCCAATGTCTGTATATTTGATATTCAACATGCAATATTTTTGTTTTATCTCAACATCTACTTGAATAATTTGCAGATATACAAAATATATTGAGAACATCAGCTGAAACTCACCGGCACATTCGTCCAGCCTGTCTGGCTGGCACTGGCAGACAGAGGGTGCTGTAACACCGGAGCGAACACACTGCATGTCTGATGGACAGGATTGACCTTCACAGAGCTCTAGAGGAGTGGAACAGAATCCCCCTGTTGGGGTGGGAGAGGGATGTATTGACCAGAACAAGCACAAAGTCTAATGTACTGTGATTACTTAACAACATAACTGGGAATTACAACAGTTTGGTAACATAATAGTAATACAAATGATATATCGGATCAATCGAATTACACACACAGGCACACACACACACACACACGCACACGCACACGCACACACACACACACACACACACACACACACACACACACACCTTTTAGAATAGCTGGACTGATTTAAACACTGAAGACATTCAGGAACTCTAAAGATTTCCAAAGAGAGCCATAAAAGGCAGACATTGTGCAGCAGCATTACCGGGGCATGTGCAGGCCTCCGTGCGTCTGAACGTAGGTGACACCAGGCTAACCCGCTCGGTGCTGCAGGTGACCATGGAGCGGGGCTCCATCACCAGGGTCTGCTCACACACCATGTCCCCACAATCCAGCTCCCCGGAGCAGGTCTGGTCCAGCACCACCGCCCCCGCCAGCACCCCCTGAAACTGGCCTCGCGCCCGGGCCTCCGCCAGCCTCTCCGACAGCTCCTGCGGGGAGAAGAAGCCGTCTCCTCCACCTCCGTTCCCCGACGGCTCCGACGGCCTCTCCATGGCCAGGAACAGGTCCACGTCGCCGGTGCCCTCCACCCGCTGCACGCCCAGCACGTGGATGAAGTCCACGTGGCCCGGCGGGAACGTCCAGGCGCCGAGGGAGCGCAGCATCAGCCGGACCTGGCTGAGGTAGCGGCCCAGCAGGTCCTCAGGGGAGAGCGAGCTGAACCTCACCGCCACGGCGCTGCGCAGCACCACGTCCGTCAGCTGCTCCACCCACACCGACACGTCGGCGATCACGGCGAAGCGGCCGTCGCTCACCGTGGCGTTCAACTGGTATCTGGGGAAATGATGCGTGGTAACGATAATGTACCCACACAAACTAGCTCCAGTCGTAATAAAAAAAAAAAATGAAATATTCAGCTTCTCACCCCTACCTCGCCCTACTCTCTCCAAACCCCACGCACGAACAAAAAAAGTGAGGCTCACTGAAAAAACCTAAGATGAGATCTCTCTACGCTGCTGCAGAGTTAAGTAACCTTGATCCATGTAGCCGTATAGGCATTTTTTGGTATATGGTGCATTTAAACGACTTGCTCAGTAAAGCAAAGTCCAGTCTTATATGTGAGACAGGAAGTGTTTGGAGTGTTTTCCCTGTGTGCATCTGAGACAGGAAGTGTTTGGAGTGTTTTCCCTGTGTGCATGTGGGACAGGAAGTGCTTGGAGTGTTTTCCTTGTGTGCATGTGAGACAGGAAGTGTTTGGATTCCAGGTACCTGCCGGGCTCCAGGCCCGGTAGAGCCACGATGTTGCCGTTCTGCCGGTTGATCTGGAACATGCTCCTCAGCGCTGGCCTATGGGTGTACGAGAGGACGTCATTGACGTCACGGTCGGTCGCGTAGATGCGGCCGACGGGCCCACCCGGGAAGGAATCAGTCACCATGACGATGAAGACCTCCAGTGGCGAGACCGAGGGCTTGTACTGGCTGTTACCGATGACTCTGAGGTACACCCAGGAGGAAGACGCCAGACGTGGGCGACCAGAATCACTGGCCTTGAACAAACAAAACCAGACAAAACAATGGTTTTATTTTGAAGACATTTAGCCATGCTGCTCCCAGTCTGAATATGTTTAACTGAATGGCTGTTTCTGACTCAATTCAGGAAAAGTATTTTGGTTTGCTGTCTATAAAAATCCACAGAATATCCATGGAACATGGATCTGGAAAGGGTGCAAAGCCGTGTTCTTTTCTAGCATTCTCTATCCTTCATTTCTGAGGCAATGGAGCTGCTAAACCAGAGAAAGTGTCGCAAATCTTTCTTCCATTCGCTTTTTAAGATGCTTTTAGTGCCTTTTATGAGCTTTATAAAAGATGTTGACATGAAAAAACAAACAGAATCCACTTAAGCCCCCTCTCAATGCCTCACCTGAATCTCCAGGGAGAACTCTCGGCGGGCCTGGGGTCCCAACACACGGTTGGACCTGAGTGTCCCGGACCGGTCCAGGGAGAAGTAGTTCCCCTCGTTGCCAGACACGATGCGGAACTCGAACGGGGGGCCGTTCCTGGGGGAGTCTGGGTCCCTCACCGTCAGCTGCAGGAGACTGGCCCCAGCCGGTTGATTCAACTGGAAGCATGAAGATACAATGTGACACACCAACATCCATGTCCTATGCACCGCACACACATAAACACACTCTCATGCCTGCATGTGCACGCAGAGACGCGCACGGATGCAAAGGCACACTGGGACACATGCGCTCTTACACACGCTTACACTCAAACACACACACACACACACACACACACAAACACACACACACACACTCATGCACGCACGCATGCACACACACAAGAAAAGCATGCATCCACACGCACACACACACACACACACACACACACACTAGGGCACTACCTGGATTACTGCGGTGGAGTTAGGAGGGGAGAAGACGGGGGGGTTGTCGTTCACGTCAGATACGTCAATGTTAACGGTGGCAGTGGAGGACATGGCTGGGGAGCCACTGTCAAACGCCTGCACCGAGAGAGAGTACCTAGATACCTGCACACACAGAGAGACAGAGAGAGAGAGAGAGAGAGAGAGAGAGAGAGAGAGAGAGAGAGAGAGAGAGAGAGAGAGAGAGAGAGAGAGAGAGAGAGAGAGAGAGAGAGAGAGAGAGAGAGAGGGAGAGAGAGGGCAAGAGAGGGCAAGAGAGATGTTGAGAGACAGATAGAGGGAGAGAAGGAGGGAAAGCGAGAGATAGAAAAAGAGAGAGAAAGGGCAAGAGAGAGAGAAAGAGAGAGAAAGGGCAAGAGAGAGAGAGCGAGAGGGCGAGAGAGAGAAAGAGAGGGAGAGAGTGAAAGAGGGAGAGGGAAAGAGGGAGAGATCAAGAGAGAGGGCAAATGAGATGGAGAGGGAGAGAGAGAATGAGAGAAAGCAAGAGAGAGAGAGTGTGTATCGGTGCATTGATACAAAGCTACATACCTTTATGCCTGAGAGTGCAAACTGATAAGTGATGCCCTCCCTCGTGCATAATGTGAGACATTACCGTTCACCTTGAAAGGTCCCGCTGTATTCCACTCTGCTCGTGCTCACGAACCGTAAAATTACTATCGATTCCTTTTTGCCGTTATTGTACTTGGAGACACATCCTTACCAGCTCTCTGTCCAGCCGCTTATTGACTTTGAGCAGGCCGGTGACGGGGTCAATCCAGAACTGGTTGCTACGGTCACCCTTCAGTATGGAGTAGGTAATGTGGCCATTGACCTGGCTGTCCAGGTCTTCTGCCAGCAACTGCGTCCATCACACAGGCAAGGAACATCCGAGTGAGTGGGAGGGTAGTTTCACTCGCTTAAAACTCAGAGACAAATGAAGACATGAATTGAAAAACATATATATATATATGTAAAGAGGTGCTGTAGGTCAGATTTAAGAGCTTAATTTGTGAGAAATGGCATGGCCACCTTCAGCTATTAGAGTAGGGGTGTTAATCTTTCGGTATATCATGATTCAATTCAATTTCGATTCTTAGGGGTCTCAAAATGATAAAAAAATAAATAAAAACAGAGGATAAGCTAACGAATGAATAACAGATAAACATGTTACCCTAGTAATGGTCTGGCCAATGGAAGCATCCTCGCTGACCAGCACGTTGTATATCTCTTCACTGAAGGTGGGGGCGTTGTCATTGACGTCCATCAGCTCGATGGTCACCATAGTAGCGGAGCTGAGGGGCGGAGTCCCACTGTCCCAGGCCTCGATCGTCAAGTAGTAGTCCTTGCACACCTCAAAGTCCAGGTCATCGGCCACAGAAATAGTGCCTACGTATGCGCACACACAAGGGCAGCACAAACACATTTGCACACAGATCTCAGCTGTACAAGGGTGTTTAGTAAAATTGATGATGAAACTTGTTTTAATGTGATGTTAAAGGTGCAATATGCAAGCTTTGCCATTTCAAGCTAGCTCCACTCAAAATCTTGAAAAACAACACTCTGCTCCTCATTCCTCCCTCTCCCCTTCTCTCTCCAAACCTCGCCCACCGTCAAAAAGCGATGCGTGCTGAAAATTCTTAACATGAGATTTCTCTACACTGCTGCTGAGTCTGAGCAATTAACATTGATCCCTGCAGCCTTAAAGTTACCGCTACATGACAGAATGTGTGTTTTGCCTATTGTACCTTTAAGGTTTACAACACAGCAGGAGGAATATAAATGATTATACTAGCTGAAAGTTAAACCAAAAGCATTTCCATGAAATACATCTGTGATCATGAAGTCCACCACACCACGATAACTGACCCAGCCTGCTGTTGATGGTAAACATTCGTAGCTCGTTCCCGGAACGGATGCTGTAGATGATCTCGGCGTTGGGCCCGATGTCAACGCTGGTGGCAAACACCCGTAGCACCTCGGTTCCCACGGCAACATCCTCCGGCACCGTGACCGTGTAGTCCCTTCTCTGGAAGACTGGAGCGTTGTCGTTCACATCCAGGACTAACACTGTCAGGTCCACCTGGGAGAGACACAGAACATAGACTCATATCGAATATAAAGAAGGGTATGTGTTGATGATAGTCATGAGCATCCAATGGTTCCGATTGGAAACGGGGGTGAAATCTCTGCAATTCGACAAAATCCTTCTCAAAGTCTAATTTCCTTCTACCTAGAGGGTGAAGAATAAATCCTGAAATCGTTTCGCACTTTACTTAGCCTCACCGATCGGACGTCATCTTATCGACTGGTCACCCACCTGAGAGGCCAGCGCCCCCTGCTGTCCAGCTTGGTCCGTGGCCTGAACCCGGAGCTGGTAGGAGTCTTGGGTCTCTCGGTCCAGCGGCCTCTCCAGAACCAGCACCCCGGACACCGGCTCAATGGAAAACACTCCGTTGGCTGAGTCCACCAGGGAGTAGACCACCGTACGGTTCAGGCCTTGGGAGCAAAGACAAACACGCAGAGGAGAAATAATAGTATGCAAAGCGATTCCTCTCCCAGTGCTGTCTCTATCAGCCATGTGTTTACATCGTACTCCAAGGTAGACGGCTATCTCCGTCTCTAGAATTGTGTCTCAGGAGAAATATTGTTTTATATCTAATATGTGTCTTTGTACACGGGGGCAGGCTAGTGTAGTGGTGTGTAGTGGCTCCGAGGAAACGTTCTGTCTTTGCTCCCCTATACGTCTGCAGTCTGTCGCTGTCTCTCAGACGTTTATGACGTGGGTCTCTTTAGTCACAGCGAGTACTTCTTGCATCAAATAAAAACATCTCATAAAAACTAAATGCTAGTTAATTTCGCAGCAAGACTCTAGTGCTTATGGCTCAGAGCACTTCATTGGCGCCCAGGAAGGAAAACATCAAAATAAAACGGAAGGGCAGCCACTCCAGAGGTGAAGTGATGTCACGTGCAAAGGCAAGTGGCACTTCAGCGTCTTCCAGACGGAAACCTCAAGTGCTCACAATATACGGCCTACGTGTGAAGCCTGACGCATACGGTCGCCAGGCAACAAAAGCAAATTGAGTTCTGCAGCGCCTGGAAAGGACATCAGGAGCCAGAATTTGCACATGACACTTTTTAAATCGACCGCTGTACAAATGGCTCTAGACTCATCTGGAGGGCCCTTTAAACCCCCACATTCACACTCATTAAAGTCCCTCCTATACCACGCCAACGCCTCACCGAAACAGTGCTTCCGTTTATTTTTCCCCCCGACGATGTGTGAAATCCCTTGCGCCTTTGTGTCCTATTCATTCAGAAAACAATAAAAACCAAAAAAAAACAAACAAAGGTTGACCGGGTCACCTTGGTCCCGGTCGCTGGCCTGCACCCGGGTCAGCAGGGCTTTGGGCGCGGCGTTCTCGGGCACGCTGGTCACGTACACGCCGGAGGAGAACGAGGGCGCGTTGTCGTTCACGTCCAGCAGGTGGAGGGAGACCTCAGAGCGGCAGAAGAGCCCCCCACCGTCGGTGGCCTGGGCGATGAGCGTGTAGCCCGCCGTGCGTTCACGGTCCATGAGGGCGGCCGTGCGCAACTCCCCTGAGGACGCCGACGGATACAGGAAGTAAACGCAACCAAGTTAGACGTGATGAAAAGAGGCTGATAGTGATTATAGAGACATAAACAGACGAGGCTTGACACCGACTTTTTTTTTTAAAAGTACAAATAAATGATCAAACTCATGGCAAACGGGACGAAATAATGGTGAGAAAACGGCGGAAGCACCGGTGTTGGCGTCCATGTAGAAGTCTTCGACGCCGATGCCAAACAGAGAGTACTGGATCTCCGCACTGGAGCCTGAGTCAGCATCTGTTGCTCCAACTGTCAGGATGCCCTTGTTAGTGGGGATGTCCTCGGGAAAGGCAGCACTATACACGGCCTGGGACACACACAGACACAGACACACACGCACACCCACCCACCCAGACACACACAAACACACAATGAAACCTGACTGTCTGACAGAAATCTGCTTTAGCACTTCAAAAGACACATTCAACAACTGCACTCGGCTTGCATTAGGTTCGCCCGTTGAATTGGCAACCCAGCATCGAAATGCCCCGCCATCACCCTTGGGTCTGTGCCAAGTACCTCCTAGCATAGATCCCCAGCCCTGTGTCTTCTTCTTCTTCTTCTTCTTCTTCTTCGACTGAATGCATAAGTTGAAGGGGCATGTCATTATTCAACACTGTATGGTATATCGTTCTAATTGACTGCTTAGTAACACCCCGCCCCCCCCCCCCCCCCCCCCCCTTTAAAACAACAACAACCCAAGCCCATACCATGACAGGGTCAAGCGCCGCGGGTGTTCAGAGTTCAAAACAGAGCGATTATAAGAGCAGAGGCCGGGATAAGGCAGGGCGGGCTGGGAGGAATCAAAGTGATTCAGCAGCTTTCGAGAAGCCGAATAAAACCTTCTCCACTAATTAGGAGGAATGGAAGCAGTGCGCTCCAACGCTAAATGAAGAGAGATGACAAGGAGGAGGACGCGCAGCCTAATGACCTTCCCCGCTACGTGCCTTTGTTGTTTTTGTTTGCGTTCTTTTCTGCCTCAGTTCATTAACGGCATGATCACAAATGTTTGATGAATTGGACGTTTACCATCGAAAGATTTGTGCCGAAACATTAACTTTCAATGCATATGTAATAAGGAAGAATTAATTTAAAATAAATTAAAAGTAGACACAAGAAATTGAATGCCCAAAAACAAAACTTATCTTGTCGTCCCCCCCCCCCCCCCACCCCAATACCATCATGTATTGATAACTACTTCATCTGGTGTTAAAAATAGAACAAAACCGAAACAAGTGGTGCCGAAGTTCTCCAACTTCTTTAAAGAGCCAGTGAACCCACAGTTTCAGCTGGAATTAGAACTCTGGGGGATTTCTTGCTTTTTGTTTTGGGCATAGAGTTCTATTATTCACGAGAAGGACTGGGGAGGGGTTTCATTGAAATTGAGTTGTTCTGTTTTATTTTTCCTACAACTTTACCTTTACCGGAAGCTAGTCCTATAGCTATCTAGTAGCCTACTCATCGTCGAGCAACATCGTATCAGTGGTATAATGATATAATGAGCAATGTCACGGGGAGCGACACAGAGCCTAGGCACTCCGTGTCTGCAGAGGAGCCTTTTGAGGTGGAGGATTTCTCTCCCCCGCAATCTCCTTCATCTGTCCCCGAAACACAGGATGGAGTAGGGCCACAACCCTACCTGTTTGAGCCATTAGCTCTGCTGGCTCCAGAATCAGCACACAGGGCAGAGGCTATGGATGAGCAGGACAGAGCCGGAGAAGTCAACTACTGGTATCCGCAATGTATTTTATTTTAGATAAAAGAATATTGTAAAAATGTAATCAGTATGTTTTCATGTATTTCTTTTGACAAATATTTATTAATATTTCTATCAATGTTTGATGAGGTGAGTAACACAATTATAAATATACGACCACTCCACTGATTCATCCTACACCCCACTGATAATATCATAGATCAATACCGCTCACCCCTTCTGACAGGTGCACATTGTGGATACATTTCTCCAGCCCAAAATAAATGCTGCAATGAGATAACAAAGGTATGTTGTACAGTCTAGCACAACTAGTACTAGACTATCAACACTAAAATCATGTGTTCTGCAGGATTCTGCAGAAATTCTGAAAATTGCTGACTGACCTAATGGGTCCAATCAGGTGGCGTTCTTTTCGTGATGTCTAAGTGCCTCGGAAAAGGCACTCAGACGTCACGAAAAGAACGCCACCTGCGTTCGCAGCAGAGTGGAACGTTTTTTATCACGCTGTTATTTTAGTAACAGTGATAAAATTGCATATATTACTATGTTGATGATCATAAAAGACATAACCACGTTTAAAACAAAACAAAAAAGGTTTTCACTGGCTCTTTAATATAACATTTCAACTTTGTGTGAACTTTCTATTGAAAGAACATAATCTGTCTGTGGAGGGTTAAAAGGGGATTAGTGTAGGACTCATGAATGTGTGTAATCAATGGCTTGCTCTACTGCAGCAGTTCTGCATCGATGGTTGTACTAACAAAATGTCCCAAGAGCAAAAACTCTATTAAATCTCATTCTTGAAAACCAACATAATTGTCATAGAGATGTCATAATGCAACAGAAAATGAAAAAGGTCCACAGAGCCTACAGTGCTTTGATGTGTACATTATGCTTGGGTTATCAACCATTGGCAATAACAAGCTTGACATTTTGTTTCCATAACTAGCTCTATAATTGAGTGGGAGAAGCTTCATTCTCAATCAAAGGGAAAAAGGGAGTCATTACTGTATAGAGTATTCCCAAACAGCACTACTCTCTTTGCAACGTGAATTACACTTTGCAGGGGTGGACTATCCTTGATTTACAATCTGGAGCTACATGTAATTGCATACTGGGGAACTGTATGCACTTAATACGTTTTACTTTACCACACTTATTTTAAACACATTTACAAAAAAATAATCAAATTCCGTATGCACAATTCACTCTTTGTTAATACATCATTTGCTTTCATTCATTTTATATAAATATTCGGTTTGAACTTGAATAGAATCATGATGATTCTATTTTCCACCACTGTGAGTGACTTAAATGGAAAATAAAGCTTAGTGCTGCATATTGTCTGCTTTATTGAATTCATCTGAATACTGCAATAATGATTATACTTAAATTATACTTAAAAGGGCCCCTATCTATAGTAACATCACAATCAGGAGTGTCCACCCAGTCCACGTTGGCCCCAGCCATAGCCCCTTACCTGGTCGCAGATGGGGCTGTTGTCATTGGCGTCCATGATGGTCACCTCCACGGCGGTCCTGGCGACGTACAGGCCGTCGCTGGCCGTGATGTTGAGCAGGTACCAGTCCTGCTGCTCGCGGTCTAGCAGCCCGCTCACGTACACCTTCCATTCCCCCTGCACCAGGGCCAGGCCAAATACACCCCGCGGGTTACCCCCTGCAGATAACCACCACGACAACCATTATTATCATCATCATCAGGGTTGTTATGAAGATGATGATGTCATTGTTTGATTGCCACAGAAAATCGACACAGAAAATCGGTGCATTTCTTATCATGTTGAAGGTCTAATAAATATCCCATACTTTATGATCAGACTGCCTAACGATTCGTACCTACAAGCTACACAACAACCACTAACTGTGGCGCAAAGCACATTATGTTCATAGGCTTTAAATGATCGTGTGGGGAAAATGGTGTAAGATGGGGTTATCAGGCTTTTTTGACCTGAGGAAAGGTGGCCAAAGAGGTTAGATGACCACTAGTCTCATGCATCAGACTCATGCATGCACTACACACTATACGGCAGACAAGCCCAAAATCTAAATGGAAGGGGCGTATCTCCTTTTTTAGCTTCATATTTGTTTTTACCAATCATGTTGCTGGAGGAGGGGATCTGTAATAGCATAATTGGCAAACATAATCTTGGCCAGCATTAGTAAACTGTAAAAAAGTGTCTGTAAAGGTTTTTAATTAACCCTGTGTAGACTGGCCACTGTAGGAATACACTTAACCTAATACACACGTAACAAATAAGGAAACAAGGTATAACTCCGCCCCTTGCACTTTATGGTTTCCAGCCCAGGCTCTGTGCCGTCTCCCTCCAGAAGTTCTGCTATACCATAATAGGACTGCTGGATCCGAGATGAGGGAACCACTGGTTTATAGCGACATGGAAATATAGGCAAGGTCCAAATTTCAGGCTTAAAATAAACAAATACATTATTTTGAGCCATGTCCATTTATTTCAGCTGACAAGCCTTTGAGTCGACATTAGTCAAATAACACATCGGTCAAAAAAGAGCCAAACCTATATTGACTTTCGCCGAATGCGGTACATCAGGCTGTAAATCTGACTTCCATCTTCCAAACGCACTGCACCTCTCTGAGCAGCCAGTGAAATATAGCCCACCGCCCCACACCCCTCTCACCCGTTATGTAATAGCTGACGAGGCGGTTCTGCTCGCTGCCGTCGTGGTCCGCGGTGCTCAGGACCGCCACCACCTCGCCCAGCGGGTCGCTCTCCCGCACCGCGCCGCGGTAGTACTCGCGCTCGAAGCGCGGCGGGCTGTCGTTGACGTCCGAGACCGCCACGGTCACCGCCGTGGCGGAGGACAGCGACCGCAGCTCGCCCAGGTCCGACGCCACCGCCCGGAAGCTGTAGGCGGAGCAGCTCTCGTGGTCCATGGGGGCGGCGGTGGTGATCCAGCCCGTCTTGCTGTCGATGGCAAAGGGCGGGGCCGCCGTCGGGGGGGCGGCGCCGGGGCTTTGGGACCGGGGGTCTGTCTTAGACTCCGGGTTCTGGGTGAGTAGAGGGCCCAGGCTGTAGGTCACCTGGTATTTGAGGAAACAAACAAAGAAAACAATGAAACACAAGATGTTCTGGTGACATGACCTGGTGGAATGCTTGAATATCGATGGCGGAAGGTGTTTGTGTTGAAAGCTCAACAAAGGAGCTAACCTACCTGTCCATTGGAGCCCCAGTCTGGGTCAAGCGCTCGCACCTGGACCAGTCTAGTCCCTACTGGCATCCCCTCCATCACCGTGGCAACGTAAGTGCTGGTCTCAAACACGGGCAGGTTGTCATTGACGTCCAGGACCTGGTTATTTCAAATGAGCCACCCATCAACTGCAGCCATCACACATTTTGTTTGTAAATCATTACAATTATTCTCGCCTCAGTCAAACCAGAAAGGGGTTTTATTCTCTCTAAAACAATTTAGTGTGTGGAGAACTCCGTAAAGATAATCCAATTGCATGAATCATCGCAGAGGTGTGTTAAGTACTGACATGAATCACTCCTACCTTTAAAATGATACTATGATTACGAGGTTTGAAGCAGGGGGTGTATTTCTTTTCATTTGATGTGATCATTTAGAATAAATCTGACGGCTGCAGTGAAAAAGTTAGGCTTCATTTTAGACAGACTTAACTCTCAACATCCACGACTCTCTCTCTCTCTCTCTCTCTCTCTCTCTCTCTCTCTCTCTCTCTCTCTCTCTCTCTCTCTCTCTCTCTCTCTCTCTCTCTCTCTCTCTCTCTCTCTCTCTCTCTCTCTCTCTCTCTCTCTCTCTCTCTCTCTCTCTCTCTCTCTCTCTCTCTCTCTCTCTCTCTCTCTCTCTCTCTCTCTCTCTCTCTCTCTCTCTCTCTCTCTCGCCGGCGCCGCATGACCCACCTTGACCTCCAGGTCCACGGTGGCCACGGACTCGGTCAGGTCTCGCCGGGTCGTGCCGGACACCTTGAAGCGATAGACGCTGACCCGCTCGTAGTCCAGCGGCCGGAGCAGTCGGATCAGCCCGGTCTCCCCATCCACCGAGAACGTCCCCTCCTGGTTGCTGTCGGGGGTCTCCCCCGCCACCAGGCCGAAGCTCCCCGCCAGGCCGGGCCCCAGGTAGACGGAGCCCAGCCCAGCGCCAACCGCCGTGTCCTCGGGGAGGGTGAAGGAGTACTGCGGCTGGCTGAAGGATGGGACCAGGGCGTCGGGGGGGAGCACGTGGATGAAGGCGGACACCAGGGAGTGCTTGGGGGGCACGCCGCCGTCCGAGGCCTTGACGAAGAAGGACAGGACGGCGCCCTGGAGGTGGGCCACGGTGCTCTTGGTCATCATCCACCCGCTGTCTGGCTCCACCTGCACCACCCACACACCACCACCACAGCATTGAACCCGCAGCATATTCTGCTGTTGTTTTGGTAGGACAGCGCCAGACGGCCAGCCAGGACCGGGCCGTCTGGCGCGGCAGGATTTGTAAGCGCAAACTCAAATTAGTTTGGACTTCTTTAACCTGGCTTTTACTGAGAGGGAGTTATTGTTTTATTAATTATGCACTATCTTATTGCATCATTCTTCTGTCTCCCTGTTGATCTGCCATCATTTTGTTATTTTATTCGTGTATATTTGTCATTGCTTTTTCAATAAAGATTTTACATATTTGGTCTTTGTTATGCGAAAGTGGTTAAGCTTAACGTAAGGCAGGGCTTAAATATCTCACTTCAGGTTTGGGCTTATTCTCTATCTTGCTTTAATAGGTCCTTCAGAATAAATTCAGTTTGGTAAACCTTGCATAACTGTTTCACTCGTTTCAACAATTTGTCAAACGATTTGTCCCACAGACCGGTCCATGGCACAAAAAAGCTTGGGGATCCTTACCCTTTACAAATAAATTGAATTTAATTGAATACGACAAACATCGATGCCATGACTATTAAAGCAAACCAAAACCAGTGTGAACGTCCTCACCTCCAGCACGTCCACCAGGGAGTGGCGCGCCTCGCTGTACAGGGAGTAGGTCACCCTTGCGTTGGGCCCGGCGTCCGCGTCCGTGGCCTGGATCTGGGTGACCAGCGAGCCCTTCCCCACGTTGGCCTTGATGCTCATCCGGTACTCCACCGCTCGGAAGCGGGGGGCGTTGTCATTCTCATCCCCCAGAATCACGCGCACCGTGCAGAAGGATGCGCGGCCTGGGGCAGAACCATGACATTAATTAGTTAAAACTCTTAAGAGGACATAGTCAGTCAGTAGGTGATTAAGTATGGCTTTATTTTTATAGCACCTGTAGGACACACGGTCTGGGGCAGAACAACAAGATTAATAAGGAAAGGTCTTAGAGGACAGTCAGTCAGTAAGGTCTTAGAGGACATAGTAAGGCAGTAAGGGAGAAAGTAAGTAAGGCTTTATTTATATAGCACCTTAGTAAAGCCGCTGTAGGCAAGACTGAAGAGCTATTATTTGTCATTTGTTAGAAATGCCAGAGCCATCCGTCAGCTGTTAATGAGTGAAATGCTCTGTGAGAATATCTGTTAAGAGTTGACTGACACACCCGGCTCATTTCTGACCAATCAGGACATCTGTTCTGCTCTCTCTCTTTACAGCTCTAGAATCGTACCTACAGCACCTTTAAACAATACGATACAAAGTGCTTGACAGAGCAGAAAAACAGCAATAGCAGAGTAATACATTAAATGAGCGGTACCTCCTCCGTCCAGGGCCATGACGGTAAGCACCATGTCCTTGTTGACTGGGTTCTCTCGGTCCAGCATCTGCGAGGTGGATATGAGTCCGTCCGCGTGGATGGTGAACTGAGACTTCCCCAGGTCATTGATGAAGGAGTAGGTGATCTGGCCAAACAGCCCTGAGTCCTCGTCTGTTGCACGGACCTAACGGTCAACATCTGGGGTGTTAATGCTACAGAACAATACACTCACGTCTCAAGTTAGGTTGTGCACAGCTTCAGCATCAGAAAAAGGAGTCATATTTTTCGTGATTTATGATGAAAGGACACGAAGACCCTGATAGGATATTAAAGGAGAAACGAAATCACACACACCTGAATGACCTTCGACCCCGGAGGAGCATTTTCTTGGACCTCAGCCAAGTAGAACCTCTGGCTGAACACAGGGCTGTACAGGTTGGCCCCCAGCACGCGCACGGTCACCTGGGGGGGGGGGGGGGGGGGGGGGGGGCATAGCGATGCATACAAGCTAAAGAATGGCTATCACTTAAGAGGTCGCCTAAGGCTATTGCCTAATCCTTAAAGGCTATGTATCGAATGAATATTGCAGGTGCCAGAGTTGAGACAAAATGTCAACATCATGCGATGTTTTGCGTATAAAAAGAGCAGCGAACAGAAACGGTAGAATAGAGAACGGATCAGTTGAGACAAGACGTCTGACCTGAGCGGTGCTGGTGAACACTCCGTCAGACACGGACACGTTAAGCTGATAGGAGAGCTTCAGGCCCTGTCTCCGCTTGTCCGAGAGACTGAGCACCCCGGTACGGGCGTCCATGGTGAAGGTCATCCTCTCATTACCGGAAACAATACTGTACCTAAAGGATGGTTAGAAAACAGAAAACGTATTCCCAATCAAGAGTTTTAGAAGGTGGATGGGACGATGGTGAAAGGGAAAGCCAGTTTAAGAAAGTAAAACGATGTGATTCATTTATGTTCATGGAGTAGGGGTTTGGGCGAGCGCTGCTCAAACTGTTGCTGAGTAAACACAAATATATCCGATTATCAACAAAAGAAAGTCGCCTTTCATGACTTTCCTTTCTTTCTAGGAAACATATGAAAATGAAAGGTCCGGCCTGAATTAGAGGCTTAAAACAATGGAAGGACGAAACTAAAATCCAATCTACTTCAATGTTTTGAATTTGCTAATGTTATTCAGGAATCATTACCAACCCCTGTTTAGCTCTACTACGACCAAAAGCCTTATTTTCTCTATTGTCAGCACCAGTTCACACCTTAATCTGTTGGCATCACAGACGTCTGCATCGGAAGCCTGCACGCAGGTCACAAAGTGTCCCTGGGGAGCCAGCTCGCTCACACAAGCCTCATACAGCGACTGGCTGAAACCCGGCGGGTTGTCATTCGTGTCGGTCACGGTTACGGTGACGCTGACGTCGCTGCCGAGGGCGGGGTCTCCACCGTCCGTCGCCCTGACGATGAAGTTGTAGCGCTGGACCAGCTCAAAGTCCAGCATGCGTGCCGTGACCACCACGCCCGTCCTGCCGTCCACGCTGAAGTAGTCGGTGGTGTTGTAGAGGTCTGACACGATGTGGTAGCTCACCGCGGCGTTCCTCTCCGAGTCCTGGTCCTGCGCCGACACCTGCGGAGCAGAGCAAAGCCGGGCCGTCGGTTGCGTCGTACATCATCCAGAGTTGGGATGGGCCAATAAAGCGTTTTGTGGTCGTATCGGGATTCGTTGCTTCCGCCTGCAGGTTGACTCCAAAATCTTTTTTTCATAACATTTCTAAGCCAAAACCTCAATGCTTTCTTAGACATTAAAAAAAGAATTAAAGGATGGAAAGAAATCTGAAAATCCTAACGCAATATTTACAGAATCGCAATATTTATATAGATTCACAATACATATCGTTGTTTTAATATCGTATCGTGAGGTCCCTGACAATTCCTGTCTCTAATGGAGAGATCCTCTAATGTTGTTTACATTGGAAATCTATAGAGATGTTCAATGTTGAATGACAGAGTTGTGCTTTGCTAATTGGAAACCCTCTCATTCATGATTGTTCTCACAACAACCCCATTCCGCCCGTGCATTCCTGAGAATGTCTTGGAGGAATCAATTGCATAGCATCTTGCGTAACGGTCTCTGATGTATATGCATAATCGTAGACTTTCATTTCATATTGCCAACAGATTCTGATTAACAGTATTTGGAAACTGTTTCGCACATTAATGTTGCACACAAACATTTTGTATACCTCCAAGAGGAGTTGGACTTTCATCAAGTTTTCTGTTTATATTAAATTAAAAGAAGCATCATCAGGAAATAATGACTATATCTGCACTACACACTAAACATTTAATTTCATTGAAGGGGTAGAAACGTACTGCAGCAGGGAGTCAAGGGAAGATTTGAGGTTAAAGAAGATGTAAACCAGTAGCTTTATTTTGAACAAATGCACACAAAATGATAATTAACAGCTAATTCATGGATGGACATTTCTGGTTCATAGGTTGAATCCATAATGTAAAAATAATTGCTTATTTTAGATATGATTAAATTCCAGAAACTGACAATAATTTGACATTCCACTTCCACAGAAATAATGCAGTCATACAGACAAGGTCATAATAAATTAAAGTATCTCCCTCTCTTTGCTTGCACTTCTCCAATGCGATGTCTGCATGCAGGGTCAGTTAAGGGCGCTTAGACAGGATAAATGGTCCCAACATGGGAGCACTAAAGCAGGGTAACGGACGGCATGCGTGATGAGCTCCCTGCTGTCTAGCTGCAGGAATAATGGAACTCCAAGATTTGTTTGCATTGTAAACAACCCAATATTTTCCGTGGTCCCGGAGCCAATGACAGGTTATGAATATCCAACAGTCAAATTTGATTATTTTCCTTTTACGACGACCGCTATTACTTTGTTTAAAAACATACACTCAAATACGTTCCTTAAGCTATATCACTGGATATACAGACGCTTGACTGCTGAGAACGCCATACAGGCCGGCAATATGAAGTAAACACACACCTTTAACACGGCCGTCCCGGTCATGGCGTTTTCCGGCAGCGTCGCCGAGTACGACGTGTTCCGGAACAGCGGCGGGTTGTCGTTGACGTCCAGCACGGCGACGTCCACGTCCACCTCGGACCGGGCTCCGGTCTGCGGGTCCGTGGCCTTCACCGTCAGCCTGTAGTACCGCACGCTCTCGTAGTCCAAGGGGTAAACCACGCGCACCACGCCGCTGTCGAAGCCCACGTCAAACTGCAGGCCCGGGTCCCCGTCCTCTAGGGTGTAGATGACCCTCCGCCCCTCCGGGCCCGTGGCGTTGACGCACAGGACGGAGGCGGAGGGCGGAGCGTCCTCGCGCACGGTGATGCCGTAGAAGGGCCGGTCGAACACGGGCATGGCCTTGTTCACCACCGTGACGGGCAGCTCCACCCAGCCCGAGAGGGGCGGGACGCCGCCGTCCGTCGCCACGACGACCACCCTGTACTCGGCGTTGGAGACGTCCGCCTCGAAGCCCCTCTTCAGGCTCAGCTCCCCCGTCACGGCGTTCACCTGCGGCGGGGGAGAGTTCAGCCAATGACGAGACGGGAGACGATTTACACTAACGACACTCTATCCATCCCGCACAGACGGGATGTTGGGGTGTCACCGCACGGAGTCCAGGAAAGTCATCAGGATTTAAAAGAGAATGAAAAAGAAATTTAAGAAGAAAGAAAGACTGAGATACTGAATTTTAATAAAAATATAAAATAAAAATATATAATTCAAAAATGTTAAATATATAAATACATATATATTATAAAAACATATATATATATACATATATATACTCACACATATATAATAAGAGTAGCCGAAATGTAGATGAAAAAATAAATGTGAACATTATCGACAGTTTATACATTATACATTATTATGGCCATTATACATTACAAACATAATCATTTTAAATGGAAACCTCTATTTCCACATTCGTATCATAACGTATTACAAGAAGCCAGTTCTTGTAATCTCATAGGACAAGAGGATAGGACGGCCTCACTTGGAAGTTCCTGTGCTGCTCCTGGAGACTGTAGATCACCTCCCCGTTGAGACCCAGGTCCCGGTCCGCGGCCGACACCCTGTAGATGACGCGCCCCGGCTCGGCCTCCACCTGGACGGCAGCGTAGTACGGCAGGTTCACGAACTCTGGAGCGTTGTCGTTCACATCCTCCACCTGCAGAAGCAAGGAAAGAACGAAACAAAAAAAGAGACGCAACGCTTTTCAGAATCAGACCCTGTGGTTGGGTGACAGGATCTGGAAGCAGGCTTTCAAAGGAAGGTGACTCTGAGCGGGCCTACTACTAAATCCTGTAAGGAATGTGTCTCGAATGACAAATACCTAGACACACACTCACAAAAGATGAGCTTTTTACTCTGCACTTAAACATATCTTTTTTAAACATACTTCTTACTTATTTTATAAAGAAAAAAATATATGCTTACATTTCTATTCTAGAATTGGAACAACTGTAACGTGACCCAATTTACCCCCGGGGATCAATACAGTTTTCTGATTCGGATTCTGTTTCTGATTCCGATGCTAAGGGTTAACCCTTCTTGGAAGCCTGGATATATACGTAGGTGTTATTAATATTCATTCGTTCGTGTAATGAGAGTAATAATGGAAGCCGTTCGTATTCTCCCACTGAAGAGAGCTTCTTCCAGAACTGGGTTAGGGATGTGTATCAAAGAGAAACAAAGAAGAAAAAATGAAGACAAAAAAAAAAACAACCTTTCGAGGCGTGACTCGTTTATCTGTTTCCCAGTCTGCTATCGGTCAAGTGTGTCTGGTCAACACAGCGCTGACCTCTGTAAATATATTCAAACACACACACACACACACACACACACACACACACAACCCGCCCTAACCAACCTGTACTTGCACCGTGACCCGGGCCACCCGGAACACGTCCCGCTCCCTGCGGACCTCCAGCACCAGCTCGTAGCGGTCCCGCTCCTCGCGGTCCAGCGCCACGCCGGTGGTCATCACCGCTCCGCAGGTGGGCATCACGGAGAACCTCCCGCCGGGGTTCAGGAGGGCGTACCGGAGCGGCTCGCCGAGCCCGTGGCCCGCGGCGCTGACCACCGTCACCACGGTGACGCTGGTGGAGTTCTCCGCAACGCTGGCGGCGTAGACGGGGAGGGGGAAGCGCAGGCCGCCGTCGATGGCGGCCTCTCGGACCGCGAGCGCAACCGCAGCCGCCGCGGAGAAGCGCCCGTCCCACACCTGCCGATTCAAAACGAGCCTCGTGAAAAAGGGACGACTAATAATACGTCAGACGTCAGAGTAGAGTTCTGGTGTGTCTACGTTCAGTTTTTTTTTTTTTTATCTAAGTAAAAAAACTGAAATCACAGAAATCAACAGAAACACATTACCCTGCCCCTGGAACCATAGCCAGATTAGAAGAAAAATGAATGTGTTTGTTTGCACACATTTGGGGATGTATAGATGTTTCTATTTTCTGCTGCAGCCTGCGGCCGTTTCTCTCATTGGGCTGGCCGGAGGTTATCGTTGCTGGGCCAAGCATTCTGCCTGGGCCACGCAGACAGGCTGTGTCTAGGGGGGATCTGAAAAATCACAAGCCTGTGTCCGTCAAGGTCGATACGGCTGGAGAGTCCTTGAGCCAGAAGAGAGTAAATCATGAACAGCTTCAGAAATGTTTTTCGTACCTCACCCGAAAGGGAGGCCGGGTAAGCAAAAAGCAAATCTCGCTGTGAAGATCAGTAGTGTATGTCAAGAATGTTAATACATGCCTGGTTTTGGGCTGTTTATGTATTGCAGAAAAACAACTCCTTTTTTAGATATAACAATGATAAATAGCTGCATGAATAAACCGGGAAGGGCTTGTTTACATAGCGGAGTTCACCTTGACGGTGAAGACGTAGCGGTTGTTTTGGAGGTTGCCGTTGGTGACCGTCACCACGCCAGTGGCGGGGTCCACTGCGAAATGCTCCAGACCTCCGTCGGTGAGGGAGAAGACAAGCTGGGTGGAGTTGACGGACACCTCAGACGATCCCTGGCCGGGGTCAGGGGTCAGGTCGGGGTCTGAGGCCTCCACCCTGAGGACCTCCACCCCCTTGTAGGTGGGCAGTAGGAGTACCGCCTCGTACGAGTCCTGGGAGAATTGGGGTGGCGAGTCGTTGACGTTGATCACCTTGGGATGGTTTTGGTTTTAGGAGATAGAAGAAATAAAAAAAGTATGAATTTAGCGTAGGATCATATACCAGCACCAGGCAATAAACCCCCTAGTTCCACAAATAAGATATCAGATTAATAATCGAAAATTGTATTTGACTTTAAATTAATAATCCAAAATCTGAATGCAGATGAGCTGGGTAAACAGGGCGTTTCACTTTCCTTCGCTTCATATTTGTTTCGACCAATCGTGTTGCTGGAGGCGGGGCTAATAAGCGCGTAACTAGCTATTAACAGCAAACTCAGCCAGCACTAGTAAACTGTAAAGGCTGTAACGGTTTCGAAAAGGCTAAGGTTTCAAATTAACATAATGTAGCCTGGCCGCATGGCTCTCGAAATACCCTTAATACAATTCTGAAAGCTTCATCCACAAGCAAAAGGAATTCTCTTCAGTAGAATATCTCCATGATGAAACAGGAAACAAGGTGTAAATCTACTATTTTCAAGTTTTGGTTTCCTGCCCAGACACTGTGCCGTCTCCCACCAGAAGTTCAGCTATAATATAGCAGGACCGCTGGATCCCAGATTATAAACCCCACCGCGCCAGATTTGAATGACTCACCTTCAGCAGCACCTCTGCAGGGCTTTTAGCAGATCTTGGAGGCTGGCCGCTATCTCTCACATGAACACGGAACACAAACTCTGGGAAGGACTCATAATCCAAGGTGGAAATTGTTCTGCGGTACAAAAACAGCAAACAAACAATCCAGCATTAGCATTGTGATGAAATACACAATGCTGTTAAAAACATGTAAGAGGAAAGTTCCATTTATTCACCATGCCATTAATTGAAATTAGCATCGAATCCGAGAGGGTGACGATCGAAACATGGATGAAGGGATGGAAACTCCAACCCAAAGCGTACTCTGTGACCAGCCACATACCGGATCGATCCTGTGCCCGAATCCACGCTGAAGAACATGCGGGCTGTCTCCTCGATGATGCGGAAGACCAACAGGGCGTTGTGGTTGCGGTCCTGATCCGAGGCCTGGATCACCAGAGGGAAGCCGTTCTCTCCCAGAACCACGCTGTTGAGGGGCGCCGCTTCACTGATCACACCCACATATCTTTAGAGAGAGAGAGAGAGAGAGAGAGAGAGAGAGAGAGAGAGAGAGAGAGAGAGAGAGAGAGAGAGAGAGAGAGAGAGAGAGAGAGAGAGAGAGAGAGAGAGAGAGAGAGAGAGAGAGAGAGAGAGAGAGAGAGAGAGAGAGAGAGAGAGAGGGGCAATAGGAATGATGGAAAATGGCACACATGCACACGGACATGTGTGTGTGTGTGTGTGTGTGTGTGTGTGTGTGTGTGTGTGTGTGTACACACCAGGGCAGGGTTAGCAAATCAATTCAGAACGAAAATCCCATTGTGTAACCGTCAGCAGAGAGCGAAGCCATATCTAGCCGGGGTTGACTAGCCAGAGGAACCAACCATACCTGACTCGCTGCAAGACGGGTGGGCTGTCGTTGACGTCCCCCACCTGCACCGTCAGGGTGGTGCTGGCCTCCAGCCTGGCCATGCTCAACGCCCGCACCACCAAAGAGTAGGATGTCGTACGCTGGTCATCAAAAGATAAACAACAAAAACGAAAAGCATACAGAACCATGCTTACCCTAAGCAAACACACATACACACTCAGATGTCTCCAAGTCCCCAGGATCTGATAGTGCAAATTGGCTTTTTTAAAGGGTTTTTTCTTTTTTCTTTCGGGTGGTCTCACCTCAAAGTCTAGGGGTTTGCGTAGGGTGACGGCCCCGGTGCAGGGGTTCATCAGGAAGCAGCGCTCCTCGTCGCCCCAGGTGATGTCGTACACCAGCGCCGAGCGGCCGACGGCCGCGACGACGGTCACCAGGGCGCCGACGGTACGGTTCTCCATCACCTGGTTGTGATCGTAAGCATATTAACACGCCTCTGAATCTCGTGATCAGCCGTCACCTTGTGATCCGTCCTTACAATTCCTCCTTTCCTTTGATCCGTTCTGTCCATCACATCGTGCTTTCATCCTCCATCGATCTACTTTTTCATCCATATCCAGCCACGTTTACACACCCATAACTCTACACGTCCATCTTCATCCATGTCGACATGTTTTATAACATACATTAATAGAGTTGCAAAGTGGGCGGCGCATACGTTTCCGGAAGCAGTTCCACGTTTCTGTCTTTTCAAGATAGCTAATTAATTACATAACGGCGAGCGATCACGGGAGGCTCCTTGATTATGTACGGATGATATTAGATAGTGTATTTGCTTTCCTTTAGTAAGTAGTTCATACTGCATTACCCAGTATGCACTTTTGTCCGCAGGATGAGAGCGTTTTTTCTGTAGCCGAGGGTACAGTCTAGTGGCTCAAGAATTTATACACACACATAAAATATTAGATGGATAGGTAGATAGATGGGTACTTTTATTCATCCCAAGGGGGGATTTGATCATTACAGTAGCTGTAGGGACTTACCCCGTAGGCAGAGTTACAGCGCAGCATAGTACTCTGTCTAGTCGAAAGTGGTGATAAAGAATACCGCAGTGAACTAAAACGGAGGACTATTTGACGGGAGTTATCAGTGATTAATGAACTAGTAATAAGGGACAGCAGTCAGTAGGCTGATGATATCTATGTAACAAGTACACTCAGGTACTGCGGAGCGATGGGTGCACTCGGCGGCAAAATACTTGGCCAAAGCTGCCTTTATATTTTGTTTTGTTGAAAAAGTCTAGTTGGCAGTTTGTGTCCCGCTGTGTGGTTTACGTAAAATACTGTACAGAAAAAGCTAAGGAGTAACCTGGTTCCCAGGTATTCTCAGGAGTGGGGTGGGGAGAGGGGGATGACCTATTATTAGCTCTGTGATTGGTTGATTCTTACCGCAATGCTCAATGGGACTATTAGTCTTCTTACCCACAAAGTTATTTATGAACACAACCTTGTAACTTGGCTGTCGATGAACATGATTTTATCACACAAGTTCACAACTGTTTGTAGTCATGATTAATTGAGGACAGTGTCACTGTCCTCAATGTGAGTTACAGAAATGTTCCAAACCCGTAACGGAAAAGTGTCAATGAGGGAAATTGACACTGGGTGTTAATAAAATAACACCCTCTGATATAGCTCCACCCACTTTGCAACTCTAGCCGTCTCCTTCCTCATGTCACATCCATCAAACATCCATTCTATCCATCCATCCATCCCACCATCAATTTATAAATCTATCCATCCATCCAACCATCCCTCCCTCCCTCCCTCCCTCCCTCCCTCCCTCCCTCCCTCCCTCCCTCCCTCCCTCCCTCCCTCCCTCCATCCAACCCTCCCTCCCTCCCTCCCTCCCTCCCTCCATCCAACCCTCCCTCCCTCCCTCCCTCCCTCCCTCCATCCATCCATCAGCCTGCTCCTCCATTACCTCAGCCTGGTACTCTCTCTGGCTGAAGGTTGGCCTGGAGACGTCAGAGAGGGTCAGGGAGATGCGGGCCGTGGCGGTAGCCATTAGCTGGGGGGACCCGCCGTCTACGACCCGCACTGTCAGAATGTAAAAGCCCACTGAGGTGAAGTCCAGGCTCCTCGCAGCGGAGATAACACCTGTGGAATTAACGATCCCAAACAAACCGGCAGAGTTCCCTGCAGGGGACAGAGGATGGGGAGGGTGTTATTCGAATTGTGATTTCCTCTGCTGTCCTCTGGGAATGCAAAAACCTGTTGAAGCTGAAAATAATCACCCTATCGTGTTTACTGTCTATCAAAAGGTATTTGGGATTGGCCCGTTAAATATTACTATATTTTTGACTTAAAGAAAACAGAAACGTCAAATAGGTTATTTTAAATTGAGAAATGTACAATATTACATTACCATTACATGTGTGTGATTGTATTTCTCCATCATTTCTCGGCACTGAGACCACACGCACCTGCTTCGATGCTATAGGTGAGCAGACCGTTGATCCCGTTGTCCTTGTCTAGGGCCGTCACCTGCAGCACAGAGGTCCCTACCGGGGAGGACTCGTAGGCCACGGCGTCGTAGAGGGCGCTGGTGAAGTAGGGCACGTTGTCGTTGGAGTCCTCCACGGGCAACCAGGACGCGAGCCAGGTCGCGGTTGAATGGGAACTCCTGATCCTTGACCTGGAGCCACAGCAGAGGCGGCAAGGTGGTAAAAAAAAAAAAGAAGGAAAGGAAGGAATTAGGGAGATTAAATGGAGCAGTGAGAGTTGCCAAGTGGAATGTACGTGGGCTGGAAGTGCAGGCGGGGCACACTCACAGGGTCACACATAGACACGCTCGCGTTCAGGCTGATGAACGAATACGCACACACGCGCAGGCGATCGCCCACACACACACATACACACGCATGCACATGCAACCACACACACATGCACACACACACACGTGCAGACACACACAAGCACACACACACACACACATACACACACAAGCACACACACACACGCACATACACACACACACAAGCACACACACACACGCACATACACACACGCACACACACACACACACACACACAAAGTCATCCAAGGAACACACATCCCTCACCATCACAGTGAGGATGTGTTGTGTCCGGGCTTCGTAGTCCAGTCTGTCCGCGGTGTACACCGCCCCGGTGGCGGGGTTGACCCGGAACATCCGCATGCTGGCCGGGTCCACGCTGCCGTAGATGGAGAAGGTGAGGCGGGCTCGGTCGTCCGCGTCCAACGCACGAACACGCAGCAGCTCCACGTCCACCGCCGTGTCCTCGGACACGCTGACGTCATACGTCGTCTGGGAGAAGACCGGGCTGTTGTCGTTGGTGTCCAGGACACGGATAAACACCTGGGAGAGAGAGGGGAGAGAGAGAGAAATGGAGAGATAAGGAAAGAGTGAGAGAGAGAGAGAATGACAAAGAGAGAGAGAAATGTAAAGAGTAAGAGAGCGAGAATGAGAGGGAGAGAGATAAGAATAATGAGTGAGACAAATAAAGAGATAGAAGGACAAACAAAGAAATATGGAGAGATAAGGAAAGATAGAGGGAGAGAGAAAGAGATAGGAAAAGAGAGAAAGTGGTAGTGAGAAAGAGAGAGACAGAGAGAGAGGAAGAGCAAGAGATAAGGAGAGAGACAGACAGACAGAGAGAGCAAGAGAGAGAGAGCAAGAGAGCAAGAGAGAGCAAGAAAGCAAGAGAGCAAGAGAGCAAGAGAGCAAGAGAGCAAGAGAGCAAGAGAGCAAGAGAGCAAGAGAGCGAGAGCGAGAGCGAGAGCGAGAGCGAGACTAGTAGAGGTCTGCAGGGGATACACCAGTGAATTATTTATTTGAATCTGAGTGGCCAGGCTGCTGGCCATGGTGGTGTGTAGCCAATGAGAAACAAGCATCACCTGGGCTGTAGCCACGCTGGTCCCATCTGTCACCTGTAAGGTCATGTTGTAGACGGACTGGACCTCAGCATCCAGGGGCCGGGCCACCACGATGGTCCCCATGCCCATCTGAAGGTCAAACTGCATATCGAAGCTCCCTGGACAAACACAACACACACACACACACACACACAGATGGACACATGCACACACACACACACACACACACACACATATTGATGCACACGTACACACACACACACACACACACACATTGATGCACACACACACACACACACACACACACATATTGACGCACACACGCACAAACACACACAGATGCACACTCATACACACACACAAATGGCCACACACTCGTACACACACCCACACACACACAGTCCCCAAGACTTCCAATTACTTAGCATTCAGTGGGAGAGCTTCACTCAGGTGCTCTAAGTTATTACTGTGTAATTGTTTTGGCGAGGTGCCTGTGTTTGGAGCTAGAGGGCCTGGGAAAAAAAAGACTGACTCCAATGCAATGTAGCACCCGCGCTGCTCATGAGGCCCGTGAGCTGTTAGCAGCAGCATAAACATCTGTCTTATCACTCGCAAACACACCCCCATCTCGGGGATCAAAAGGCCCAGGCCAGGTCTCTCTCCACGGGCAGGGAGTTTAAAGTGGAGAGGCCCCTGTGTTTGATTAGAGCCGGAGAGAGGATTGATTTAACTGTTTGGGTATTCTGCGCCTTCGTTCTCCTCTTCCTTACTCCTCTCTGGAGATACCGTGAGAGGCTGAGTTTTCCTCAGTGCATGAATACTGATGGGCGTTTTTCTATTTATTCCCTTCTCCGACTCACCAAAACGTTTTTTTTCCCTAGAGTAGGTAGGTAGGTATGTAGGTAGGTGGGTGGGGGGGGGTATGTCTCCCAGAGACATGGAATGGGAACTTTCCGTCGTCATTAAGGAAAGCAGCAATCACTGAATTCCTCTCCACTCTAGCTCCGGATCTCTCGTCTCACCATCTCGCCGGTGCTTCTGGGACGTTTCTTACCCCCAAAGTCCCAGAGGGCGTGTAGCCACTTGCATCGCCTATACCTCAACATAATTGAGACGAATTAAATGAATAACCACAAAGAAGTGGCAAGTTAAAGAAAGTCCCACCTGTTTCCAGCGAGCAGTTTGGTCCACATGCATTCTGGGGGATGTAGAACATCTCTCTGGCTATTCGTCCGCCTTCATTGTAACGAGAGAGAGACAGAGAGACAGACAGAGAGAGAAAGACAGACAGAAAAAAGAGAGCGAGAGAGAGACAGAAAGAAAGAGAGAGATAAAGAGAGAGAGAGAGAGCGAGAGAGAGAGAGCGAGAGAGAGAGAGAGAGAGAGAGAGAGAGAGAGATGGGGGCAGAGAAAGACAGACAGAGAGAGAGTGGGAGAGGGAGAGAGAGAAAGAGAGAGATACAGAGACAGACAGAGGGAGAGAAAGTTTAAAAGGACATTTGATGCGGCGGTGGTGAATCATCAGCTCATTGCACCCTTTCATGTTGCTAAACTTCGCCCTCCCTCGCTCTCTCACCGATGATATCGAACCAGAGCGGGGTGCTGGACTGGCGGACGGAGACGACCCCCACCGGCTGGGCCACGCCCGCCGTCTCCGGGACGGAGAAGTTGTAGTGCCTTTGAGCAAACAGCAGGGGCAGGTGCGAGGGGACGGGTTTGCGGATCCAGTCTATCTGCAGTCTGGCGGTGGACCAGAGCGGAGGGTCACCGCTGTCCTCTGCCTTTATCTGCAGCGAGGGGGTTAACCACAACCATTAACGACATTCTATTAAACGGGTCAATAAAAACCCATCCATCATACATCATAATACATTCCATGACTTGATTTATTGGGGGAATACATACTTTGGGCTTTATTTATTTATTTATTGATTGATTTATCGATCACTCTACATCGTAAAAGGCATATTAAACAGCCGGTGTACGGCCGCTTTGGAAGGGTGCTGAGATCCCAGGGGTCCACCAAGCGTGAACCGTCTGTTTACACCCCCTTACATCTTGGGGGAGGTAGATCTCTAAAGTCGAAATAATGATGCGTTTAATCCTCTATATCTCCACAATAAATGAAAGGTAGACGTGTAATCAAACAATAAGAGTATCAATCTTGATTTACAACTACAACGACTGCGGTGTAAATCATGTAAAGGGATTGCGCGACTATGCTGATCGCTGCTGGCAGCATTGAGATGAGCTGGCGTGGATTTATGAGCAGAGGGGAGAGACGGACAGCGAAGGAGAGGGCGATCACTCAGGCGGTTTTTAAATATTGATACCTCTGTATTGAGTGGTGCTTTTCTGCTAATGCTACGATTCTGTATTGATATTGTTACAGCGACATGAAACGGACTAGTTTGAAGATATGAATAATTTGGAAGAGTGACGATAAAAAAATAACAATCTAAAATCGGTTCAGACGTAAGACGTGAATTAAAAAACAAAATAGTATAAATAAATCTAACCCCCAAAAAAGTTTGTATGTCGTTTTTAGTTCACGGGTTGTGTCAATGGATTTGCCTCACGATTATTAGTTAAAGAATGGAGAAATTGAAAATGCTATCATATTCTAACATATTGGGTCTTTCATACAGAGATAAGCATTGCATGTAATACTACTAAAACGCCACGAGACGACAGCAGGCTTGCTTGCTGGTCGTGCTGAATCTCCCTATTCTGTACTTATTGTCGTTAGCCGAGCGTGACGCCACAGACCGTGAGGGCGTCCGTGGTTCCTGCGGTCACCATCTTCCTCGACGAAACCATGGCCGTCCGGGGGTCGATGGAAAACCTTTCTTCGCCGTTGCCGTCCACGATGCTGTAGGTGATGTTGCCGTTGGCGCCCAGGTCGCGGTCGTAGGCGAACACGCGGTACACCGGGTCACCCCGCTTGTTGCGGTCCCGCTCCGGTAGGCTGATGCGGTAGGCGGCCTCCGGGAAGGTGGGAGGGTTGTCGTTCTGGTCTTCCACGTGAACTCTGACCCACACGGTCGACTGCCTGGTCGTGACCGGGCCGTCAATCACTGTTACCTAGGATACGCAGTTATTAGTGAAGTAGTGAACACACACACTTACACCCACACACACACGCATGCACACAATACCACACAACTGATTTGTATGTCTACACATACTGTATCATCATACCCCCATTATATTGAACATCCACCTCGTCAGGTTTTTTGATGACTGCCAGTCATCACTGGTGGTCACTGGTGACCACCATCACCAGTGCACGACTGATCCCAGATCAGCCTTTCAACAGCCAACCATCTGTGTGATGGTGGTGACGGTGTCCCTGCACCGTGACACCAACAATAGCGATACGCTATGTCTGCCCAGCTCAGTCAACTCACTGCATCATTGATCTACCAGAGGCCGGGCTCTGATCACTATCAATCAGACCAGCGCGGGACCAAACGCGTGGTGGGCGGGCTGCTGTGTGGGCTCTGAGAGGCAGGGTGGCCTGCACACTCATTCTGGGGACATCTGGTCAACTGGCATTCCTATTAAAAATCCATCGTGTCTAAACATGGGGGGGGGGGGGGGGGGGGGGGGGTTCATCAAAAGGGTGACTGAATGAAGTCTGACAACACAGGCATCCTACTGTGCCCTTCAGTTGTCCATCTGCTTTGTGATATACATACGCAGTCTTTCTTCTAGTTCTTGAGATTCTCTGTCTCCTCCCTATACTGTGGGGGAGTATCGTCACAGTGTATAGTGTGTACACTGATATTTTATTCACATCCAAAAAGTAATATAAAGCTTGTTGACTGGGGAAGGATTCGCAAAGTCACTGCCGGCAAGGACAGAGGACAGCACGGGCCCGGACGTGTTTCTCATTCTATTATACGGGGGGAACACAGCGCTGCTTAAGAATTCAGCAGAACTGAATATGTATACAAGTATCCGACGGGTGGAGGCGATAGTTTGCGGCTTGCGTGGAAAGTCATATTAACAAGTTCATCTGCATGCGGAACTGCAGAGGGTTACAGCAACGGTAATCACAGATCTATCTGTGTGCTCAAAGTCTGGGTTTATCAAATGCCACGCAGAATAGCTCTATTCTTTCTTGAAACCTCCTGACTAGAGGAGATAATGAAGAACGAAGAATGATTACAGTCAGAAAATCCTCAACATGGGCTCTCAAACTACAGCCATTCATCTCCGTTTATGAAGCGTCGAGAGCCTGATGGAGCTGGCGAGGTTTTAACATCATATGCGTGTCGAGGCTGTGGGGAAACAGCTGGCTGGGCCTGATAATTAATGAGAGGGTGAAACAAAAAGATTTAGTTCATGTATAACAATGCGTTGGTTCGATATCACGTACCTCTAAAAAGTGCTCCGCCTGTTGTTCTCGGTCCAGCTTCCTCGAGGTTGTGGTGATCAGACCTTGCAGAACAAAAGGGAAGGCAGAACAGGAAAGTGTAAAGGTTACGTCAGCGCAAAAGAGCAGGGATGCGTTACATGCAACGTCTACCTCAGACCTAAAGTGATCCTGTTGTCCTTCATTGGTGCACACAAATATAAAACCATTTGTAAACGCAATTAAGTTGACCCTAATCTCTCTTTTTCAGCAAATAATTGCTCCATGAACATTGTTGATGAACGCTTCAGTTTTATTTTTGTCTCAAATGTATACATTTGTTAATCAGGGGAAATTCTCTGTAAATTACAAGAAGTCTGCTACTTCTGGATAAAAGCGCTTTTCCAGAGTGGTCGTTTTCTCTTTGCTGTGCACCGTGGCCCAAACGAGTGTGACTCTGGTTTAAACTACGTTTGACAACGCCCCTCACAGTTGCTTCTATGGAACCCAAAATGCCCGTTTTTTTTTTTTTAAACCTTTACGACCAACAGGGCTGCTTAGAACCCTATTATTTAAACTTGTAGGCGTAGGTTCTCCTGCTGGAACGGGTTTAACTCACCCTTTAATCATTTAGAACACTTCATGTCAGCGCCATAGCAGACGGGGACATTTTGGCCCGCGGCCATATTTTATAGCCGTGGGTCAATGAGTCGTCCTGCCACCATGACGCCGGGGGAGGGGCGGTCAATATTAGCTCTGATCCGCACCGGCTCATTTGCATGATGGCGGACGCTTGACCACATCGAAAAGTAGCTAGAGTGGAACATCATTAGCAAGGGATGGTCACTTGTTCTCCCCCAACCGCTGTAGTGCTCTTTCCCTCCATTCACTGGTGCTCTCTGGTCACCCTCTGCTATCTGCTCTACACATCAACTGTGGAGTAGTTTAAAAGCATGCTCGACTCGCGCACACACACACACTGATTCTTTCTCTGTTGTTCACAACAAATGCGCAAAGACAGACACACACTCACTCACATGCACATACACATACACACTCACTCACATGCGCACAAATATAGACGCAAACACACACACACACACACACACAAACACAAAGACGCCCTCTCTCACTATCCATCTCTATCTCTGTTGTTCACAACAAAGGCACAAAGGCGGAGACGTCCACACACACGCACACACACACACACTGAAGCACACACATACTTAACTATAATGCTCATGCACATTACACTGCCAATGAAAAACACACATACATACGCACATGCTCAAATGAAGGGTGGGACGCAGTGTATTGAGTGCTTCTTGACTTTGTGGGACAGAAAATATTGAACTATTGTATGGATTGATTTTGTGTTAATAGGGCGTTTGTTTTAGTTTGCTGAACCATCTGTGTGGGGAAAGATTATTTAGTTTGATATTTAAACTGTAACAGTTGGCTACATGCAAACATGCACACATACACATACAAACATGCCTCCAAACTCGTGTAGTGACACACACTATCAGACACACGTATGCACGCACGCACACACGCACGCACACACACACATGCATATGCACACATGCACGTATGCATGCACCCATACAAACACACACACATGGACACACATATGGACACACACACATACACACACCCACACACACATGCACACACGCATGCACACACACACACACACACACACACACAAAGAAACAGTTTCAGTTTCAGTGTCACCTTGAACTCGCTACGCTGGCTAACTTTGATTAAGCAAATCATGGAGAATGTAGCGCAGCGATGGCTGGCTGGGGAGGGGCAGAGACGGACGGCTTATTCAGCAGAACCCTCCATACCAACTGCTCTGATAAGAACAAAAACCTAAAATCAATAATCCACAGCTCTCCTCTACAAATTCACAATCCTCATTTTCCAGGGGGATAAGATATTAAGTAGTAGAGGGAAATACATGAGATTTCAGCCATATTTCACGTATCATATGAGCATATCTTTAGTTTTGTATGATATCTATCATAGTGCCAAGTCTTTTCTTAACCCTAAGCTAAAACAATATACATTTCAAGAGTACGTTCGGTAAACAGTAGAGACATTTGTGGAATATAAGTGTGAGGCAAGCTATTCAAAGTGACGACTAGACTATTGATCACATACAGTGCCCCAAACATGCAAAATGATCCATTTCCCCTGTGGAGGAGAACCATAGCGATCCAGAAACGCAGGATAAAAAGGGTCACACATACGTATGTGGGACCAATGCGTGCCACGTGACGTGACAGGAAGCCCTGCGTCCGACGCCAGATGTCTACGCCCGTCTCTCGCGTTGTGCGGCTCACAGACACGCTCCAACCACACACGACCCCCATACATGAACACAGCAGAACTACAGTGCAGGCAGTCACCGTGTGTCTTCAAATATACATCAGCTCAAATCCTCTGCCGGGGTCCGTAAGAAACAGAACAGGACACCACGTGCGCCTTGTGGTGTGAGGCTGGCAGGGAGTTTAGGCAGCAGCGGTGATAAGAACTGTGAGACTCCACTGGTTAAGCGGCATGCCATCAATCGTCGACGACAAGAGGTTCCCTGACTTAGAACTAATGACCCACACAAAAACTAAAAAGCGATAGCTCGTTGGATGTTTTTTGTTCTTGTTTTGGCAGAGATCGAGAGCAGGGCTCAGATGGCCAGAAACTCTCCCTTGTGGTACAGACACTGAAAAATAGCACAGAAGAACACACACACACACACAGACATGCGTGCACACACATACACACACACACACATAGCCATGCACGTGCACGCACACACACCCACACACATACAGGCACGCGAACACACACACAAATGCACACCCATACACACACACACACACATTCAGATACACACACACACACACACACACACAGACACCCACCCACCCACCTTCACCTTCAAACACACACACACACACACACACACACTACGCAGACACACACGCACAGAAGCAAACAAATTATGGTGTTAATGTTTACTCATTCGGGTCTGGCTAGCAATGATTATTCCCTGTGTCAGCAATATATTCCGGCTCACAACAAGGGACTGAATAATAACGGTTTAAACATGGCGCAGGTGCATTAGCAAGCGTGCTTGCATATATCAGCAAATTAATGAATGTGAGAAAGTTGGTGTGTCTGTCCAGAATCTTTATTACACCCCAGACACACACACACACACACACAAACAGAAGCTCCCTCCACTCTCTGACCTTCACACCGTAATAAATCTGTCAGAGAGCGTAAAAGGTATTTAGGATTGAAAATTAAACATACACGGAACAGTTCGCCTCCCACGTAGCAGTGGGGTCTGATTGGGGACGCGCTCAGGTCGTAAGTGGGTCGATCACAATTTTTCACGGGTCTATTAATCAGAAAACAAGTTCCTGCCAATACAGTGGATGCTGAGTACTGTGCCCACAGCATGTTTGTCACCTTTTTGTTGGTGTACACACAAGTATTACAGCTTAGGCCAGCGAAAGCAGTGAATACATTTGTCATCGGGCATTGTAGGGTTTATCCATCATTGAAGTGGTGAGATGAGGTTGATGTTTCAACGCAAACAATTTAATAAGCCAGTTCAACGTGCAGCTTCAAGCATTGTTCATCAGATTCTTTAATCATTCGATTTTTTTTTATCAATAATCTGTGATGTACGCTGTGTCTAACATTACATAATGTAATTTAAATATTTATATTTTACATATTTATAAATAATAATTTCAGGTATATAGTATGTCCAACTATTTCTAGAAGTACCATATTTTTTAAAAGGTCTTTGTCCATTTTTTCTAATGTTATAATTGCAATATTGATGATTATAATATTGTTAGAAGTATATTTGATTTAATCTTTTGTTTACAACTGTCTGCATGCATGCCTGCCTGCTTGTCTGTCTGTCTCTATGTCTGTATGTCTGCATGTCCATCTGTCTGTACGCTTGCCTGCCTGTGTCAATCTGTCTGTCTGCCTCTGTTTCTGTATGTTCGTCTGTCTGTCTGCCTATCGCCTCTGTCTGCCCGCCTATCTGTCTGACCTGTCTTGGGGTTGATGGAGAAGAAGTTCTGCGGGTTGCCGGCAGTGATGCGGTAACCGAGGCGACTGGGCGAGGCGGTGAGATCGGGGTCCTGCGCCTGGATACGGATCACCGACACGTCCTTGGGAGAGTTCTCCATGACAACCGGGTTGTAGATAGGATCGGAGGTCAGGGGGGCATTGTCGTTCACATCCTCCACCTGAGGGGACAGAAGAAGAGAACAAAAGTATAAGGGAGATTGAGTAGATAAGGAGGGAGATAGAGAGAGAGAGACAGAGAGAGAGAGACAGAGAGCAGATGAGAACATCTTGAGAGTTACAGGGGAGGGAGAACAGGGGGGAGAGAGAGACATCGAGAGACAGAGACAGAGACAGAGAGAGAGAATGAGAGAGACAAAGAGAGAGTGAGAGAGAGCGAGACAGAGAGAAAGAGAGACAGGTAGTGAGTCAAAGAGAGAGAGAGTGAGACACAGAGAGCAGACGCGAGCACATTGCATGGCACTCTGGAGGATTGGAGAAAGAGAGAAATGTTATTCTCCGTAATTGTCTTCACCAGCCTCTCTCTCTGAGGCTAATGCCAGTTGACAGTATTTGTGTTGACAAATAGATTGTTTTACTCCAACACAAGGCACTGTGGCAAATGCTTCATTTCACCAGCTGGGGGAGTTCATATTTCAATAATTACTTGTTCAAACAAGTCCCTAACATAATGTAGGATTATATCAGTGAAAACAACTTACCTACCAAATCATATCTCCAGACATATGTTTTCAATTGCAATATGTCATAACTTTGCTAAGAATGTATGCAGGCATGGTATTGTAAATGGCTTTGGATGAAAGTGTCCTAAAACGATATAGTGTATAACTATATTTGTTCCCTTCATTTTTTGTTATCTTATGTGCTTAGGTCATGTAGAAGTAGGAATGTATAAGGTAAGGCCCTATGTATTTCATCATATGACCTATAATATACACCTATAAATCAAACTAATGAGTAAAGCTGGGCAGATTCACCTCATGTGGTCCTACATCAAACACAGTATCATGTATGTGATGTTCATCATGCATGCGTTATTACTGGGCAATGAAGCAAACTAAAGCAACCACATCTGTGATAGGAGGTTTGATGAATAAAATGTTTATTTGAATACAAAATGAATGATCTAGTGAGATTAATTATTGAATTGACTTTTAAGCCTTCATTCAAATCTTATACTTTCATAATAACAATAATACTATGAAATAAGGTAAAACATAAAACAATTCATAATATCCAGATACCACAGTTTACTACTATGATTTATTTTCTATGGCTATGTGTGTATAGTGCATAAATCATGAAAAGGCTACGTATCCTCATGATATTTGAGGAAATTACCAAGCTTACCTTTCACGCTAAAGTTAAATGTATTCAGTCTGAAACAGTAATAAAAAATGTAACAGTCAAGGGCAAAGTAAAATAAAATATTTAGGTTTATATTTATATAAAAACATGTATTTATTTAAATCCATTTAAATCATTTATTTTTGATTAATCGAATGGTTGTCTCCTAGTAATTTTTTGTGCTACTAGTAATATTACTATTTCTACTACCGTTACTACTACTAATAATATACATTTTCATATGTAGTAGTCCCCACATACTATACTGTACCAAGGCGTGTATTTATGAAAGCCATAGTGGGTGTTGACATTAGAAGTCAGTAGAAAGTAGAAGTCAGTAGAAGACAGTAGATAACAGTAGACAGCACTCACCTGAATGAAGACTTCAATAGAAGTGGACAGTGCTGTGACCCCTTTGTCTGTGGCACAGACAGTCAGCCAATAAGAGTCTTTCGTTTCACAGTCCAGTATACCGGCACTGTAAATCACTCCTGTTGCGGCAGAGACAGAGAAAATATTAGAGAGAGAGAGAGAGAGGGAGAGAGGGAGAGGGAGAGAGGGAGAGAGAGAGAGAGAGAGAGAGAGAGAGAGAGAGAGAGAGAGAGAGAGAGACAGAGACAGAGACAGAGACAGAGACAGAGACAGATATGTGTGAGCTCATGATCCTAACATATGCAGTGCCAGGAGATTTCTGTACAGCAGAATCTGTGGCCCAAGTGAAGTTGTACTTTAAGTAAAGTTGTAACTTTAAGTGAAGTTGTAACTTTAAGTTGAGCTAAACATGTTGCACTCTGGCTCCACTGACATTCACACACATTAGTAACACCACCACGGGAACCTTGAGTGTGGCTCAGCTCTTTCTGCTGGCTGTGATCACAGCTGACTACGATGCCTGCATGGCTAGTTCCTCAGTGGAAACCCACCGAGAGTCCAGTCCACAGTGCTATTCGTAGTGATACAGTTTACGTAGCGATGGTGTGTGTGTGTGGTGGGTGCACGTGTGGACCAACACATCCGCCGATGTGTTAGCGTGTTAGCGGAGTGTAGCCTTGAGGAAGGTGAGAGTCACGGAGCAATGCGGTGACCTCGTCTGAAGAAACACTGTCCATAATGGACGGCACCTCTTGGATGGATGGGTTCCTTTTTTGTACAAGCCTGTCATACCAGATCACGTACATAACACACACACACACACACACACTGTCTCGCTCACACACACACACACACACACACACACACACACACACAAATTCCCTCTCTCTCTCACACACACACACATACACATGCACACGCACGCAACTGTTTTTGGCATTAGATTCTGTGATGTCTACACATATCGGCATTAAATGCGTTGCCGCGATAACGCGATCGTGTCAGACTACCAGTTTTCTTTATGAGTCTGATCATTAAACTGGGGTCTTTCTAATTAGTGTAAAGAGCACCCTAGGAGTAATAATGAAATTAACCGCTAATGTACGTATATCATTGAGGATGAAGATAATCTATAACATGTTTCTTCTCATGCCATTTACGAATGGCAGCTAGTTTTAGGTGTAATTCTATTTCAAAAGAATCTCCGTATGGCTATTGATGTGTAACTGTTATTTATTCTAGACTGAGAGACTTCATCAGATGGATTAGGCCACCCACCTACTGAGACCAAGTCACAAGCCTGACAAATCACATTTCTCTCTGCATTTGGTACACCGCATGTTATAAGAAAAAAACTACAGTGGACATGAAATGAAAAATGGTGTTGCTGCCTTGTTGTCCTTCACCATGTCCTTTTCCAAACACATCACATCTCCGCCTGACAGACAGAAAGCGACAGAGACAAAGAGAGAGGTGTGGAGAAAAGAACTTGGTGTTCCAAAAGCTCTTTGAACTTCATGACAGACAGGCACCACTCAGAAAGGCCACAATAAATCAGATTTGACACCGGCCATTCTCACCACAAATAGCACACTCCATAGCACACTAAACAGTCCCGGCGGCTATGCAGAGCCAGTTTTCAAATAAGGACTTAAAAACGTATTGGCTGAAGAAGTTAGTCACAGGTTCCGCTGACCGGCTTGTTCTTAGTACTTCAAAAAATAAACAAACAAGTCCCAAGGTCATAGAAGCTATCTTCACTGGGCTTCCTTCACGGTTGCATCTCGTGAGTCTTATACTAAGTACCCAAGAAGCACATCAAAAGAAGCCCAGTGTGTTTGTTGTAATAAATGTAGAATACGTTGCGCCTGCGTGTAACTTAAAAAACACTTTATCTTGACCGTGACACACCCTGCAGCCGGCTCACAGTGCACCCTAATAAGAGAACCACTGGCTCCTGACAGCTGCCCAATGAGAAATCGCTTGCCTTGCCTTGCCCCTAAGAATGACAAGAATACCAATTTTTTGTGTTCAAAGTGCAAGAGCACTAAGGATTTAAGCCACAGACAATCCTCCCTCTTCAGTGATGGATAGCTCTGGCGCTTTCCACCCACACGGGAATGAGTCATCGAAAACATCTTAATATCAGACGCGTGCTAACTCTGCGCCGGTAAACAGGCCGGCATACCAAAGTGGAAGGGAGAAGTAGACACGTGAGATTCAAATGTGAATTCATGTAACGCAGCGAGTAATCATTATAAAGCACAGGCTGCACAGAAGTCCTCCTTTCCAACGCCATCTCTTCTCTCTCTTTGCAAAAGAAATAAGTTTCTTTTGCACTGTGTCTGTTTGTCTTTCATTTCCAATTTTTTCCTCTACATCTTTACTCTTTGCGCTGAAAGACCGGGTATGACAGTGAGTCAAAACAGAGTCCCTCAAGATGGCAGAAGGAAAGAGTACGACTCAGTGGGGACATGAGAGGACAACACATGCTCCTACCACAAGATCAACACTAATGATACTTGATGCAGTAGTGCAATACCTTCACATGTCGCGTACATTTGACGGCATATCTGATGAAACAGCCAAGTCTTTTTTTGTTTAATATCCCATACGTTCAAACAAACTTGAGTGGAAAAATATTAAATCGATAGACAAAGAAAGAAGGTACAATTTTCTTCCCTGTCCCTGCTGCAACCTTCCCTCTTATCGCTTCACTTCCTCTCTCCTTGCGCCTCCTCTGCCTGTACTTTCAAACCATCTGATTTCCCCTGGAAAGATTGCACTCTCTATAAAGGTTATCCCTTGCTATCATTTGCACCCTTACTATTCTTCGTTGTTCCTCGCTGTACTCAACAGGGCCGGTGGAAGTCCCAGGTTTGCTGCTGAACACCACAATTGTTTCCTAACCCTTGAAGCACGCTGCTTTCTCCTCTATCAAATTTTAATATCTTATCTACTATTTACCTAACTTAAGATAATGTTCATCTGCCAGATTTTCTCTCTCTCTCTCTCTCTCTCTCTCTCTCTCTCTCTCTCTCTCTCTCTCTCTCTCTCTCTCTCTCTCTCTCTCTCTCTCTCTCTCTCTCTCTCTCTCTCTCTCTCTCTCTCTCTCTCTCTCTCTCTCTCTCTCTCTCTCTCTCTCTCTCTCTCTCTCTCTCTCTCTCTCTCTCGTACAGTCGATATTAATTAACCTATTTAAAAGGTCAGGACAGACTACTGCCACCAGTCATCTACAGTAGAGGCCAGTGTGACAAATGAGGGTATGATTTGAATAGCAATGTAAAATTTCATTGATTTATATTTATACATATATATAGTTATATAAAGTATAAATAGTTGTTTACGAACTACACATTATAGTGTATAGTATTACAAATCTAAATCTGTTAGCTGTTACTCGCTACTTTGAAAAATGATTACATCCACAAGACAATCTTCCATTTCACTCCTCAAGTCTTTCTTTTTTGTTCACCACTTCACCTTGTGGTGAAGTACAGCTTTTACATACACTTTTCGTGAAATCCTATGTTTACCGGACATTTGTTGGGCGGAAGAGGAGTACTCGGGAGAGAAGAACACACTCCACACACACACACAACAATACTTCTGCCATGGTTAGATAAATCCGAATGAATCTGTTGTATACTTCACTGCTGGAAAGACTGCAGCAGGAGGGAGCCTTGTCCGCGCAGGGTGGGATCAGTAGAAGTGCCGTGCCCCAGGCTCTACAGCCTACTGCCCTGATACAGTAGCGGCTATGCTGCCCTTATTACAGTAATGATCTAGTACACACAGTGCCCTCATGAACTCCCCACCAGCATCCTACTGGTTCTCACTTCACACTCTTCCATTTATCTGCATCCATACATCGCCATCACCCACACACACCTCCCCCCCACACAGAAATATGAATTCCCATGCAATATAAACAGTGTGAGTATCCATATTAATAAGCATCCCCCCCCCCCCCCAACACACACAATTGCAAATACTGAGATACGTTGCTTTGCCATAAATCTTTGACCAGAAAAAGCATTGACAGGGAATGAATGAGCTTTCAAGGGAAGAACAAGAATCGTACTAAAGCTAGCAAGATGTAGCACGATAAAGGTAACACAGCTGATTGATGGCATGGAGTGATGGCAGAAGGCGAGACAGGGGAAGGATACAAGTGGAAACCCAAATGAATTGTCCCAATGCTACAAAGAACATTTTAGATTGCTTATTATCTCCAAAGGATTAGCACCAAATTGGGATTTTAATATTCCAAGCATGACACTGCAAGCAATTGGATTTACACTCTACATAAATTGGCTTCAGACATTGATCTTGTGTCACACCTGTTTCTTCATCAATGGAGAAGGTGCCCAGTCCGCTGCCTCCTCTGATAGAGTACCTCAGCGCCCCGTCTCGGCCTCTGTCGTCGTCCTGAGCGTTGACTGTCAGAACGCTTGTGCCCGTGCGAGAGTTCTCCTTCACCGAGCCTCTCACAGCAAAGTCAGAGAAGTAGGGTGCATACAGATTCTCATTGACATCCACCACCTGCGGTGACACACAAGTTAATGTTATCACATCTGAGGAATGTTTTAATCAGAAACAGACAATAAGTGTGTGTGTGTGTGTGTGTGTGTGTGTGTGTGTGTGTGTGTGCATGTGTGTGTGTGTGTGGGTGCATTTGTGTGTGTGTGCATGTGTGTGTCTGTTTGTGTGTTTGTGAGCATGTGTGTGTGTGCATGTGTGTGTGTCTGTGTATGCACGCATGTGTGTGTGTGTGTGTGTGTGTGTGTGTACGCATGCGTGTTTGTGTGTGTGTGTGTGTGTGTGTGTGTGTGTGTGTGTGCATGATTTACACACCTCCACCTCAACAAATGACTTAGTGCTGAGGCTGGGTGTCCCTCTGTCTGCAGCCAATATAGTTAAGTTGTAGAACTGCTGTTTCTCATAGTCAAGCTCCTTCCAAATCCTCAACACCCCGCTCGAAGCATCTACCTGTATATACAGTTGTCAAACAAAACATTTGAATTGATATTATCATTCCAATAAATCAGGACAAACAAAGTGTCCAAAAGCAAAGGAAGACCTACCTCAAAAGTGCCATTGAAGTCATTCATCAAGGAGTATTGGATCTGGCCTCCAAGACCAAGGTCTGGGTCCTGACCCTGGATCCAGGTGATCACAGTCCCCACTGGAAGGTCTTCCAGTGCCCTGGTGCTGTAGCTGCCAGGGATGAAGGCTGGGGCACAATCATTAACGTCGCCGATTATAATACTAAGTGTGGTCACTGATGACCTCTGGGTGCCTCTTTCTGCCTTGTCTCTGGCCTCGACCTTCAAGATGAATGTTGGAAAGGCCTCCCTGTCCAGATGGCTCGACACAAACACACCTCCAGTCTCTCTGTTGATGCCAAACTGCGGGACGTCCATTAGCAGTGTGTAGGACAACTGACCATTTTGACCCATGTCTTTATCGAAAGCACCAACAATGATAACTTCCAGACCGATGGCAGAGTTCTCGGCGACCAGGGCCGAGTAGCTGTCCTGAAAGAACTGGGGGTCATTGTCATTTGCGTCCTCAATGATCACGGTCAATAACCGCCAACTGGCCATCTGTGGAAAACCCTGGTCGTAGACAGTGATATTAAGGAAGTATCGATCGGACCTCTCGCGGTCCAGTGGCTCTAACACAGTTATCAAGCCATTCTCCATGTCAATATTGAAACAGCTTTCGTGATTCCCCTGAGATATGGCATAGAGAACTCGGCCATTGAAGCCTGCGTCACTATCTCGTGTCCTAACTTGGAATACGCTGGTGCCAGGGACGAGGTCTTCCCTGACTACAATACTACTGGGCAAAGACTCAAATTGTGGAGCTTGTGTGTTCTGAGAGAAAGCATATGTATAGGTCTCTTCCACTTTCGGGGTCGCCATAGCAGCTGCCTTGGTGAACATTTTCTCAGCCAACAGCTGGGCCATCTGTGTGTCCTTGCAGTTGAACCCCCTTGGTGCCGTCCTCCCCCTCACAACGGTGAGATTCACAAACGTAGCATCGGAAAACATCTCCCCATCGGTCGCAGCCACTTTCAGATTAAATATCCCACTTTTTAGATTAGCCGCAGCTAAGGATCTCCGCAACGACAGGGCTCCAGTGTCTGGGTTTAACGTGAAATAGTCCAGTTCATTACCGTACAATATATGGTACCTCACAAATCCGAGTTCATCTATGTCTATGGCGGAAAGAGTGATGATGTCTTTCCCAATAGGGAAATCCCGAGCTATCATCCCTCTGCAGGACACCTTCTCAAAAAGAGGCCTGTTGTCATTTATATTAACCAGTCGAATTGTGACATTAACCTCACTCTCCCTTCTGTATGGGGAACCCCAGTCGGAGGCTCGCACTGCAAATGTATAAGTATCAGCAGATGTCTCAAAGTCCAGTTCTCTTGTAATCCTGACCTCTCCTGTGTCCTGATCGATGGCAAAAGGTACGAACTGCAGGCCGGAGATTGTGTGGGTTACATATCCATTCTCTGCTTTATCAGCATCGGTGGCAGAAACCACCAGAACAACTGTGTCCAGTGGTAAACTCTCGTTAATTTCAACGTCGTAGAAGGCCTGGGTGAACACTGGGGGGTTATTATTAGCATCCTCTATGATGATTTGCAGCTTGGTTTGAAGCTGACTAATAATATCAATAATCTCTAGCTCCACAATCTCCTGGGTTATTGTTGACAACACCTGTGTGGTCACGATAATTCCAGTCAAAGGGTTTATATCAAAGTAAATTGGATCTGAGGCGGCAGTGAAGCTGTAATTGACAATCAGGGGAGGAGGGGATATTCGCACCTTGTCTACAAAAGTGCCAGGAGGGGCTATTTCACTCAGCTTGACTTTATAAACACCTTTTTCAAATTCCACCATCGTTGGCTCTGGCTTTTTCATCAGCAGTTGAACCAACTGGGTGTTGGAGAACTTTGGGGGGGTGCCCCGGTCTTTGGCCTGAAAGGTCAGGTTAAAGCCATTGGGGAATTGATCCCAGTTCACCAGTTCAGATGTTTTAGCTCTGTATTCATTTTTGACGGGCGATCTGTCGACCACGAACTGTTCCAATGGGTCACCATCGATGATGGTCACCCACTCTACATCGCCAGCAGCACCCTCATCTCCATCCTCCACATTCAATACGACGTAAACCTGATCCTTCTGCGACCACGATGGGGTGACCACAGTGGCGGCAAGCACAGGAGCAAACTCATTGACTCGCTCGACCATCAGAACCAGCTTCGCCGTGCTGCTGACGCCATTGTTTCCGTAGAGCTTTAACCCACGGTCGACCACCTGCACCTCCAACTCAAACCGCCCTTGGACTTCCTGTCGGAGTTGACCGGTCAAAGTGATGACGCCGCTGGTCGGGTGGACAGCAAAGAAGTCTACTCTGTTATTGAAGAAGTAGTAGAACTCTCCGTTAGAGCCCACGTCTGCGTCGGTCGCCGTGACCCGTCCAATGCTGGCCCCGAGAGGGGAGCTCTCAGGAACCACGATGGAATAGCTGGTTGGGGAGAACAGCGGTCGCAGATCGTTGGTATCAAGAACCTTAATGAAAACACTCGCCAAGGCCTCAAGAGACCCTTGAGAGGACGCTTTTATTGTCAGGGTGTAGTTATCTTGCACCTCTCGGTTCAAGATGGCACCGCTGCCACCATTAGTGCGTATACGAAGGAAACAGAAGTCTCCCATCACAAACACCTCCGCCTGGAATATCCCCTCGCTATCTCCGGACTCGATGGAGTAATTAATGTTCAGGGATCGGGGTGGTCTGAGAATAATGCCCATTTTGACTTCGCTCCTGGCGTAGGTCCTTGCTGCAGAGTTCTCCGAAATGGAAGCATTATAAGATAATTGGGTGAAGAGGAAGAAGCTGGGTGAAGCCCTGGGTGCCTGCAGGAACTGGGCTTCAATTGGACAGAGAAATGGAGGGAAGAGGAAGAAAAAAAAGACGACATGGAGCAGGAGCCAGAAGCTTGAAAGAGGCGACATAATGTCCAAAAAAAGTGACTTCATCACCCTTCCATTGCCCAGTCAGCCTTTTTTGAAGAAAGAGAAAAGATTTAATGAGGTGTTCAGACATAACTTTAAATATGTAGACAATACATTCAGATATATCATTCCGAATGGCAGTTTAACTGGTTGTTAATTATTACCAAATATATTATGATTATAACAATAAAATATTATTTACAAAAGCGTTGTTTCCAAACCATTTTTGTCACGCTAAAACTCATAATCGATGAATTACCAACTGAGCTCTGCATTGACAGGTCTGATGTATTTTGTATTTGCTAAATACACAAAACCACAAAATAATATGCAATCTACAAAGCGTACTACTATTTGATGTTTGACAATTGGGATCGAAAAACATAGGACACAATATATAGCTAGTGAAAATATTCTCCTCAACAGCTTAAGCAAGAATATGGTACTTCTTACTTAGCAATCAATCTCCATTTATCTTGTTACTGCTGGTGGAGTCGCGGATATATGAATATCAATCAAACTTAACATTGTGGTATGCAACGCATCGACTCTACAACCGAACCAAACCGTCACAAACTATAACTAACGTGGAACCATGGCCATGCAGCCTACTATAGATAGAATACAATCTTAATTCATTCTGTTTTTTCGCACATGTTTTTCGTCTTATGTTGGCTGATCACAAATCAAACACTAATTCCGAGATTTCCACCACTGGAATGTTATTGGCACGTATGAGTGGCACAGACTTACCTCGAGAAGAAATTCAGAACATAGTATTCTGTAGTAACTGTTTCAACAAAGTATTTTCCATCAAGCCGAAATTGTCCATACAATAGTTCAAAACTCGTTATTCGTCCAACAGCGATATAAACGGTCATATATAAAGGAAACAATTCGGTGCCCCTTCTCACATAACCCCCTTAAACACAGTAGATGCAGCATTGTGTATCTGCAGATTAAATATCATATCCAAAACTGGCGCCGAAGCAAAGGGGTTCGTGGTTTCTGTCAGAGTAAGGTCCCACATATGGTTATAGTAAAGAATGGAGTATGAAAGCAAGTTTTACGCTGTCTGTATCAGTGGTCGCGTATAGGACCGAGTGCGCTCTTTGGGAGATGAAAGATAGTTCAGCCACCGGCAGGCGAGGATCGGGACTCGGAATGTGCCGAGTTTTACCGACCACAGCCGACACCATCCGGAAGTCTAACAAGCGGGTTTATATCGGCCGGCTTGTCCCATACTACTAGTTCTGTTGGTGCAATCGCCTTTTTTTTAACTCTCTGTATTGCTTTATTGTTGAATCCTTCATCAGGGAATACTGTCATGTCACTTTTGTGTTACAATAAAGGTTGTGGCCAACGTTTTGATGCGGAGAATAACCCTGATGGTGAGTATTGTCCTAGCTAGTGTTGCTATGCTCTCATCTAGAATTTTCTGTCTACTGTAACACACAGCCATGTGCTTTACTGAGCTTCTCAAACTCAGTGTTCTCTTTAAATGTTTTTTATTAGGTTATTAATGTGAATACGGATATTTATCGCCGTAAAATATAATAATATTTTAATTATAATATAGTATTCGCTGGACGAAGTAAGGCTACTGAGTTGGGTTTCCAGAAACTTCTTGACTTCCTTGTATTTAGTAAGGCATTGTGTGTTTTAAGAAACATATTTTACATTATTTTACTGTTTTGTACGACATCAACATATTATCCTCATGTAATGCTCTTGTTGTTTATGCTGGAAATGAAAAACAACACAAACGATAGTAGTCAATAGGTTGAACATTAATGGACCATTCACGGTTATTAACGTTTTTACAACATATCTGTAGTGTGGTTGGAAACATACCTACAGGTAGACTTACATGATCACCCAGTTCCTTGACAAGGACACTTTAAATACTTTTAGTTTACACTAGGTGGGTAAGTAGGCCTCCTGCGATTAAAATATTGCGTTAAAAATGAAATAAAAAGGTGAATCAATGAAAGCTCCTAGTAGATCACTGCTCCATTGTGCAGAAGACGTACCCTGTTTTAAAATGTTATTACATGGCCTTTTCAGCCTAGAACTTAGTTATGCATGCGAGCCTCCCACGAGTGTCAGTGATGGACCTCTATGGAGTTGAGCGTTACTGCACAACATTTGCTGGAAACATGAGCACCACCACACCGTGTCCTTGTTAAATAAACTCTGAAAGCTCCTCTTCGGTAACCTGGATATAATTAATAAATGCAGAGGAAATGGATAGGGAGTTGTTAGTGTAAAGTTGAATATCTAACATGGTTTGTTCATTCATTCAAGATGCGTGCACTTTCCACCCAGGAGTCCCGGTGTTCCATGATGCATTAAAGGTAAATATGGTTTTACTAAATAACATCCACTCTTCCAGTATATCATTCCCACAGCCATTCATATCACCCCTATATAAATGATTACGCGTTATAAAGCTAGGGTAGACAATTTATTTTAGAAGCTTATTTTGTCGTGTTTGTTGAAATTCTCTTTACATCCCGACATCAATCAATACATCTAATTCTCTGACAAATAAAAATAAGAGAAAAATCAGGTTACTGTGGCTGTCCCAGTCCCAAGTCTGTTCAGTCATTTAGTTTGGTCCGAATGAAACTATTGAATAGCCTACCCGGCTATCTGCCTACCTGCCCGGCTACCTCATTGCGTATGACCGGAGTCTTCTACAAGGAAAGGAAGACCTATTGCTAAAGTTGGCGAGCTACTCACGTGTTTTAGGGGAGTGGCTTTAGAGGGAGGCGTGAAGGGAGGCTGGGATTCTTTTGGTTGGATACATTTTTTTGTTTACTCAGCCAGTCAGAAGATTTTCTGTCCATCCTGATAGACAAGAAAGACATCTAAATCTTCTTCTTCCTCTCTAGGGATGGTCCTGCTGCAAGAGAAGAACCACCGATTTTTCCGACTTCCTCAGCATTGTTGTAAGGCTGTGCTCCAGAGAATGGATGAAAGCGCTTTGTGCTCTTTAACTCATAGGAACTCTTGGATGATCCTCTTTCCGCCAATACAACCTTTTTTATTGGAAAAAGCCTGAACTTGTAATTAGTTATACAATTATTTGTAATATTAAGATGGGTAGCTTTCATGCATGTAATTTCATTACACCCCCTGACACGATAACACACATTTCAGATTCACAGTATGAATGTGCAGCATTTATTTTATGCATGCTCTCTTTAATGTCAATTTATTTATTTGATCCTTTTTACATTAGGGTTGTACGAAAGGCCCTCACAACAATGAAAAGCCACCAGAGCCTGTGAAACCAGATGTGAGCTCCTCTGGAGAGAAGAAGGAGGTGGATGAACAGAAACCAAAGTTTGGCGAGTACATCATCTCTGCCCCTAAGCCTCTGGGGGCATTTACCAGACCAAGGTAGGAGTTCAACCAATTTGGTGACAGAGCCCCTTCTGTTGCTGCCCCAAAACTCTGGAACTTCAAAGCCTCACTCAAGACCCACCTGTTCCGCCTCGAGATATCACTGTAACACACTGGCCCAGAGCACCTACTGACTTAGTTGATCTGTACGTCCCCTTGGTTACTGCATGTTGAATGTGTGTATTTTTACCCAGTGGTGCCCATATGTAGTGTCCTTGTGTCTAATAATTGCATTTGGTAGTTTGTAGAGAGCCCTTAGTTGTGAGCAGGGGAAAACATTGTCCCGTGGTTGTTTCATTGGGGATGTTGGCATTACGAAAGACATGGATTTATGCCAGCTTTAATTTTCTTTAAGGAGTAATGTTTGGCATATTAAATAGATGAGGTGTCTGGGATAATCATGCCAACTCCCACTTATCAGCACTAATGTGGACTATTTTCTAAATTGCCACTTAAACGTAGATTAAATTGATACTGTGATTGATGTCTGGAGTTATGTTTAAATTGCATATTAGTCTTCCAGTATTTTATTATTCTGCAGCGTTATCAGCCACCATGGATTTCTTCAGCGCTGTAAAATAAAATACCAGGGTAACATACAAGGGTTTGCTGTCGTTTGAAACCGGGAATTTGTTGTGTGCCGTAGTGCCGATGAGCCAATGGTGAGGATGCAGCACAAGGTCTCAGCCTCTCTGAAGCAGGCACTGGAGAAGATGAAGCTGTCTGACAACACGGTAGAGATGAAAGGTACCACAAGAGCAGTACCACTTCGTCTACCCTCCACACATCCTCTCCTGCCGTGCATGTGTCTGGGGAATAAGCGGCGATGGAATTGGAAGTCAGGAACAGAAAGCAGCACGGGTCAAAGGACGAGTTGGGTGGGATGATGAGCGTATTGTTCCTGTCTTTTCTTTTTAACCTCCATGTCTTGGAAAAATAAAACCCAGGAAGACATAGAAGGGAAAAGCAGGGTTTGGTGTTTGGCCGTCGGGGTCCCTTCCTTACCCCGGTTCTGCTGTATTGTCTTTAAAAAGACGGCAGATGATGAAACCACATATTTGTCACACAAGTCACATGCATTTTGTGTTTTCTTCCAGAGGAGGAGGGCGATGAAATCAAGATTGGCACATTATGTAAAAACGGAGGGTGTACTAAGGTAAGAGAATAAATATTCCCCTTTTAAAATGATTCAGGAAAACATGTGCTTTTGATGTCTCCTGAAACCTTGCCTCAAGGCGCCTGAATTATTGGGTGTAAAAATAAATCTAGCATTAAAACACGCTGTCAGACACGCAGGAACTGTGTGATGCCGCTGCGCACGGAACGGTGTCGGCCCGCTCAAGGCTGTTGCTTTTTTTCCCCCCACTGCTTTCGAAAACCCAACTAAAAAGCGAGCTGATAACTTGGCCTACGCAAGAATCCTAGACTAGGCTCTGCTCTCGCTGCTAGACTGTGGCTTGCCCTTCCCCTAGCCACTATAAGCACAGTGTTACTTCTTTTTAGTTCTTTTTACCAGCAAAGTGTACACACCATTGTGTGCCCCGCTTTAAGTTAAGATTCCTTATCAGATCCAGTCTAAAGGATATAAAAAAATTCAACCCTGTTTCCCTATCACCGTTGTTTACTCGTGCTGTCAAACATTATAATTTTGATACACACAAACAGAAGGAAAAAGCTACTCCACACAGCAAAAACAAATTCGGACCAGAGCACAGCGCTCAATGCCAAGTAGCTGTCCGCATCCATGCACTTGCAGCATTGGCACTAATTGAGACGCAGTGTTTATAGCGGGGATGCGGATCACTGCCACATCTGTTCATCTGATAGACCGCCATCATGTGCTGAAGTCTAGTTTGGCTCATCACGTATTGTCTTATCACACAGACACTGGGAGATATCAGCGCCCAAAGATGTTATTTTGGTGCTCGTGTTTACAAGGTTACATTTACAAGCACTATCAATTAAAGGCAAAATGTTGGTAAATTCCAGCATTTATTTGAACCGTGTTTTACTGAGAGACAGCAAAGTGCTCTATCAAAATGGCCTCCACTTTTTTCCACCCCATTGTGTGCCTTAATGACTTTTCAAATGCCCCTGATGTATTACTTCCATAAGTCACAAAAAATACGTCCTATTGGTATTTATATTGATAAACATGCCACTTCACTGGTTACTTTATCTCTGCCAGAGTTTCAGCGGAGCGGCCAGCAACGAGGAAGTGTGCGCATACCATTCTGGATTCCCCATCTTTCACGAAGGGTTAGTACTCTAAGCACTGTTTATTTTCTTTTGTTTATAACAAGGATTAACAAAGTTAGATGTTTAATTATTTTTATCTGGGCTCAGTCAATAATTCATTATTATAATGTATAATCTTTAAGTGCGATTGGATACTCATTAAATACAGATCTTGACTTAGAGGGACACCCAGTTTTGCAGACAAAATCAATGAAAATATATGGTCTTAAAATGATTAATATGGGTTTGAAACATAAGAGAAAGAAGCAGTCAGAATAATTGTGGTCAATAATGTAGTGATTGGTATTTTGTTGCTAATTTCATTAGCCTATTGTGGTATGTTGTGTAAACCCGCCCCATGAGTTTTGGCCAAATGGATTCATTAACAGTTCCTAGCAATAATGTGTTTGACAGATTGTAAAAATGTATTCATTAACATATCCTAGTAATTGTGTGTCTGTATGTGTGTGTGAGACTTATTGTGAAAAATGATTCATTAATATATCCTAGTAATAATGTGTGTGTGTGTGTGTGTAATATTGTGAAAATGTATTAATTTGTGTGTGTGTGTGTGTGATAATTCATAATCATTCCCTTCATGTTTAAATTGGTGTGACCAGAATTTCTGTCAGGGATTATGTTGTGCCTTTACCCCAGAAAGGTAAAAAAAAAGAAACTTTTCTAGAGGATCCAAAGTGCAACCTTTTCGATACATCTTTCACTATAGTGTGTGTGTGTAGATTCTGTGTTCCTTGATGAAATATGAGCCATGTACTTCCTCATGCCGTCCACACAGGATGAAGTACTGGACCTGTTGTAAAAGGAAAACATCGGATTTCAACACCTTCCTGTCCCAGGAGGGCTGCGTCAAGGGGACGCACATCTGGAGGAAGAAGGACACGGTGGGTGCGAGTTGCACCGATGCAACGCCAGCACCCTCTAGTGGCCAGTTATCATAATCAGTGATTGTGTCTCTGTATAACGGTTGTCCTCTCCTTAGCAGGGTAAGAAAGTAGTCCCGTGTCGATTTGACTGGCACCAGACTGGAGGACAGGTCATCGTCTCTATTTACTCAAAGAACTCCATCCCTGAGCTTAGCTACGTAGAGGCTAACAGCACCACGGTGAGGGGGGGGGGGGGGGGGGGGGGGGGGGGGGAGGTAGCGCGCATCTGTGTCCGTATGCTTGTTTTTGTTTTTCAAGCAACATGCTGTTTCCTGTGGATGCCCTCTTTCTTATGTTTTCGTGACATTTGCTCTGTTTTTTCCAGCTCAACATCCACATTATATTTGAAGGGGAGAAGGAATTTGCACAGAAAATCAGCTTGTGGGGGGTGAGTGTCACACTTTACATCATAGGCTGGTGTTGCACCGTCTCTTGATGTGGTACTGCATCATAACATTATAACTTTATAACACTAGCTTTATTGTAGATGTTTCATCATGACTGTGTGATGGAATCACTGGTGCCGATAATGCAACTGTTTAGAAATAGCACTTAAAACACGTGACTAAAGAAGGTATTGTCTTAGACCGTCCTGTCATTAAAATAACAAATGAGAGGTTTTGATACGCCACGTGTAACCCCGCTCACCTTTCTCTGCTTAGGTGATCGACGCCAGCAAAAGCGTGGTCAACATGATGGCTGCCAAGATCGAGATCACCATGAAGAAGTCTGAGCCCATGTCCTGGGCTCGCCTGGATCTGCCCCCGCCCGTCCCCACGCCCCAAGAAACCGAGGAGAAAGACGAGGACGAGGAGGGAGAGGAGGACAGCGAGGCCGACGATGAGTTGGATTAATGATTTGTAGAACCCACTCTTTTAGTCTCTGAAAAATGGCGTCACTACTTTGTATACTGTCATGGTATTGCAATACTGCTAAGACAACCACCACAAACACCTTTGAGGTGTCGCTGATTTTTCACGTCAAAGTGCTTGGACGTTTCTTTTGGTTTTGTTTGTTTCTATGTCCACCCACGTTTTGGTTTTGTTTCTTCTTGTCGCCCATCATGAAGTGTTTGCACGATGATATTCATGACATGCAATGGAAAACCTTGAACATTGTTGCATCGTTATTCATTGGCTAAGGAAAATAGTGATGTTTCATGGATAAATCACAATACCTGCTTTGCTGAATGAACGTAGGATAATTACTGCATTATTATTATTGACATTCAATCAAGTATGATAAAGCCACAAGTTATATTGTACTACACGAGGCATTCATACGATCCAGGTTTATTTTTTATTTACCATTCACCTCCATTGCATGTTTTTTTAACTTAAGCACTCTTCAGAGTGTGTAGCTTTATGTGTAATCATTCCTCTTCCATTCAGCACTGTTTATTTTAATTCCATTTATCCTGACGAATTAGTTTTTTGTACTTTTTAAGTCTCAGAAAAACAAAACATTCCCACAGCATTCTGTTGATATTCATTGACTGGTTTTCTATAAAGTGCGCTAGATGGCCACATACTGCATTGCAATTCAAATACTGTACATTCTTTTACATAGTTTTAGTATTCTATATTAAACCTTGTATTAATCCTCATGGATAAATTCATTCTCTGCATTCAGCCACAGGGCTAGGGCCCATGCCTTGCTTATGGGAAGGGCAGGAGGGATAACATGCATTTTTGAATGGTGTGGGAGGAAACCTACGTGAACACGATAACATCCAAACTCCACAGAAAGACCCCCGCAGAAGTGCAGACCACTGGGCCTTGTGCAACAACAGAGTTCCATTGTATCATTTTGTAATCTTGTCATGCCTGAATATTTCCATAGACTACTGTATACAGTACATTAGCAGAAGCTGAACATTAGCATGGCTATAATGTTCAGACACCTGTTAATGCTTATTTCTGCAACCTAAAAACTTGCTGAAGAGACCTTAAACGAGACCCAAACTATTCAGGAAAGAATTTATTATGAATAAAAGCTTGATATTACTGAAAAGTGTTTTCTGTGACTATCAAATGTTACTTACTCTATTAAGCACTTAAAGCCATCAGTTGTTGACTGGTAGCAAGACTGAAGATCTTGCTACCTGAATACTTGCCTCATGCAACTTCTTGATATGTGATATCGTGAGATGGATTTTTAAAACCATGAAAATCTTTTCAGATTACTTTTTCATTAGATAAATACAGAAACACTACACGGTCCCCAAAATTGTAATAAACATAGATCTATTCTGTTATGTGCCAGTGAGTGCATGCCACTTGATCTGCATTGTAACCTGATCGTAGTAAAGAAATATATTAACCAACTGTGGCTAATACTTCATATGTTTATAATAAAGAAACGGGTAACATAATGCATTCAATTGATTACAATGAATTCCAAGTTAAATTTAAATAGGGTATACATCCGTTTATTTACAATTATGTTACATCAATGTACGGTATTTTGATATAGCACCCAAAGAACGGTCTTGAAAATACAGTAGACCTTCAGATAGCGGTCTGGTAGCTCTTATGGATGGCGGCTTCTTCCTCCATGCCATAGGCCGAGATTAGAGGCTCTCTCTCCGGGAGAGGGAACAAGCTCCTCTCCTTCCCCAAGCCCTTGTAGCAGCGCCTCATTGCCGTGACGGCCACGCTCATGAGGACTGCCACCGCGGCCCCTAGGAGCCCCACAAACAGCAGCCAGGGCCACACTTCCTGCAGCTTCTCCATGTGGGGAGTCATGGATTCAACTAGCTGTTGATCTGCATGAGAGAAGCAATTTGTGTAAGGATGTTGCTTTGTTTCAGTTTGGGTGGTTGGTAAGAATACCGTTCAGTCACTTAAAGTGGAGGTCAAAGTAATGCCAAGGGGTAAGGAGTGAATCTATCCAAGACCTTTATAGACTCAACTAGCCTGTGTAGGCCTTCATGTTTGTTTAAATTAGGGAAAACATTCTCTGTGTAAAGAACAGCTTTACAGATCCTGAATCATAAACTCTCCTGTATAGACCTACATGTTTTGTCTCCATAAATATACATTTACCCTAATTATTCTAATGCAAGGAATACAAATGAACCAGCAAGGAAAAATAAAACAATAACACCAAAACATTTGTTTCTGATCATAAATAAACCTTTAAAAAAATAACATTGTGAGAAGTGAGGATCCCAGAGGCGAGAAAACACTCACTGGTATCCAGCAGAGATGAATATTCATATCCCAGCTCCTTGCTGGAGAGGAAGAATTCTCTGTTCTTGTGAAGGGGCAGGAAGGGCACCATGTTGTACTCCCCGTTGTGTCCTATGGGGGCGCCAGAGTCCGGGTACTGCGACATGGACGGCCGGTGTGTCCGCAGCCACTGCTCATACAGGCTGCAACGCCACAAATAAGACAAAACTATTGTTTTTGTTTCACATTCCGAGATGTTTGTGAGTGTATTCGTCTTTATCTGGGCACACAAGTACGTGAACATGCCTTTTTGCCCGCGGGTGTGTGTGTGTGTGTGTGTGTGTGTGTGTGTGTGTGTGTGTGTGTGTGTGTGTGTGTGTGTGTGTGTGTGTGTGTGTGTGTGTGTGTGTGTGTGTGTGTGTGTGTGTGTGTGTGTGTGTGTGTGTGTGTGTGTGTGTGTGTGTGTGTTCAAACAGCATGGTAGGATGTCATTTTCTGCCTGTACCACCACCATTTAGACTCATTACAAATTTTAAATTTTTTGCTCAATTTGTACTACTGCTCCCATTCTGTCAATGCTTATTGTTGCACCTATTCCACTCCGAACCATCCATGGAAGGAGGAATCCTTCTTCTGTGTTCCTTCTCAAGGGTTCTTCCTTGATAATTACTGGAGGTTTTCCTTGCCCTTCATAAGGGGTTGCGTCGCATTATACCGCCCGTGGAAAAAACCTCCTGAGACCGTTACTGTGATTAAGGGCAAGTTGACCTGACGTGGCTGTACCTGTCGATGTAGGCGTGGTGCAGAAGGAAGATAGGGTCGTTGGCGGAACCCTGCACGGAGGACATGGTTCCGTTCATGAATACGTGGATAGCGGCGTGCATGCCCATACGAGAACTGTTTCCAAGTCCGGTCTGCGGATCCCCGAAACCTATTGTGAACGACACAGCATTCATTCATCCATCCATCCAACACCACAGTTGTTGGACCCCCAATAAGAATTTTATTTGAACTAGAAAAAACAAACCAAATATTTAGTTTCTTACACAGGATTTCAGCGATGTGCCATGTCAAAAGTTTAGTCAAAAGTATAGCTTCCGTAATAAACAACACGATACACAACCGGTTCGATTATACTTTAAATATATATATATATATACATGCATGAGCGCTATACCTTCCATTGTGTTCCTGAAACTCATGTTGGCCGTGCGATCCATGGGTCCCGTGTCGTAGTCCCGCAGGCCCAGGGTGAATTCCACCTCTGCGGAGGTCGGTAACCGTGATACCACGTTCCGGTTGTGGTTGCCGGGGTTTCTCCGTAGCGGACCCTCTTGGCTGGCGTTGCACAGCACACCCCTGTCGTTGTAGGCACTTGCCTGGGAACATATCACCTTGACGCGCAGACACACACACGCACGCAAACACGCACGCACACACATAAAAACACACATACAACCAGACATGCATACGATCACAGACACACAGACACACACCCACACACAGTCAAATTACTCACTGAGAAACCCACGGGTGTGCACAACGATAGATTTTGTCTAACATTGTACTCTTTTGGGGGGTTTTCTGACTGTCTCACGGGCATAATGTATTCAGTAAAACCTGTTTTCTAACCTTTTTGCTAGAATAGTTAGATACAACCCTAAAACAAATTCCTTGAGAAAGATGGAAGTGTTGTGTTTTATTTACCTTCCATGAGGAGAAGACGGAACCTGGGCTGAGAAGGTTGGGGTCGCCCGTGCTGTGGTCACCCATCAGTTCATCCGTGCACACGTCACAGCCGCTAGAGTCTCGCCAGTCCCAGTATGGGATGACAAAGCTCATGTCACCGGTCAGCTTCCGAATGTCGTTCTCCCAGTGGAGCAGGTAGAGACGGTGCCACGGAAGAAACCCAGGGGCCCAGTGGGCGAAGTCCACATTGGTCCACACATTACCCGGCCCACCCAAAAGTGCGTTCCTGGACACATAATAATGCATCCACACAAACACGTCATACATGGATACGTTGGCAAATAGTGGATTTGACCCGTTCTCCATCTCCTGGTAGGTCCCCGTGACTACAACATAGTCTGTGCTCATTGTATTCTTTGCTAGGTTCAGGTATGATATATATCGACTCATCTCGGCCCGTGAGAGGTGAAAGATATTTCTCCGGACAGATTCTCTTCTCTCATTGCAGTTGGCTCCAAAAAAACCAAATTTGCAGTCGGCGCAATTATACCCCATGTAGTTGCCGGCACAGTGGCACGTACGGTTATAAAAGACCAGAGGCCACTTCTCTCGGTCATCCACCCCTGAAAACGGGTACTGTGGCCCGTCGGGCTGCGTTGGTTCCTCGACGTCCCGACAGAAGCCTCGGCCAGAGCTGGCTCCGCAGGGCGAGCCGTCTCCGTCCCAGGACGGACAACATTCCTTGGACAGCAGAGCTTCGCGGGTAGCACAGCGCCGGGGGAACTGTTGACAAGATGGTGCAAAACACACCATGAAAGTTGCTGTGAGTAATAGCGACCACATCACAGCACTACAGAAACACGCAAGACGTCCACGCCACGCTACTCTACGGCTAGTGAAACGAAGCAAATAAGCAACGCAGATTGGTGGGTTCAATTACAGAGCCCATTCTTCAGTCAAATCAGGAGGTTTTGTTTTTCCATCCCCCCACCCCCCGCTGGTGTGAGACTGGTCACATGCTGCACAACCCATGGCTTACTAGGCCTACTCAGAGCTATGGGCCTACTGAAGGGTGTTTTCTGTCTTTATACAGCAAACCACATATGCATCCCCATTGGAACTACTGTTTCGATCCAAATGTTTAGCTGGGCACACCTACACCTGTTTTCCTGTCATGGCCCTTTCTACCTTGAAGGTACACATGTTACAGGCCTATTGTCTGGCCGCACTACTCCGAATCAAATCCCTGTTTGTTCTGTATGCACAAGATCAGTTTCTACATCACTGGAAAGTAAACTGTGCCTAATTACTGTAATCGATGGAAAACGAGGCCACAATGCCCACATGAAGGAACTGCAATTTAACACTGGAGTAGTTTGTTGGGATTTTGTCTTAAATGTGGTCATCTTGTTTTCTCCCAACTTTTTAAAGTCGACTTTGAAACATTTTAAGCATCGCAATTGAACAATGGCTGAAAGCAATTACTCGTTCACACAAAGCTATAATACAACGTTGACATTATTTTGTTAAGCACCCAACATTCAGAAACATAAATTGTTTCTGACTGTTCAAACATAACCGAGGCAGTGAGGCTGATTAACACTGAAGACCCCCTGAACGCCTCAACAGCAACATGATGGGGGGATCCATCGAAAATAGAAAACAATTGTACAATTTCCAAATTGATCAAATGGCCTGGAAAAGGCTAGAACATGCCATGAAAATTTTGCTAAATACTTGTTGTCCGTTCTCAATTAATAAAGGACGAGATGTGGTCTGGGTTACCTTAATACTTTATAAAACTAAGAATAACACAGTATAGAAGTGTTATCAAAATGAACTGCTCTAAATTCGACAGTGTGAGTAAGAGATGGGAATTGGCATATCTTTAAAAATAAAATGGCATATTCAAGTCCCCCGCTAACCCAAATGAATGGGAAAAATAGCATAAAATAATAACAAATGGCCTATACACCCCCCCCCCCCCCCCATTAAAGAATTGTTTTATTTAATACGACTGTGATGTGCTCTTACATCTGAAGTAGGCTTTGCAAAGGCCAAACGCAAAGTCTTATGACCAAGATATGATCCGAATCACACATAATGTCTTGAACCAAATGACCCATCAGTCCATGCTCACAATGCCAAACCTTTAAATAATAGCCTACAGCATCCTTGTCAAACCGACCATCACCCCCATACGCCGTTTGACCAGTGGTCTCTCCCCTCACCTCAGTGTATTTGCATAATAAATTAGCTAATAAACAAATACAAAAAGGGACAGAGTCCATAGAGGTGACGCACGTGTCACACACACACACACACACACACACACACACACACACACACGCGCGCGCGCACACACACACACACACACACACACACACACACACACACACACACACACACACACACACACACACACACACACACACTACCATGGCTGCGTTGTAACTACATACGGTTCAGTCTGCGTCATCGTAAAAAGCCCCATGACACCACATGCCTCTCTATCCGTTTTTGAGCTAAACGCTTCTTTCTTGTGGCTACTCCAGCGATGCAACCCGTGATCGTTTAATGCATTTCTGTAAATAATATTTGGAACATTGTTGGGGGCGGGAGGGGGGGGCATGTTAGTGGTAGACCTGGTTCTAGTTACCCCTCGTGTGGGATGGCGCTGCCTGGAGATAGCCTAGCCTGTGAGTGTGTTGTCGCACAGTGTCCACAAGGGGGTGCGATTTGAGTGTATGTTTGGGTCGGTGCTGCGCGATCGCCCACCGCTCGCAGCCCTGCCAAAGTCATCAACCTCTCTGTTCTCGCCGTGTGAGGCCAAATATGATGTTCTTATTTTTTTTATGTCAAGACTGCCTTTGTACTGCAAATATCTATTTGGTCCAGTTTCCTCACAATTCCTCACAATTTAAAGATTGCAAGAATGACAAAAACCTATGGCATTTGAATTATTTTACAAGCTGATCGTCAGTTCTGCTTTTATGTTTCAGTTGATCAATTAAAATAGAAGATAGTGGCCTAATGCACGGAATTCGTTGCATTTTGCTACACAGCATTTAGAAATAGATTGGGCTATATTTATCTGTTGCCATGGTGGAAACATGGTAATGTTCCCTCAGACAATTTATTTCAACTGTGATTTAGCCTGAGCGTTAAGGCAAAATGAACACAGAACAATCGCCTTAATAAAACCACGCTTTGCGTGTTGAGTAGGCCTAGTTGTTAATAATCTAGAAAATGTAAGCAGCGAATAACCTCTTTGAGGTGTTCTTCCCATTCATGTTTTGATGTGTATAGCATATTTTCTCTCCTTTCACACCTGTATGTAAACCCCTCGCAGCGCCCCAGAGAGAAATGTCTGTTGAAGTCCACGTTTTTCTGCTGTGTTTGGATGAGGGTGGAGGAACGCTGTGTGTGTGTGTGTGTGTGTGTGTGTGTGTGTGTGTGTGTGTGTGTGTGTGTGTGTGTGTGTGTGTGTGTGTGTGTGTGTGTGTGTGTGTGTGTGTGTGTGTGTGCGTCAGTTCGCTTTGGAAACATGTTCCAACTGCGCGTTACATGATCTGCTGCTATTTCCAGTTTGCTGTAACCAGGCACCGCGCTGATATTAAGAGGAAATCGGCAGCATCCAGCCATGTGGTCGTCCAATGGGTTTCAACGGGCACGCAATTTGCCACACAACTCAAAGACTACTGTTGAGGTATGCTCCATTTCATTTGTTTATTCGGAGAACAATTAAAAAGCCAGACTATATGCATAGAACAAATCCATTTAAAAGGGGTTGATGGTGCTAGTTTAACTGTAGGATTAGTGATGTTTTTTTTTACAAAGCTATTGTGGCATTCTTTCCGTCCGTTCGTTAACAAGATTCGGCGGTACATTTGCAGCACCTTGGACAGCAATCGACCGCGCTCTGCCCGCAGCTTTACATCAAATGTCGTAGAAGGAGCAAGCGCAACCAAACTGTCACTTTGAACAGCATTTAAAATATGCCATTATGCCTTGATTTCCATAATGTCGCCCCTATTTGGTTGTTCTGCTTTGTAGACACTTTTTGTTTTGTGACAGTCAGACACGGCTATGTGATCACTTAAACATTGCACACGTATTCTCTAGCGAGATAGCCTTTAAAACCTGGACTCTGGAGGCACAATGCCAAAGACAAGAGAAGCATTACAACCCGGACCTTAAGAGCACAGCAGAAGAAGACGAAGATGAAGGTAGAGGGTGTGAGGAAGGGAACCAGCATGGGGGACCACGCTGGGCTGTGTGTGAGACTGCTGGCCGTCGCTGTGCTGTGGGGGTCTGACCTCGGTTGGCCGGGCGTAGGAGGCCACGCTGGCGTTGCGGCTCAGACCACCGAGAGGAGAGTGCTGGCGCACATCCCCGGCGACATCATCATTGGTGCGCTGTTCTCTGTCCACCACCAACCCCCTGCTGACAAGGTACCCCGTTTTGCGTGTGTGCGTGTGTGCGTGTGTGCGTGTGTGCGTGTGTGCGTGTGTGCGTGTGTGCGTGTGTGCGTGTGTGCGTGTGTGCGTGTGTGTGTAGTGAGTAGTAGGTTCTGGGTTCGAACCCCATGTAAACTGTTCACCTGAATAAGCATCCTTGATGAAGATGACTAACTCCCACCAGCACCTAAATTACCTCTATATGAATTCACTGGCAGTCACTGTGTGTCACAAGTCTGTTTAATGACCAGATTGTAAATTGTAGGTGTGTTTGGTAAGGTTGTGCTTGCATGTGTTTGTGTGTGTGTGTGTGTGTGTGTGTGTGTGTGTGTTTGTGTGTCACTGTGGGACACTGTGAGCTGATGAATCTGTGTGTGTGTGTGTGTATTTGGTATGATTGTGCTTGCTTGCATGTGTGTGCGTGTGTGTGCGTGTGTGTGTGTGTGTGGGAGGGGGTTGTATTTGGTATGGTTGTGCTTGTTTTCATGTGTATGTATATGAGCGTGTGTATGTGTGGGTATGTGTGTATTTGGTATAGTTGTTCTTGCTTTCATGTGTGTGTGTGTGTGTGTGTATGCATGTGTGTCACTGCGGGACATTGTGAGCTGATGAATCTTTGTGTGTGTGTGTGTGTGTGTGTGTGTGTGTGTGTGACTCCAGGTTCATGAGCGTAAGTGCGGGGCGGTGAGGGAGCAGTACGGCATCCAGAGGGTGGAGGCCATGATGCACACACTGGACCTGATCAACGCAGACCCCAACCTTCTCCCCAACATCACACTGGGCTGTGAGATCAGGTCAGCCCCCTTCAGGTCCATTCCGTTTGAGTTTTACTACAGCGCAGGTCCAAAGTCTCAAAGGGCTCATAATACAACACCCGGAACCATATGCCCTCTCAATGGCACAAGAAGCCCATTCAGATAAATATATAATACATATATATAAAGAAAATAAATGTAGCCTCGCACAGCCCGACCATATTCTCTCCACTCATCAGGTCTGGAAAGTGTGACATCGGCAGTGTCTGTCGTGGGGCATCGTCAGTCGACCTTACTTTGCTTCCGATTGGTGAGCCTCAGCCAGTCGGATCCCGAGTGCCGTATTTCCAAAGTAAACACCATTAGCTTTAGTTAACTTTAGTTACCGCTACCATTTACGTTGAGGTAAAAACGTTTTGCGTTCAAATACAACTATTTTCAAAGCAGCATGGATATTAATATGTTAATAAAGCCATTGGCGAAATGTCAAAAGCAGCACTGCCCCGTGATGTCATCATCTACATCACTCGCTGGGTTTCTCTGATTGGCCTACTCTACGTGGTTTTGAATCCGAGTTGCCCGTGTTGTGCATATTCCAGACTAATCTCTCGACCCAAAACTGGAGGTGAGCTTGTGAGATTCAGGCAGGCATCACGAGGCTATCAGAGGCTAGCAGAGGCTAGCAGAACTTAAGTTTAAGTTAGATTACGTTATCACAAAATAGTAGATAAGTAGATCCACCATGTGTAAATCTTTTACTACACATGTCCCTTCACTCCTGCCCTGCTTGCCATCCCTCCCCACCAGCAGCCCCCACCGTGTGTCTCATCTCCTCTCCTCTCCGTAGGGACTCGTGCTGGCACTCTGCCGTGGCTCTGGAGCAGAGCATCGAGTTCATCCGGGACACGCTGGTGTCCAACGAAGAGGAGGAGAGCCAGGCCAAGTGTACCGGCGAGGAAGGATCTGTGCTGCTGCAGTCCAAAAAGCCCATCGTGGGTCTGATCGGACCCGGGTCCAGCTCTGTCGCCATCCAGGTTCAGAACCTCCTCCAGCTGTTCAACATCCCACAGATAGCCTACTCTGCCACCAGCATGGATCTCAGTGACAAGGTCAGAGAGCTGTCTAGGCCCAAACCAACCCCAGCCATGTTTCACATGCTTGCGCTTACTCACCCACTCACTTTACATACGCTTTGAGTTCCCTGCTCAAGTGGCATCATTACACATGTTCCGTTACACATTACAAAGCTTGTGTATTTGTGTCAAGGCTTTGAAACCACTGAGCGCATGTCTAATATGTTTCTTGTCTATTGACACGTAACTATATATTGTGATATATCTTTCACAGCTCTGTGTTGTACGTTCTGTGAAATGGGCTGGCTATTGGTCATGGCCGACAGAACTGGTCTTGTCTCTTTTCCTGGTTCAGAAAAACTTGAATTTAAATAATGAATGAATGAATAATGAATAATGAGAGAATGTAGGACAAATGACCAAACAAACAAATACAAACAGAGACAGACGCACACTACTGTTACAAAAATGTTTTCACACGAAAGCCCTCTCCATGCTCCATGTGTGGTTTTGGGTCCTTGCCCTGGCCAGAGCCTGTTCAAGTACTTCATGAGGGTGGTGCCGTCAGATGCCCAGCAGGCCAGAGCCATGGTGGACATCGTCAAGCGTTACAACTGGAGCTATGTATCCGCCATACACACAGAAGGTAAGCTTAAGATTGGTGGGTGTGTGTGTGCGCATGTATGTGTATGTGTCTGGCGTGCGTGCATGTGCATGCATGACGGTGTGAGTGCATGTGTGTGTGTGTGTGTGTGTGTGTGTATGTGTGTGTGTGTGTGTGTGCATATGCGTGTGCATGCCTGTGTGTGTGTGTGTGTGCATACGTGTGTGTGTGTGTGTGTTTGAATAAGGGACATCCACACACACAGATGATGTTCATCCATGGAAAGCAGCTTGCACGGCACAACAAGGGAGCTAAATTTGACTTTGCCATGGTTATTTTTTCCTCTTTCTTCATATTTTTTCCTTTTTCTTTATATATTTCCTTCTTTCAATTTTCTTTATTTCACAGATTAGTATCACAGAGTATGTGATAAGTATCACAGATTTCTCACGGTTATATATTACTTGATTTAGCTGTTGTTTTGCTTTGTTATGAAGGTCAATGTTAAAGGGATTATTCTACCACCAGGCGGGATGTTGATGAGCCCTTGCAAGCCATTTCAAAATCGACCCTCAAGTGACATCACACATGGGAGCATCTAGCCACATCTATGGTATAAAGATCAGCCTGCCCAGTTGGTACAGTCCACTGTGTTAGCTGGTGGATTGGTCTATTTATTATACACCTGGGTTATGGCTAATCAACATCACACCTGGTGGTGAAATAGGTTGCCCTTTAAAACCGACTTTAGTTCTACAGTTTTCGACCACGTATTGCTGACAGGCCTGTTTCATGAGCTAGGTGTGAGTGTCATAATGTGACTTGAAGTACAAAACCGGTCTGTGATGAAACTATTGTTGCCAACCATATACATCCGATTCTGCCGAAGAGCATTAAGGGTTTGTACGCCTGCCTTGAATGTAAGCAGTTGCAATTTATCACTTTCGTCTTTTGCAATGTACTTCATGCCAGTACGGAGTTGGTGGTAAAAAAAGACAGCAACTTTACGTACGAAGAAATCTCTTATAACAAAGACCAGAGTGCTACTGCTATTGTTTACCTTCATGGCAGGCACGTTCACACAAAATGATCTTAGGCAGAATCTGCACAACAAAGTGATTCTGATAAAAAAACACCGGTAACGGATGTTTTAGTGAAGCCAGGAGAGACGGTTACGATGGTTTGGTCACCCAGACCTTTAAGGGGCCAGCTGAGAGGATAACTTGAAAACATAAGTTAGTGACTGTAGCTGTTGTAGTCGAAGAAACAACAATCTGATGACATTCATATTACATATAATACACCAGACTCCAAGACTAGGGGATGTGTGCTTCATAATTTCCCATTGGGGCATTACACCACACGGCCTGGTGATATCTGATGTTCTGACCTGTTGAAAGAGACAACACTCAATCTGATGACTCAGCATCAGGAGTGGTGTAAACACTCTGTCTCCAAGGGTGAGGAGGCAACCAGCCTCCCACAGCAAGTGCCCCTGAAACCCAGCACCAGCACCATGCGTCATCGAGAAAGACATAAAGAAGCAGGAAGAGGAAACATTTAATTTGGGGAAGTCAAATGTGTCACCCATTCAGGACTCTTTGAATGTACATTATTCACTCTTTTTCTTACACACACACACACACACACACACACACACACACACACACACACACACACACACACACACACACACACACACGCACACATATATACTATGTACCATCTCTCCCGACTATTAATATTCAGATGACTGCTGTATCTATGACATCATACTACGCTGTGTAATGCTGCTGGTGATTGACAGCTTTATGCCACTTGGCTTGGGACCTTCTGGGCGGCACAGTGTGTTGTTTTTCATTGGCTAGGGATCTTCTGTCCAAGCCAGCTGTTCACGGTCCTAACACATACCTTACGCACAACGCATACGTTAAGACCAAAGCACGAATTTCAATTCATATTTTTAGCACAACCCAAAAAAGAAATATAATCTATTGTTTTTAGCTGCGCAAGGCACACGGAGTGGGAATGTTTTGTATTGGACTCATGTCTATTTTGGACTTGAAAAATCAACAACTTTATTTGGTGTCTTTGGGCTTTTACTATATTTTCTTTATTTATGAGCACAAAGGAAGGGATAAAACAAAAGTATATGTCAAAAGAAACATGGCAAGCGATGTGCAGGAGAGGGAACAATCCCCAAGAGCTTATAGTTAAAACCTCTCCTCTAGGATTGACAGTTTACCCTAATGCTATGGATATTTGGTTCACTATGGATATTTGGTTTTTACATGCTGCTTTGTGTGCTGCATGCATCAACAAGTCAAACAACGTTGGAGAGGGGCCAGGCTCAGGGAGCATGGAATTTACATTATATTCTTTCCTACAATAGTTTAATTTGATCCTTTTGAATTCTCAAGGCAGTCCCCACCCTTACCAACTGTGTTTCCTGAAGACAAATAAATAAAGAAGGAACATAAAATCACATGACACATGGGAGCATCTGTGCTACAATTTCTTTGTTGGTTCTTTGTTGGATTTCTGTCATGTGATCACATGACTCAAATACTAAGCTGTATGTGTATGTGTATGTGTGTGTGTGTGTGTGTGTGTGTGTGTGTGTGTGTGTGTGTGTGTGTGTGTGAACCGGATTTAGAGGGGGATTTAAAGACACCTCTTCCATGCCAAGAGTTGTTATACTTTGAAAAGAAAGAGAACATGAGCTAATCAGGTTATGGCATGTTTACAACTCAGCCTTATTCGTTGATCATGACTAGTGTCCGATCTGGTTGAGATGGGCTGGAGATTAGTAATGTGTAAAGTGATATGACCTACTCAGCTCCAGTAAGAGAAGTACGAAAAATAAGCCAGAAACTCGTTTGCCAATAAGAGATGGCCTTCAACACACCAAATCACCTCATCTAAAAAATACTGGATGAGCCATTCGTAGGCGTACATGTTTTTTTCTATGTGCGTGTGTGACAGTTCTTTACAGCGAAAATATGAATTATTCTCCGTGTTAAACCTTGTCATGCTGCCAGTCTGAGGATCTTATGTTTTTTAAGCAACAGAAAGTGGGTGACCTGCTTCCAGAGAAAACTGGGGATTTTACCCCAGCTGGGTTGTGTAACACATTCGATTCTGGGGCATTGGGTAGGCAGATTTTGTGTGTGTGTGTGTGTGTGTGTGTGTGTGTGTGTGTGTGTTTGGGAGAGAGCGGGAGGGAGTGCCTGTGTGTGTGTTTGGGCATGCTAGATGTATTTTTATCAGTGTGTGTTCGATCATATTAAGTATCTTGAATCCTTATCCACTCATAAGAGGAAGAACATTTTGAAATATAGTCTCAGATATGTCCATCTGTCCACTGTTGCATTATAGAGTGAAGACGCATTCAAAGCACATAGCACATAACAACATTGATGATGTTGTTGTTGATGATGATGATGATCTAATTCCCTCCTGCTTGTTTACCCTCTGTGGCAGTAGTCGCATTGAAAAAGTCTAAATGGTAACGCTTTACAATAAGGGTTCAATAATGAGTATTAGTTAATGCAGTAATAATCATTATTATATTTCATTAGCATAGTGGTTAGGGTTAGTTAAATTTGTTAATGATTACTAGACACATTAGTTAACTGCTGATTAACTGTACATTCATGAATATTACTACACATTAACCCAATTAATATAAAAATTAATAAATTTAGTAATAAATTTAGTTTAATACTAAAACTAATTTAGTAATTAGTAAATTAATATACCCTTCTTGTTAAGTGTTTCCATCTCCGTTCTCACAGCTGGTTATTTTACATTACTCTTATTGCTTCCCCCCCCCCCCCCCCCCCCCCCCTCCCTCCCACACACACACACACACACACACACACTCCCATCGCCAGGCAACTACGGCGAGAGCGGCATGGAGGCATTTAAGGACATGGCCGCCGAGGAGGGGATCTGCATCGCCCACTCAGATAAGATCTACAGCAACGCGGGCGAGCAGAGCTTCGACAAGCTGCTGGACAAACTGCGAGGCCACCTGCCCAAGGCCAGGGTGGTGGCCTGTTTCTGCGAGGGCATGACCGTCCGAGGCATACTGATGGCCATGAGACGCCGGCGCCTGGTCGGCGAGTTCCTGCTGGTGGGGAGGTATGAAGGAGCAATTCCCCTTTGGAACAGTTGATTCTGTTTTTGAATATACACTCACTCTCAACACACATGCAGTGCTTCCCAATCCCAACAAGGTGGTATAGCCAAACATCTAGCGTTCTGTTTGGTTTGGTGTTGGCGAAGGGGTGCTGTACCGGGGCTACAGAGGACAAAGGAGGTTGGGAAACACTGCTGTGACACACTAATAGCAACATGCAGACAAACAACTGCTGTGTGGTCTGTGTGAATGGTTGTGTTGCTTGATTATTACAGCTGTCATCCAATCAGGGGTCCTTTAAGAGCCTCTTGGAAGAAGTGATTCATAGAAATCGTTTGTTAACGTGACAGCTTTAAATGAACAGCCTGGCAGCACACTGAAATAAGTTGATCGTTCGTCATGTGTCATTATTTCTAAATTGAGAAAAACAAAACGTTGTTGTCCTATTTATGGATTCATTATTATGCAGCGCACCATAGAATAGAACATTTCAATCTTTGTCTTTTCATCAGCTCCATCTTCCTCACCACAATCACCCTTATCCTCATCACCATCTTGTCCATGGGACATTAGGCAGGTATGTACTTTTCCCTTCATGCCATGACATTTATTTTTCTTCATCGACATTGCCCTATGTGTATGATCTAGTCAAAGTTTGTTCACAGATTACATCCAAATAGAGACTTAAGGGTGCCCTCTGTTAATGTTTAATATAAAGACCTTTAATCCTGCCTAATCCAAACTGGGGAGGCAATTTTATTTTCCTAAAGGGAATTATTACAACTTGAAAACCAGCATTCATAGATGCATCTAATTGAATGACAGACTGTGTGGTGGTGGGGGGGAGGGGTGTGTGTGTAGCATGGATGGATGAATTAAAAAGAGTCCAATATAAGGGGGGGGGGGGATTGAGTTAGCAGGAGCGCTTTTAATCAAACTGAAAATAAGGTGTTTTATTTTAAGGTTTGCCGGTCCCTGGTGCTGCTTGAAAGATGTTCCTTATTAGGAGCCCCATGTAGGCTGTCGCTCAAGTCTGACGGCAGGAAAAAGAAACATAACCTTGAACTAAATACTGCAGGCGTCCCTGCTGGTGTGATCTATACTGAACGCCTCCCTCATGTTTTTTCCCTGCTGTGGGGCATTCGCCTTGTTCAGATGTTCACTCAGATTCATGTATTACGATATTTCTTGTGATGAAAATATAATGATAAAATTGAAAGGTTATTAATCCTCGGATTGAATTAGCCACAAAGCTAATGTTAACACTTACATTTACATCTAACTAATACATTATTCTTAGAATTATAAGTAATTTATAGGATCACAAATACACACACAGCTAGTTAAATTTAGCATTATGGTTCTACACTCTCACAGTCGCCAAGCTACAGTCTTAAGCCTCGGTGCCAGTGATTAACACACACACACGCACACACACAAACACACACACACGCTCACACTCTCTCCCACTCACATTGTCTTCTATCCTCATATTCCCTCTGTCTTCCCACTCAATCTTTCATTCTTTCCTTTGCTTATGTGGAAGCGAGTAGACCGCATTCACTTGATTGATTGTTTTGGTTACAAAACAATGCCATCCTCACCCTGTCATCTTTCATTGAATTTTTTTCTCTCCTTTGGAATAATTTCAATTTCAATCATTTCAATCTTTTGCCAGGACTATCACAATTCTAACAACGGTTTCGGTGACAAGGAGCTATTAGGCTGTGTTCCATTCAGTTGAATTATTTCCGTTCTGTCACACGTAGGCATTATGGGTGCATGAGTCCTCCACAAGCCGCTAGGAGGGCCCCGATGAGGGGCCTATGAGGGCCACTACAGCATCCACTTGTAACTCTGCAGTGTGATCTGTGAAAACAAGTTGGATGTACTGCAGAGTTTAAAATACAGTCCACTATGGCTTGTCTGTGTGTGTGTGTATTTGTGTGTTTTTGTGTGTGTGTGTGTGTGTGTGTGTATGCGTGCATGTGTATGTGTGCGTGTGTGTATGTGTGTATAAACGTGTGTGTGTGCGTGCGTTTGTATGTGGTTATGTGTATGTGTGCGTGCGTGTGCGATGCAGGGTGGAAGTTCCTTTACTGCAGCGCTTACATTACAGTCGACCATGGTTTGTGTGTGCAGGCGAGTGTATGTGCACGACTGCGCGTGTGTGTATGTGCATGACTGCACGTGTTTGTGTGCGTGTATGCAGGGTGTAGCAAGCACCGCACTGCCCTGGCAGGTCACCGCGTGGGATGCACAGTTCTGGTCGACGAGTGATTCAAACTATTCCGGACTGCAGCCATCCACGCTTTTCATATCCCTCTCTTCTCTCCGCTTGGTTCTACCGATCGCTGCAACACCATGGCCGCTCCTCTAAGGATGCGTTACGAAACAAACCAGAGAACAGAGGCATGGCACAGAACCCGCCCACACCGCTGTTGTGTAACACTCATGCTCTTTAAGTTTAGCTAAGTTATAAAATCATCACTTTTTTTTGCTGTAGCCCACTTCCTTGGTGACACAATCTCTTGAGTGTGTGTGTGTGTGTGCGTGTGCGCGTGCGTGTGTGTGTGTGGCTGTGCATTTGAGCATGTGTGTGCATGTGTTTGCATGTGTGTGCATGCGTGCACCTGTGCATTTGCGCATGCGTGTGTGCATGCATGTCTGCGTGTGTGTGTGTGCATGTGTGTGTGCGTGCGTGTCTTTGTGTGTGCATGCATGTGTGTGTGTGTCTTCATGTGTGCGTGCATGTGTGCATGTGTGTATTTATGTGTGCGTCCACCTACAGGTGTTCATGTGAGAGTGTGTGTGTGTGTGTGTGTGCATGCGTGCGCAGGTGCGTGTGTGTGCGTGCATGCACATTACTTGACAGTGCGTGCATGTCTGTGTGCCTGTGTGAGTGTGTGTGTGTGTGTGTGTGTGTGCGTGTCTTCGTGTGTGCATGCATGTGTGTGTGTTTATGTGTGCATCCACCTACAAGTGTCTTACACTAGTGGGTGGTTATGACTCTTTCTTCCATCATTCCATCAGCCACGTTATAATTAAACACTGCTCATATCTCAGGAGTATGAACAGGAATCCCAATTCTTGAGCCAATTTATCTTTCAACTTGCACAACAGCATCATACTACTTTCCAGTGTTTAAAGATAGCAAAATAAGTACCCCATATTGTGTTAATTATCCCTATTCTCATGTTCCTACATGCTGCCACATTTGTATTGTGATTAAGTCGGCATGGGAACGAGGAAAACATTGTGGAAATGTAGTCATGGAATTTAGTATTTTAACCAAATGGGTTCACCATGTTTTCCTCTCTCGGCTCCTACTTCCTTCCTCCCCTCCTCAAGCGACGGCTGGGCAGACAGGTATGACGTCACAGATGGTTACCAGAAAGAAGCTGCGGGTGGCATCACCATCAAGCTCAAGTCGGCCTACGTCACCTGGTTCGATGACTACTACCTGAACCTGAAGCCCGAGACCAACCTCAGAAACCCCTGGTTCCCCGAGTTCTGGCAGCACCGCTTCCAGTGCCTGCTGAGGGGGTACCCGCAGGAGAGCGCCGCGTACAACCGCACCTGCAACTGTTAGTACCGCTCCGGACACAAGCCAGTATTGTGTTCCTCACTCTTCCAACTCACTCTCCGTCTCACTCTTGCCATCACACTGTATTACGTTTGGCCCTGGCTTAGCATTAGCCTTAGGTATGCATTACAAGATACAACATGTTTTATTTCCACACAACCAGGGTCAGTGGTTTGGGTATAGAATGGTTCAGCTCTGAGTGCACACAACAACCCACGGCCAGTACCAATAAAAACATAAAGACATTTAGAACAATCAAGTGGGTGACACACAGCTATACTGATTACATGACTGTAAAACAGGAGAAAAAAAGGGGGCTAACTCAATGGTGGGAGTGTGTGGGTCTGCCTGAGGAACCCATTAACAACGGGTTAACCATAGATAAGGGGAACCTTTGCCCAAGTTCACACAATTAGGGGGATATCAATTCTGTATCCCCTTAAAATACTATTAGTTAAGCCTTAAACCTTGTTCACATCAGCGAGTGTAAAGGTTTCTGGCCGTCGCCCCCGGCCATAAATCTTTTTGAGTTGCTCAAGTGTAGGGGCCAAGTGAAGGGCTAGTGGGCAGATTGTAGGGCCCACTAGCCCCAGGATCTAGTTGTCGCTAATCCCACTTACACATTTGTTATGGGGTATGTTATGGGGTTATGGGGTACGACCTAAATGAGTCGGTCCTCGTTCGTCCACAGGGAGAGAGTCTCTGCGCCAACAATACGCTCAGGACACAAAGATGGGCTTCGTCATCAATGCCATCTATTCCATGGCGTACGGCCTGCATGCCATGCAGCAATCCCTCTGCCCCGGGTATAAGGTAGGCCATGTATTAAACACTTTACATGATGTTTTAACAACAAATCGGACCGTTGACCTCAATGTTTATGCTGCGCGCTTTGCTCCAAGGGTTTATGCAGCGCCATGCGGCCCATCGATGGACGTAAGCTGCTGGAGTTCCTGATGAAGACCAATTTCACTGGCGTTTCCGGAGAGACTATTTACTTTGACGCGAACGGGGACTCCCCTGGCAGGTAAGGAAGGAAGGGAGGAATTGAGGAAGGAAAGGGGGAAGGAGGGGTGTTTTATTTTATTTTCATTTGCTGTTTCACTGGTTGCAGGTATGAGATCATGAACTTCAAGCATACGGGGAAGAGCGAGTACAGCTACATCCACGTGGGCAGCTGGGACCAGGGCGGCCTGCGGATGGACGATGACGAGATCTGGACCAACAACAGCGAAATCATCCAATCGGTGTGCTCGGAACCCTGCCAGAGGGCACAGATCAAGGTAGCCGTGGAAACCAAGCGAGAGCAAGAACCAAGAGACCGCCGTAGTAGTCCTTTGTATATCAGCAACCCAGAATCGTATCATTGGGACTTGTTGGCTTATGTGACTATGAGCAAGAACCGATATGAAGGTGTGACAATAGGATGGAATATAGACGTGGATGTCTGTTGCTGTGATGCCGAGATGGTTCTTCTTGTTTGTGAGATGTTGAGAGGGTTGTCTCATGTCTTAGGTGATTCGTAAAGGAGAGGTGAGCTGCTGTTGGACCTGTACGCCCTGCAAGGACAATGAGTTTGTCTTTGACGAGTACACCTGTCGAGCGTGTATCCTAGGCTACTGGCCCACTGATGACCTCACCGGTACAACACTCACATACACACCCTCCTGTCTTATATTCATATCATCTCATATGTTATTCATAATCTTATAATTATTCACGTTATTTATGTTCATATATGTATGTACAGGTGTTCTACCGCTTGTCTTCATCCAAATGCCATGAATCCTATGTCATATGTTATTCATGATTTTATTCAAATTAGCTATATGATACGCAAGTTCGGCACTCAGATAACAGACAGAGACAGGGTCTTAAGCATCAGCCATAATCAAACTCCTCCTGGAGTTTGGAGATTTCCTGCTTAATTCCTTCTATTGTTTCTAGTGTTTGATTAAACTTAGTCTCTTCTGACCCCCACTTCCACCAACTTATCTTTAATAGAAATCTGCTCATTCTTCTTCCCAGAGTAAATGTGCCAAATTATCTGAACCGAACACAGATCACACACACATACACACACACACACACACACACACACACACACACACACACACACACACAAGTGGCTATATATACGGCCGAGTAATGTGAATTATGTATGTCTTTTCTCTGCCCCAGGCTGCGAGCCAATCCCAGTCCAGTATGTCCGCTGGGGGGATCCAGAGCCAATCGCTGCAGTGGTCTTCGCTTGTCTGGGCCTCATGGCCACCCTTTTTGTAACATCCATCTTCATTAAGTAATGCCCTAAGACTTTGCTCACCATGCTTCTGATACATAACAGCTCACCCTTTAAATATATCCTTCAAATATTTACACTATAAATATTATAAAGTAAACATGATACAGAAGTGGATATGTCCACATTTGGGTCATTTAAGTCAATGAATTACAACAATTCGTGATCCTTGATTCATATCTGAAACTGAACGGGTCCTGTGGTTTCCACGTTAGGTTTTGGGACACCCCTGTAGTGAAGTCGTCCAGCCGTGAGCTGTGCTACATCATCCTAGCTGGGATCTTCCTGGGCTACCTCTGTACCTTCAGCCTCATTGCCAAGCCCCACGTGGTCTACTGCTACCTCCAGCGGCTGGGCATCGGCCTGTCCCCTGCCATGAGCTACTCTGCCCTGGTCACCAAGGTACAGGCGGCGGAGGGCTTCTTCATGTCATTATGGGGAATAACGTTGTCTTCCTTTTGGTGGGAATACCATCAAGCATTGGGCTGGATTGTAATGTCCTTTCAAATTGAAGTTGAGCTCATTGGTTAAAGGTGCTGTAGGTAAGATTAAAGAGTTACTGTTTTGGTGTAATTTGTAAGAAATGGCAGAGCCATCCATCAGCTATTATTGAGGGAAATGCCCTGTGAGAATATTTGTCTCGAGTTGACTGCGGCTGCCTCTGTATGAGCTAGATTTTAGATTTTAGACAGCTCCCGAATCATTTCTGACCAATTAGGCCATCTCTTCCCTGATTGGTTTGGGGACTCCATCTTGCCTGTCAATCATAGGTGCTGGAAATGCAACACTTCTCAATGGCGGGGAAACGTAGGGAGGGAGGGAGCAGAGCGGGAGGGGGCGTTTTTTCGGTTGTTTGTTGTCAAAATCTTGTGCTCTTCCGCTCTTTTTCTGACTCTCTCTCTTTACAACTCTTTATTCTTTACCTCCAGCAGCTTAAATGACCTGGGACACTTACATAAACTGTGTTCGTTGAGTTGCCTGTGTGCTCCTAATGTAGACGAACCGCATCGCACGGATCCTTGCAGGCAGCAAAAAAAAGATCTGCACCAAGAAACCTCGCTTCATGTCGGCCTGCGCCCAGCTCATCATCGCCTTCATACTCATACTGCTGCAGCTGGGGATCATCGTGGCCCTGCTAGTTATAGAGCCGCCACAGGTGTGTATGTATACATCAGAATGCATCATGGGATTTTTTTGTTGGCAATACTCCGCCATATCGAGAGAGAGAGAGAGAGAGAGAGAGAGAGAGAGAGAGAGAGAGAGTTGTAGTACTGTAAAATCCTAATTCAACATATGTATATATATCGTAACCTAGGCTAATGACGTTGTAAACGTTGTTTAGCCACAACTCGCATGAGAAACGCTGTTGCAGTTTCAAACACAACAATGCCTCCCCATAATGACAAATAATTTCACAATTAATTACTAAACAATGACCCAAAACCATTACTACTAACATAGTCTCACAGATCAGACTTTAGATGAATATCTAAAGTATATGCTACATAGGTGGTTTTGTGTGATGGTGCCCTTTACTGTGTATATTGAAACTGCTCATTTGCATATTACTGGATTATTATTATTTACGAGCAAGCGTCTTGCTGTTCCCCCCCCCCTCCTCCCAGGTGATCTACGACTACCCCAGCATCCGGGAGGTCCACCTGATCTGCAACCTGACCACGCTGGGAGTGGTGGCGCCGCTGGGCTACAACGGCCTGCTCATCCTGAGCTGCACCTTCTACGCATTCAAGGTACCCCCCCCCCCCCCCCCACCCCCCACCCGCACCACATACATACACACACACAAATCCCTGGGGGTGGGGGTGTAGTTTTGATTCGCCTTTAAAGGAGACCCAAACCCCCTGACCCCACCTTAAAAAAATGCTCAGTGTTCTTTTTCATTTTGGGGCGGGGCTGCCGCCCCTGCCATATTGAGAGGACTCAAGAGAGTTGTAGTACTACGTAAATATACCATAAACTAGGCTAATGAAAACGTTGTTTTGCCACATCTCACATGAAAGAACTTAAAGACAAGAGACAAAAAAGACGCTGACTAATCAGGCCAAAAAAAACATTAATTTCCAACGCTCCTATGCTTCCAAAATGGCGGCGGTCATTGCAATGCGACGTCACAATGTACTATTACATTCTATAAACCCCGCCTCCCCCACAGACACGCAACGTCCCGGCCAACTTCAATGAGGCCAAGTACATCGCCTTCACCATGTACACCACCTGTATCATCTGGCTGGCCTTCGTGCCCATCTACTTTGGCTCCAACTACAAGATCATCACCATGTGCTTCAGTGTCAGCCTCAGCGCCACCGTCGCCCTCTGCTGCATGTTCGCCCCGAAGGTGAGACCAGAAGAATACAGTTGGAAAGTCTGGTCAGGTCAGCTTTATCTGCACAGCCACTTTATCACATTTAAAGTCTCAAATGGCTTCACAGGCCACATTCTATGACATCCCCCTAACCGTAAGCCCTTTAAAGGCCAAGGAAAAACGAAAACATCTAAACTCCTCCTTAGGGCCGAATGGGGCAGACATATGAGGGTAGCATAAAACAAGCAGAAATTACGGTTAAGTTATTAGAAAATAGTAGATTAGTAATAAGTGACCTAAAAACACTAGATAAAAACTCACAAACTCTAAAAGTCTTAGTTGCCAGGTAGTGGCCATGATGCTAAAATAAAAGTAAAGAATTATAATAATAATACGTTACCTTTACGTTTTTAGGTCGTTCTATTTTTCAAAAGGTTATAATTACCAACCTCCTGAATGGGTGTGTCCAGGTGTACATTATGCTTGCCAAGCCGGAGAAGAACGTGCGGAGTGCGTTCACCACGTCCACGGTGGTGCGCATGCATGTGGGCGACGCCAAGACCGCGGCCAAGGCGGCCAAACCCACCAGCAGCATGGCCAACATGTTCCGACGGCGTGACTCGGGCCAGGGGAACGTCAGGTACGGGACGGCGGCCGGGGCCTCTCCCACTTAATTCAGACATTCATTCATTCATTCATTCATTCATTCATTCATTCATTCACTTGCTTGTTAGTCAGTGAATAAGTTAGTGTCCCTCACTGTCTTTCTCTCTCTCTCTCTCTCTCTCTCTCTCTCTCTCTCTCTCTTTCTATATTTCTATCTTCTATCTCTTTCTCACGCACACATAGAAACACACAAACAAAGCAAACTTTGAAGGCACAATTGAAACTGGAAACCGTTTATTCATACGGATAAAAAATTTAATATTTGCACGGAATTCTGACAGAGGGATGAAATGGGGCAGGTAAGTAGAGCAACATGGGATGGAGATGTCTCACCAAAAGACGTCACACTCCTCAAAGTCGCCACGAATACGTTTTTCCATGTCCATGTCTTATTATTTACTACGACTGTATTTCGACACACATATTCACAGCGCATTACTCGTATTTATTTCAAAGTGTTTTTTTTTGGGGGTTTAATTATTATTTAATAGCTCAGATGAAACATTGAATAGATTTGAATGTACCTGGAGCTAAAAGCAGCCTACTACATGTGGGTTAGCTATCCCCATAGGGACTCGCTATTCCTGTAGGAGGACTCTTTCTAGGGAAAGACTGATGAAAGAGAGGGAGTAGGGGGTGGTGGGGGAGGGGGAGGGGGGTGAGGGGGTAACAGGGATAATTAGAAGGTGGTCCTGAGGGTGGTCCTCATTAGGATGTTTCCCTGTGTGTTCCGGGTTGATTCTGTGCGACCGGTTCTGGGTTGGCAGTACACCATGTGTGTTTCTTACACATTTTCTCACACATGTTAGATACATGGATACAGTTTATTGAATTGTTGTACACATGTATACATTACAACTAAGAATATCGCAATACATTATATCTAAATGACGTTTGTTTTGCATCATTATACGTAAAATATTATATTATTTTACACGCCTTACATTATATTGAAATAACTTCATTTGGATATCTTCTATATTAAGTTAACATACTAATATGTTCTCCCCTGTCCTGCTCAGCTCCAACGGGAAGTCTCTGACGTGGGCCCAGAACGAGCGCAGCCAGCAGCGGCCCAACCTGTGGAAGAGGATCTCCATCCACGTGAAGAAGACGGAGGAGGCGGAGGTCAACCACACGGCCATCATCAAGCCCTTCTCCAAGGGGCCCGACTCCCCTGTCGACACCGGCAGCCTCCACGTTGAGTATGAGGAGGAGTCCCCCCTGACCACCTACCCCCCCTCCTCCCCCCCCTCCCACGCCCCAGCCCCTGGTGGCCTGCATGAGGACGGCCCCAGGGCCCCCAGGGCAGGGAGGATGGAGGAGCAGCGGCGCACCAGCAAGCCCTGCCAGCGTATTCCCCGGGGTCCCCCCAGACGCTCGGCCACAGGCTGCCTGAGAGCCGCGGAGGGGGGGCTGCCGTGGCGGAGGATGAGCTGGTGGACACCAGCGGGGTCGGCGTGGGGGACATCGGTGTGAGGATGCTGGCCGGGCAGCCTCAGTGCTCCACCATCATGGACCAGATCAGCAGTGTGGTGCACAGCTTCACCGCCAACATCAGTGAGCTCAACACCATGATGCTCCCGGGCTCGCCACCAGGTGGCGCCAGCGTGTGCACCGCCGTCCCGGGGCCCGGCTCCTTCATCCCCGGCCCGGAGGTGAGCGCCTGCGGGCCGGCCCTGATGCCCCGGGGCCGGCCAAGCGGCTCCGCCGTCACTGCGTACGCCCAGGTGTCGGCCAACAGCACCGCCACCGGCGAGAACCCACGACCGATGTTGTACGAGCGCATGGGCGGGGTGTGCGCGAATGGCCGGAGGTCCAGGAATACGGAGGAGCTGGTCGCACTGACTCCCCCGTCCCCGTTCAGAGACTTGTCCATGGGGTCCAACAGCGACTCACCTCCCCCGTCTCTCTCGCCAGCCTCTGAGGAGGATTACGACCAGCTGTTGCTGCGGCACTATAGCCAGAGCTCGTCCTCCCTCTAGACCAGCTCTCTCTGCTGCAAGCACCACAGCTTTGCGCTGTCCCGCCGGAAAAATGGAAAACAAGAAGACACAATTTAAGTGTTTTTGAATGCCCTAGAGATAATAGGGTTTTTCCAATTTGTATTCTGATTCTGAGCTGCCTCGTTTAGACGTGAGAAATATACACACACTCACACGAACAGTAAGATAATGAAGGGTTTACTCCCGATATTGTAAACCTATTCGCCATATGGTTGATTTTCCTCGTTATTGCTTTGTTTGTTCAACAGGAATGAGCTTGCCGACTTAATGAGATTTATAATACGGTTGTACTTTTAGACGATTGAGAAAAACTATAGACTTGCATGACAAGAGAGAGGTCGTCACAACGTGATGTCGGAGCACCAATCCCAGTTCTGATGAAAGATAGGATGCTTTCCTCTTAAAACATGAAACTTCTGTTTGTCATTTAGCAGTCTAGCAGTTTACATTATGGATGTACTTAAGTTTCAACCATATATATATTTTTTTTTTATAAAAGTAAAATAAATAAGCGTGTACTTTTCTGCTTTTAAACTGACTTTGACTAATGGCCCTTCTGTTGTGTAAACGTTTTGTTTTTGTGCTGAGAAGATGCTCTTGCTGCTACCGTTTCTATTGATCACAGGAAGATAAACTTGCTAGCATAATGACTCAACCTACACAGCAGGAGAGAAAAGGAACATTCTGTGTTTCACAACACAGGGCGACTGTGTGAAGTGTGCTTCCTTTATTTCTCTGGAAAGATTAATGAATATCTACGTAAACGAGAAGAAAATCCATGTTAAAATGGCAAGAACAATGTGACAGTCACTGCTTTTTTTGTGGACTCCATACATGTCTTCAAAATGTAGAATGTATGTCTTACAGAACAAAGTGGACCAAAACAATGTTGCACCTCAGGATGTTTTGTTATTAATTATTAATGATTAATTATTACGTGATGATTGCATATATTAATATGTCTGTTGTTGGCTAAAATCATCAGATCAAAAGTCAACCAGAACTTGCATGATGCCTTCATTTCCGTGTATCAGGATAAGTTGTTTTGTGTTGAGTAGCCTATAGAGTGTGTTTAAGTTGTTTTCTTAACATTTCAATTTGGTTATTGTATTCAGTTCCATTTCAGACAATGGCTTACTTGAATGATACTAGTAACTGAATAGGGTTGGAAGACAATGGAAGTGAGGGTTTTCTTATAAGAGGAAGAGTAAGCTATCGTTCAGATACGTATCCCCGAAAGCCTTTGGTGTGTTATGCACAGATGGTGGTTATAAATGTTACCAGCATTTTAAACTGAGACTGATGTTCTGAAGCATTTTCATAGCATGATGTCTATGGCTATGTTATTGTTGACACTTTTCCAAACCATTTGTCAAATGGAAAACATTAAATAGATAAATTAGGCTTTGAAATGCATGGGCTTGATTATGCTGACAATGTGTGTTTTAGTATTTAAGTTAGTCCTTGGATTCCAACTCAGTAACTTCCTAAATATTGATGTGCTTTCTAAACAGTTTGGACTGTTGCTTCCCTACTGGTCTACTCAGCAGTGTGTACTAGGTTTTTTATTTATATTCTAGATTTGAATGAAGATGACTACCATATATGCATGCCTCAGAAGACAATGTCTGTGCCAACAGCAGCTTTGTGCCAATATCTACGTGAGAAAGGCCACTGGCTTCCTCTCATTTCATCTGCCTTTAAACTGATGTGTGATGCATACAAACGTCTTTCTATCTATCTATCTATCTATCTATCTATCTGTCTATCTATCTATCTATCTATCTATCTATCTATCTATCTATCTATCTATCTATCTATCTATCTATCTATCTATCTATCTATCTATCTCTCTCTCTCTCTCTCTCTCTCTCTCTCTCTCTCTCTCTCTCTCTCTCTCTCTCTCTCTCTCTCTCTCTCTCTCTCTCTCTCTCTCTCTGTCTGTCTGTCTGTCTGTCTGTCTGTCTGTCTGTCTGTCTGTCTGTCTGTCTGTCTGTCTGTCTGTTTCTATCTGTCTGTTTCTGTCTGTCTGTCTGTCTGTCCATCGTTACACCTGGGAGTATTACAAAACAAATGTTCTGATTATTTAATTAATTATTTCATGTCATCTTTAAAATGAACAATGTGTCACAATATTTGTTAGAAATTCTAAGCATTTTTGTTTTTATAAATATAATTTGCTGCTGTATTCTTGCTTTTAATTTGAATATTAAATGTTTTAAATACAGGTTGTCCAGGTTTGTTTTTGTTTGTAAGCTTATGTTTATTTGTAACAATATTATTAGCATTAGGGTAGGCCTATTATTATCTATAATTTATCGTGGGGCATTAATAAACTAAGCAAACGTATTTTTTATTATTTAACACCAATTTACCAACTAGTGTAAATGAGCTATTGCTCGTTTACTTTGCAGAACTATTGGAAATACAGGAACTACTGTACAATAGTTGTTTATCAGGAGTTGTATACCTCGATTCATTGATAAAGTCGGACGCCTTTCATCAATGAATGTATCTTGTTGCAGACGTGTCAGGTTAAAAATAAAAGTTTTTTTTTCTATCGTCCAGCGAGAAGAATGTTTATCGTCTGCTTTTTTTTTTTTTTATTGTCCTGAAAACAACGTCATCACGTGCAGCATATAGGCCTATCTTTATAACAGCGACAACTTGATGAGCGAGTGACGCCCCTCGCGAGCTGCTCTGCGTGCACTGCCCCGGGGGTTATGAGGCGAGGTCACAAGGTTCCTCGCCGCAAGCCCGCCGACTCGTTACTTCCCTACGGCCAGGGCGAATCCTCCTCACACACACGCGCCGGAGCTCAGAGAGTACTCAGTACGGAATGCGAAAGTATTTTAGAAAACACAACCATCGCCATATAGCCTTTTACTTTTTTTGCTTTTGTTTTTGTTTGCTCACATAGTAGGCCTTTTAAAATGGCACACTCGTGCTGTTGCGGGTGACACTTTGTTCATACAGTAAAAGTGGTTGAATGACCAACCATCCTTCGGTTACCAGCAGTAGGCTGACTATGCAGAATCCTCGGAAAGAGCACCTGTACAAGGTGTTGGTTATCGGAGACCTCGGGGTAGGGAAGACGGCCGTCATTAGGCGCTATGTGCACCAGACGTACTCCGCTAACTACCGCGCAACGATTGGAGTGGATTTTGCACTGGACTGCTGAACGACTCTGGGACATCCTCATTTATCCAACGGGACATCGCAGGTGGGGACATATCCATGAATGCAATTGCGGTTTCTGAAATTTGTTTTGTTTTTTTTTCCTTTATTTTTTTTTTTGTCTTGGTTTTGGCCGTTTTTTTTTTTGTTTGAAGTTTTTTGTGTTATTGTCATGTTTTTTTTGAGGGTTTGGGGTGTTATGGGGTGTAATACATAGAGATGTCCCTGTTACTGCAGTTGCATCTATTTTTGTTATTAGTAAAGAAGAAGAGTGAGCTGTCATTCATGCAATGTCTGCTGCTCATGTGAGCATTTCACTATGACACGCAGGTGCATTTTCAAGGATAACTTGGCATTGACTCACACAGCACCTTCACACACACACACACACACAACACAACACACAACACACACACACACACACACACACCAGGTATTTATTTCTTCCTGAATTAACAAAAAGTGAATTATAACAGAGAAATCATCTTGGATTTGAATTATGGTGAGGAGATCAGAACAATCCCGAAAAGGCAGCTATTTTTGTTATTGTGAGATGCCATGTGCACAAATGTCCTGCATATATGTCATTTGTTGCATTACAGGATCGGCAACACTGACGCGAAGCATTGTTTCTGTTCGGACCAGTTGAAAGACTCCAAGCTCAGCTTAAATAGTACTGTGCAACAAAACAAAACCAGCTCACAACAACAAAAAAAATGGACCAGTTCTGCAACAGCAAGTTTACATATATGTTGTTTTATTCCAGCTGCAAATACAGTTTACAGCATTTTACAATACAAAGCAACCTTGCAATGCAGCCATGGTCAGGCTCAACAACAGCCAGCTTCAGTGGAGCCTGAAGCATAACCATGGTGAATGCACAACCTATACAGAAAGCCAGCTCCAGCTGAGTATCTGGTTAATATTTTACATTCCAGAATACATTTGTCCATGTTATGTTTGTTTGTGTTTACATACTTAGATGTGTCTGGAATGATTACAACCTGAAGCCATGGCAGACCATGTTGTTGTGACGACTGTGATCCCACCATGAGCGTGTCTGTGTGTACAAGGTGAGACAGGACAACCGTTGGAGTGTGATGTGTTGTGTCCCTGCTCATTACAGGACAGGAGCGGTTCGGCAACATGACCCGCGTGTACTACCGCGAAGCCATGGGGGCCTTCATCGTGTTTGACGCGACCCGGCCCACCACGTTCGAGGCGGTCACCAAGTGGAAAGAAGACCTGGACTCCAAGCTCATGCTGGCTAATGGCCGGAGCATCGCCACTGTGCTGCTGGCCAACAAATGCGACCAGGGGAGAGACGAGTTCATCAACAACAACGGCGTCAAAATGGACCAGTTCTGCAAAGACAACGGCTTCGTCGGTTGGTTTGAGACATCCGCTAAGGTGAGACAGTGCTTTTAGGACAAATGGACTGCATTTATATTGCGCTTTTCAGAACCAGTGGCCACTCGAAGCGCTTTACAATAGTTGGCTCACGATCACCCGTTCACACACACACGGATGTGTCAGCCATGCTAGGCAACCGCCAGCTCATTGGGATCAGCTTGCGTTAGGTGTCTCGCTAAGGGAGCCCTCGACACTCAGCATGGAGGAGCCGGGGATCGAACAGGCAACCATTTGTTTGCTACACAAGCCACTCTACCTCCTGAGCCACTGTCACCCAATATCTTGCTACTGCCCTCCCTCCCCCCAAGACCCTTTGAAATTTACACAGAATCACATCATTTGGTTAAAGCAGCATTATTTTATTTATGACCACTAGAGGCCATGTTTGTCTACATGTTTGCATGACAAAACATGTAATTATGGACATATGCAGATAAGAGTATATTTAAAAGTGAAACAAGTTTAAAATAAAGATAATAAAAGTTGTCTTCTGTACTAGAGAGCCTAGAGCGTTCTGTATTGAATTGAGACCAAGGTGTTTAGACCAGAGCTTTTGCAGAAACAACCGTCCATGGTTAGTGAAATGATGCTGCTGCTTCTGAGCATGGAACACCTCTGCACTGCCAACTGGAATTTCATACACTGGTGGAAAGTGGTTTAGTGGGACAAGGATAACACTAGCGGAATGGAGGTGGGGGGGGGGGTTCGATTTTGGGCATGGATGTGAAAACTCAAGGGCTCGATGGGACAGTTGTATTTTTAAACTTCACAAATCTCGATCTCCTAAGCGTATGTACATTATATTTCCCTTCAATAGCAAACTCTTCAATACAGATAACCTTTTAATTTACAATTTGATTTGCTGAAACTATACTGCAATAACACAACGCGGTGCCAAATTCACACAAATCTGTAAGTTCCTGAAGCGTCTTCATTCGCACATTTTCTGCCGATACTAATGCCTCTTTCATGTCACGGAGGCCCGACATTCTTGAAGGTCAAAGGTCAATGTTGGAAAGGACATACGTGCTTTGAGCAAGCTAAGCGATCCAGAAAGAGTTAAGCTGTCCAGACATCATGTTTGGAAGTTGTCAGTAAAGTTGTTTATATGACTCCTGTAACTTTCCCCAATACACGTTTAACGGTATGTCGAGGTTTGTTCACACTGCAGTGGCCACGCTGACTTGCTACACGTATGTTCAGCAACACTAAACGACACTTGATGATAAATGACCACAAACTGTAGGGCAGCCTATCCACCTTTTGAACACGTGAATGGATCGACCTAATGTCCATTTAACTGCCAGTTATATTAACTTAATTTATGATCTAATATTGATCTGTCCAGGTAAATAACATCAGCTACTCTGAATCTGATAATGGTAATCCCTATCAGGTTTCTAATGCATTCCAAAAGGTGGAATTGGCCGCATAATCTCATGGGAAAAATTTGTTAAATTGGGAAAGTGTAACCTCTTTTTCACCGCAGCCCTCACTTTTCTTCAAATGTCTAAAGAGTAAATCCATCACCCACCAAAAGCTCAATCAACACTGGGATGTTGTTTATTCTCAAGCTGTGGAGAGAAAGGCCAGAAAATCACACTGTGAACAACTGGGATGCAGCTTAAAGGCTCGCAGGGCCGTTTAAAGCCTACCAAAGAAAGAGGGACAATAACAAATGTTGCCAAATACATTATCTTTATTTCTAAAAAAAACATTGTGTCGAATTTAGTAGACAAAAAAATATAGAAATCCAAGAACATCTACAATCAACAGATAATCTTAAAAAATTGGGAAAAAACATGTAATAAGATATGAATTGTAAGAAGTTCTAAAGTCTGAATTTCCACCGTTTCTCCTTCAGGACAACATCAACATCAACGAGGCGGCCAACTTCCTGGTGAAGCACATCATGGCCACAGAGCACGACATCCTCAAGTCGGTAGTGCCAGACACCATTTCACCCCAGCTAGGCTCCCAGGGCGAGAGTCTCTGCTCTGGCTGCTTCAAACCCTAGAGAGATAGAGAGGGAGAGACAGAGGGGGGGAGAGAGAGCGAGGGGGAGAGAGAGAGAGAGAGAGAGAGTGAGAGAGAGAGAGAGTGAGAGAGAGAGAGAGAGAGAGAGAGAGAGAGAGAGAGAGAGATTCACTGCATTTCACCGTGGGTGAAGTGCACTGGAACAATGGGAAATATTGGAGAACCATTTCACTATTATTTCCCGCTTGCGCTACCGTCTGAGTTGTGTTTGGTTCCATCGTGTCGTCCACCCCCTTCTTGGCTTCTTCTGTGTCTTTATTGGGAGACAAGCAAAAGTACACGCTCTGTCCTTCCAGAACGTACATTGGTTTCTTGGACACATTCAATGGACTAATCCCACTTCTACAAATGTCCACCTGTGTATATGTTTGTGTGCATTTATCCTCTGAAATATTTATGGTTTAAAATGTTATATATTTGAAATAGTTCTATGTTTCGTTGATAAGAGTTATTTAAAGATGGACTAAAATGTAACCAGCAGGTACAAGAAGTGACCATAGCTTTGTGTAAAAAGAAAGTGATGGCCGCCTCCAACGAACGTAACGTAATTTCTGACCACAGTCCCCTGTGGTCAGAAATCGATGTTGACCCAGGGTGCATTCTTATTATTCTCTTATTACCTAAGGTACCTTCACTAAGTCTGTTGTATTTCGAAGGAAAATATTATCAAGGAGATAAAACCTCACCAGTTTCATTGTGGATTCAATAACGATGTTCACGTTGTAAAGCTGCTGTGTCATCAGCAGACAGACATGTCAGTATTTGAACGGAAGGAGATGCATATCTCCATGAATGCCCGCCATTTCCCCTTTCGAGTTTCCAAGCAAGGCTTCCTCTAGTCATAAGATAACAAGAAAGATTTACTGTTTATTTTCTTTATGAACTCAGCCATATGTTATTTAAAAGAAAACATAAAATATATGTTTACTGTTTGCTTGTGGATTCAATATTTTTATGTTTTTGCCTAATAAAGCCCATCTTTCTGTATCCATAGTAAGTGATTTAGTATAGTAATAGTATATTATAGATTTAGTTTATAGAGTATGGTGTAGTGTAGTATAGTAGTATAAAGTAAGTTTAGTATAAAGACACATTGTTTTCTGTGATAGCGCTCTCACCTGAACTTCCCTGCGTTCAGCCTCTGCTCCTACTTGTTAATCCTTTATCTCTCACCCACATTATCTCCCCATATCCCACATCATACAGCCCTGTCCTCAGATGGCTCTGCTCCTTTCCTGCCCGCTAAACTCAGTTCCTGCGTTCTTGTCCCTGTGATTCACAAATGTTATATAAACTCCTCTGGGCTCTACCCCAGAGCTGGAGATGTGGAACGTTCATCCATCCTCTTTGGCCAAAAAAGGAGTGCATGTATTTTCACTTTCTCTCAGCTTCCTTTCTTCTGGACGTCTCTCTGCCTCTTTCTTCACTTCACTTTCTGATGCTGATGTTGCAACACAGTCAAGGTGTCTTTACTGTCGTTAGGTATGTAGTGTGTAGTAGGTATAGTAGCGACTGTTTCAAATTATTCATGGAGAAGGACTTTAAATGTCAAGCCCGATCATAGAACTATGGTGTGCTTGTGTGTGCGTACCCACGTGTGTGTAAGTGTGCGTACGTAAGTGTATGTGTGCGTACGTACGTGTGTGCGTCCATGAATGCCTTTGTGTATGTGTCTGCACGTCCATGTTTGTGTAAGTTTGTGTGTGTGTGTGTATGTGCATATGTGTGTGTTCATATATGTGCATGTGAGTGAGTGTGTGTGAATACGTTTGTGTCTGTGTGTGCATGCATGTCTGCATTTATGCCTGCATGTCTGGTGTATGTGTGTGTGTGTGTGCATGCATGTGTGCATGTTTTTTGTGTATGTGTGTGGTGTGTATGTGTGTGTGTGTGTGTGTGTGTGTGTGTGTGTGTGTGTGTGTGTGTGTGTGTGTGTGTGTGTGTGTGTGTGTAAGTGTCTGGTAAAGGAGTCACTTTGATCCAGGACTCCCAGGTTCTCATTAGGAAGCCACATGACTGACTGGATGGATGATTCCTTCCCTCAGGGATTAGATTTAGATTCACTAGTGTTGCCTGATCTTAAATCACACACTCCTCACAACCACTATCTATGCACTTATCGTTCCTTCTTTCTTTCGCCCTTTCTGTCTTTCATTCCTTTTTTGTGTTCCTTCTTTCATCATGTGTATTGTCGTGTCGATCTTGGCATTTCACAATATTTAGCTACTAGCATGATAATACTAGAATACATAATGTATATTCTGTATGTAACTAACAAAATATAAATTCTGTATATAACTAACCGAATCTATGATCTGTAAATAAAGTAAGAGAATCTATAACTAACAGAATCTATAATCTGTTGCTTGGACTCCAGAACCGCGCGCAGAAAAAAACGCCCACGCGTTGGCACGGAGACACCGAGGGAAGGCGGGAACATGATAAAGGTGGCGAACAGCAGCAAACACTAAGAAAGAAATGTAGGTCATGTAAGGTTGAAGAATAAAGTGCAAAGGGCGGCTAAACAGAAGAAACCCGCAACGTTATAATGAGACAGTAGTGTAGTCAAGTGAGCAGAAAGCAGTCCATACTTCTGTGTTGTATTTTACTATTCCTAGAACATGCCTGAGGTAACATCCAAATTACAATCGTTTTTTAAATAACCCGTCTCGTGTAAACAGATGTCCTACATGAGCACCATCTGGTGGTTCGCCTCATATTGCCGTCCTCTTCGATCACTATCAGTGGTATGCAGCGCCATCTGTTTGCTGTTGTGTTGTACTGCAAGGGTCAAAGCACAGTGGACAATGTCATCCTTCTGGTGGTCGAACAACTGAGTGAGTATCATATTCCACACCTCAACACACACGCATGCGTGCACCGCAAGCATGAATGCATGAACACACACTCAAACACACAGAAAAGGTGAGCATTAAGATTAAAGGATTTAAGTTTTCACACCAACACTACAGCTTTTGAAGTAATATGAAGTATTTTGTGTTTATCTAGGGGTTACCTTTAACACAGAGGCCTTGTTACCTCTGCATTTGTATTCACTTTTACCAACATCTATTAGTCAACCTCTTGACCTCTGACCCCTTGATCCAGGCTTTGTTGCTAATAGGCTCATTGAAAGCTGGTGAGAATGGAATGCTGGCTGATTAAGAAGTCAAATGGTATGTGGTGGATTTTCCATGGTAAATGGTTTACTTTTAAATGTATTCATATTACGACAGCTGATCATAACTCGATTGATTCTGAGAGCCTTTGGGTTTGCTTGTTTACATGGCACTGTACTGAATCAACCACTGAAAAAATTATCATAAGCTATTATGGCCACTCTACATCAGTGGGCCGGTTGATATATGGAGAAAATATATATTATTATAATGTATATTATAGTATGTTTTCTGTGATATATATGCCTATATATAACATAACAGTCACACACACATTATATAATATGTATATAACATAATTCTCATATATTTTCATGTTTTTCTTCTATGTATTTTAACCACTAGAGGGCATGATTGGCTAAAAGATTTGCCGACATGTTAAATTACAGTTGACCTACAACGAATTCTTTAAACCTTGCTCACACCCCCCCCCCCCCCCCCCCCCCCCCCCCACACACACACTTTAGTTAAAAACAACACAAGATTTCGACTCCTTATTTAGATGATTTACATAAACAATTCAACCGATTTAGACACCATCGTTTATATCGACTAATAAGGCTTTTACCAACCCCACAAGTACATTATGTACAATTGTATTGTTGGTGTTAAAGCTATCAGAACATAGTAAAAAAATTAAATCCAAGTATAAAAACATTATGATAATTAAGAACTCATTTATAAACATGACATAAAATAAAAATATAAATCTTCTTTGATTATGAACATTTTACGTGGACAGCATAAAGCTGACGGTTGGTTTGATAGGGCTATTGAAAAGTTTGCATATCAATGACAATGGGAATCAAGTGTGAGACAGAGGTGATGTAACCATGGTGAAAACAAATCAACCGACAAATCAATACAACGAACTAGAAAGAAAAAATGGATCATTGCTGGAAGTAAATTCAATTAAAGTAGAAAAAAATGAACACATAGACCTAGACCTTATTTTCTTAGTATTTTACATCCAACATAAACAAGTGACAACTCTTACTTCAACTGTCCTTTAAAAAATAACCTTTTTCAGAAATATGTAAACACAGCCTTGATTATACTGTGAGAGTTGTGCACTTAATGGTCCAATTTAACTCCTGAAGTATTAACGGTTAAATTGGTTTGAATTGTCCCTTCATGAAAAAGACCTTCACATAAGACATCATGCTGCTGTTGTGTGGGCAAATGCTGGTTTCTCCCTGAACAAAGCTTAGTCACTGTGGCCAGCTGTGTGGCCAAAGGAGAGCAAACCACAATGAAATATGAAATTATGCTGAGTCTAAGCAACACGGTGTGACCACAGAAAGCAGTCTGTTTGTTTAGTTTCAGTTATAAAGCTATTTTAGTGCCCGTGTATTGTGTGGCTCATTCAAATGTCCAGAATGAGGACTGAAAACGTTGCAAGAGGTATTGTTTGTCGTAGTTAACCTGAGACATGTTCTGTTGTGACAGTGTGAGAGTCTTTGACTTTTGAAAATTGTAAAACATGGGTTGGTGATATAGAAGTGTAGGGGATTATGGGATTGATGCGATGCCTACAGGCAGACTGTGGACATTGGGGATCAAACCCAGAATCCTTTTGGCTGGGAGTCAAGCACCATAATAACCACCAGACAATCCTGCTGTCTGTATTCAGTATTTGGAATAAGTTATTTGCCCTGTGTTGAAAACTGATATCCGGCTACTCCAACAACAAGCCTGGTTTCCTTTGAGGGGTGTGCAAGTACTCAAAGGTTTATTCTGACTTCTTCAAGGACCTGTAGCATCCCCCAAGGATTGCTCTTCCCCACTGAACATGTCACCGCTATGGTTTGACGAACGCCCAGGAAAGGCCTCATTCACAGCAAGGTCTGAAACGCAGGCCGACAACAAAGCCTGGGCCTGTGGTGACAGTGTGGGCCCAGAGAGAGCGGTGTCTATGCGGGGGATTAAAGAGGCAAAGGGGCAGTTTGCCGTGGTGTACTTGGCCAGCACCTGGAGCTGCTCTGGCATCAGGCTGGCCTCGCTGCAGATCTTGTCGCACAAGGCTGACACGGTGTGCCATGACTTCATCTTCAGCTGCTGGAGTCGACTCTGCTCGGCCAACATCCTCTGTCTTTCTGTCCTCTGTGACCATCGTCACAAAAACACAAACAACAGAAACATACATGCATTGATTTGTATGTTGCCCAATAATTATATATATAATTTATAATGGGTTGGACTCTAGGCCTCTGCTTTTTTTATTTATTTTTTTACATGGAATCACATATATGAACAGCACAAAAAGTGGCGTCCTCACCAGCTTGTTGATCTCACACTCCAGGTTGTAGATGCAGTCCAGCTTCCTCTTTCGGCAGCGCTGCGCCGCCATGCGGTTCTTGCTGCGGCGGCGCATGTCGTGGACAAACTCCTGCTGCTCCAGGTTCAGAGTCTGCTCCTTCAGCAGCTGCTGGAAGTCGTTCTTGCTCAGGTTGACGATCCAGTCCACGGAGAAGGGCAGCTGCACCTGCATGTAGACGACACGAGAGTCTTGAGCGCTACCGTTGTTATGGAAGGGGTAGACCAAAAGTTGTAGCCTGTATATAATGTTAAATGTGTTGTTTGAGAGTTCTCATTGCTGCTTAAAATGTCCAAATATTTAACCATGCATTAAATTGCAGGAGGGGATTAGGAAATTAGAAACAAAACATTGTTCCTTAATTATTACGAATGACATATTTGTCATTTGTCAAATATTTGTTGGGGTTTGGTCATAAAGAAAACCATACAAATGATGTGATGTTCTTTGGTAATTAGCATCCTGGTCTGTGAAGTACGTAAAAATTATAAGGTACAGCGACACATGACGCACACACCACGCATACCACACACCAGTACATACCAGTACTACAAAGTAAATCATTAACTTTGAACACTGCAGCCATTCACTTGTGTTGTTGAGAAGTTCCTCCTTTTTTCATTGCCAGTAAACACAGTAAACAAATGGTGTACCAAATGTTGTCATCGTGAATTTAAGTTTTAAGATTCACTGACCTCTCTATAAACCCAACATGTGGCATTGAAAAGGGAACAAAGCAAGTATCTCAAATAAATAAATAAATGTATGTGTAAATTGTTTTCAGATATTCAAAAGGCGAATGTTCCAACGGCATATTATTAAAAAAAGTATTAGACAGGTCACCTGTTGGGCCTTCTCGTCGCCATCCGTTTCCGTTTCTGAGTCCACCTCTTCTGTTGAGTTGAGCGGCGACACAGAGGGGGGACACTTCTGTGACGGAGACATCCCCGCACTCTCACACAACACAGCCCCCTCTGCCACCTGCCGTTCGCTTTTGGCCGGCGCCAGGTCCTGCAGGAAAGGGCAGCAGGTGGATCCGACTCTGGGGTGGACCGGGAGTCTCAGCTGGTTGAGCGAGGAGCTACCTATGCCTGGATGGTGACCTGTGTGGGGGTGCGGTAAGGGAGGAAGGCCTGTTAACATTCCCTCCGCTAGATGCCTGGCCACCTCCATCTCCACCCTGCTCCTCTCTCTCGCCCCTTCTTCAGGAGCCTCTTCCACTAAAGAGCATCCTTTCCCTCGCCCTATCCAGCGAAGGTCCACCTCACGTTTCACCATGCCCGTCTCCTCTTCACCAACGACCCTCTCTTCCTCTGCCTTCAAACGGCTGGCCACAGGTAGGACCGCTTTACGGTTCTTGGGGTCCACCTCAACCTCCGCGACGACCGTCTCCGCTGGCCCTGCGCGCCCTGTGCTGGAACTGTCCTCTCTAAGGGACAGTCCAGGAAGAGGATGGTGTAATATTAACCCCGGTGACGTCTGACCTGGTGTTGAACTAGCCTCAGAGCAGTCCGCTCTGTCTTTGGAGCCGTCTACAGCAACCCCCCAGCCCACGGCCCTCACTTGCAGTTCCCTCTTCTCACTGTCGCCTGGGTTTCCTTTAGCTTTGACATCATCGTTGACCACTAGCTCATCGTTCGTGCGGCTTTTGGTCGCCTCCTGTGATTCTGAGTGAGATTGTTCCTCTGCTGTGGCTTTCATGGAACAACCGCGATTCGCAGGATCCGTTTTTGCAGGGTTCTCTACTACGCTCTCTCTCTGGACCTCACAGCCGTGACTGTTGTGACCAGAGAGGGGAAGAGTTTTGTCTGTGCAACAAGCCAGCTGGAACTTGCGGTACTTTGGACACTGCAGAAAATAGACATTTGTCTCCTTAGATTGTTTATCTGTCCCAGAAGTTGGGATGGTTAGGCTTTTCTTAATTCCTATTTGACCGATTCCTGTTTGGTTATCCAGCCAGCCCGCTTCATGGTCAGAAGACGAATCAGACAATGGTTTTGTTTCATTTTCGCTGTTTGGGAGGCGATCGTCTTCCTTTGACTGCTGCTTCTTGCATTTTTTCTTGCAACACATGTTCCTGGGATATGGTGCAGAGCTTCTGCTGCTGTTGAAGAACTTGGGCAGGAGAAAATCAAAACAGGTTTTGTCCACATCTCTGAATCCCAGAGTGGATGCTGCGTTGCGTACTTCAAGGACATCTTGCTTACTGAACAGGAGTTTGGATGTGTAGGCGAATTGCAGAAGAGGTTCAAAGCCGGCAGCTGTCACCTGTTTGGATAAGCACACCAAACACATATGATCACACGGATAACTCATTCATGTGTTTGACCAAAAAACTAACAGAAAGAACTGTCACCCAACAAACATTAAAGACATTTTCATGATACATTAATCACATAAATCCAGGGCTCGTTTCTGTTACTGTGTGAACGTTATACCCTCAGCGTACAGCGTTCCAGCAATATTCTAGTGCACTGCACTTTACTTTAGCAGGCCGTTATGTCACGCTCTTGACCTCCTTGCCGCCGTGTTCACCGGTGTGTGTTTGTAAAATGCCATGTGTTTACAACGCCAAGGCCTGGCCCCATTGTTTAACCAACGCTAAGATAGCATTATGCTCCCGTCATCGGCCCCTTATCTCACCTCCTGAGGCAGAGTGAGGACCGCTCCGTGGCGCGCGTACTTGGAGATAGCGTTGGCGAAGAACTCGCTACAAGCGGTGAGCACCGCGCGGTGTGCCCTGAAGCTCTGGCCGTCCACCTCCACCGTGATGTCGCATAGCAGGTCGCGGTGCCGCTGCTCGTCCAGACTGCCCAGCACGTTCAGGCAGTGGGTTCTGGACTCAAATGTAAACACGGACGACCGCGGGGAATCTGCAAGAGGCATGGCGGCCAGAGACATCTGCACGCGCACACACACACATAGCAACAAAATACATGGTTAGGTCGGTGGGTGCAAACGCGCACAAACACGCACGCATACGTGCGCACACACACACACACGCAGGCACGTGCACAAAATAGATGGTTGCGTTGTTGGTGCAATCATACACACACACACACACACACACACACACACACACACACACACACACACACACACACATACACACACACACACAGTCGGAAAGACAGACAGACAGGCAGACAGACAAGCCAGACACACACACACACACACACACACACACACACACACACACACACACACACACACACACACACAGTTACTCATTGAACTACCCAACAAATATCTGGCAGACTGCCCACCGAAACTGTGTACAGCCTACATGGGCAGAGGTGAACCTTGACTTAAAGCTAGCAGGTACAAATTACTGTTGACAGCTATTGTCCATTTAAAACTTCTGCATACCTTATAACAGTGATGCCAAGGTTCAAGTCTGAGCGTTGCGGTCAACAGAGTCCCAGTCGTGTAGGCCTAGACCTTCAACAATAACTCTCTTAACGGAATGTGGTCCGACAGGACAGGAGGGCCATATCACAAATAGCCTACAACTACTAACTAAACATGAGTTTCCTGAGTGAACTTACATGGCATGTGTTGATGTGTGTAAGAGTATGCAGGGAGGGAGCGAGAGAGAGAGAAAGAGAGAGAGAGAGAGAAAAAAGGGTGGTGGTGGAGGGAGGGACAAAAGAGAGCTAGAATGAGTGTGTGTGTGTGTGTGTGTGTGTGTGTGTGTGTGTGTGTGTATGTGTGTGTGCGTGTTTGCGTGTGTGCATATGAGTGTGTTGCAACACCAGTGCTGACTCATGCGCTCTTGCTGATTAAGGATGAGAAAGCAGTTCCCGTCTGTTCCTAGTCCCGCCCTTGAATCCGTCCGGTAAATGAATAGGTTTAAACACGCAAAAACTCTCAACAGATTTACATTTCAACAAATAGATAAAGAAACCTGAAAACTGAAGATACAAATCTAAAACGAAGATAAGTCACAAACTAATGGTTAAGAATAGAAATGTAACCTTTGATGAATAAATTATTTTAGATTAATTTACTGAGATAAAATATCTAATATTAATCTTGTGTACAAATTGAGGTAAATGACCCAACTGACCTGTCGTGTGTTGAGAAAAACAGAGCTCATTATACTTTAGAATAGTATATTTTAAGTGGCTTTCCGTCAGGGAATCCAGCTTCAGTGATTGTTGGCTGCATTGTTGTCAGAGAGAACTACCTGCCACTCTTCTCTTTTCGTTCTTCCTCTCCTGTCTCTCTGGTTCAAACTCTCTCTCACTCTCCGCCTCTCTTTCACTCTGTTTCAAACTCTCTCTCTCACTCTCCTCCTCTCTCAATCTGTTTCAAACTATCTCTCTCTCACTGCCCCTCTTTCACTGTTTTAAATTATCTTTCTCCCATTTTCCCTCATTCTTTCAAACCTTTTCTCACTTTCCCCCTCTCATTCTCTTTCAAACTCTCCCCCTTTCTCACTCTCTTTCAAACTCTCTCTCACACTCACACTCTCTTTCCAACTCTCTCACGCTCCCTCTCTTATTCTTGTTTAGTTTACAGCTTTCACTCATGTCTGGGCTCAGCTGATGTAAAATACGAATCCATCAATTCTGATTGAGTGATGTTCTGTAAGATGAACTGACATGAAATTGATGTGTTTACAATCTATGTCCTTATACAGTACTGTTTGATGAGTTTACATTGGTAACATTATGACATTATATTAAGCCCTGATATAAGTATGTATGATGCAACCAATAAAAGCAAAAGGACTTGAGCAGTGACACACACACACACACACACACACACAACCATGCAAAAACACACACACACACACACACACACACACACACACACACACACACATATACACACACAGTATGTGAGTGTAACATTCTTTGTGCAACAGAACATCACATGATTTGTCTGCCAGATGAGTTAAGGAGGAACTGCATAGCTGGCCAATAAGGACATCCATTCACCATGAGTGAGCTCATCTAATATGCCCAGAAAACGGTTCCCTTTTCCAAGTTACTTGCTTAGTGAGCAATGTGGTTGTGAAACATAAAACAACAAACCAGTCACCTCAACAAAACAAAACCCCAAAGCCAACTATCCATTGTACAATACAATTTACTTTATTTAAAGAAGAGGAATATATGCCAGTTTGTCATGTTGTGCCTTCCTCTGCTGGGTGCCACATGCTTATGTCAAAAAACAAACAAACATTTAAAGGTAGGATTTTTACGATAACCCCCCTTTCGCCTTTACTGTTCCTGTTTGATTATGATGTCTTGATGTTATCCCTGACGTTGTACTTGTGGTGTTTAAATAAGTGCTGCCACATCAGGAACTCAAAAGTAAAATAAATGCATAGCAAATAACTTTGGGAGGAAAATGGCGTCCTACAACACATTTGGACCACATCTTGCTATATTGGGAAGTTAAAAATCCTAACATTTCCAGAGAACCAGTGACAAGTGTCTCAGGGGCGGTAATACAAAAGGCATTGCTATAACAACCATGCGATAACAAGGGGCTGAGTCTTGCACCTGCATAGGATTGTGATGTTTTACACTTCACCGTCCTTTTATAAGTTGTGTGAAAACCATGTAGTTCAATACAATTGAAGAAAAAAATAAACACTACATTGTATTATTGTGTCCTTGGTTCAAATACATGAGAAATATGGTCTCTCTCTCTTTCACGCTCTCTCTCTCTCTTTCTCGCTCTCTCTCTTTCTGAAATCAGGCCCAACATTTCTGGAAATCAGCTGGATGTCTGGCGATGTCATTCATCTCTCTTGCAGGTCAAAGGTCACGAGTCTTCCGGCCCTGTTTGATCAGTCAGCCAGAGGCTCTCCAGCTGCTGAGCGCGCTCCATATGGACAGACGCCAAGTTGCGGTTCTCTTCAGTGAGGAGATTAAACTCCTCCTCAAGACGGGCGATCTCCATGGCAACCTGGTCATCCTCCACCACCTCTGCCAGGAGCTTGCGCCTGAGGTGAGGGGAAGCCCCCCAAAAACACAGATATATAGCAGTGAGGAACATTTGAATCATTCATGAAATCAGAAGTTGATAGAGTATAGTTGTTAAAGGCAACACACTTGTGTGTATGACCTATAATTTACCCAGCAGGTTGAACAAAAGAGTTTCCCCACAACAACTAAACAGTTCCCCCTGGTATAACGAAGTGTAATTATTAAAAGAACAAACTTCCTGTAGGCACCTGGTTTTGTTCAAATAAGCACAGCCCGGCACATACCCAGAACACACACAGGGGCACTTTGGACTTTGACTGGCAGAGATTGTGTGTGGCACACTGCCAGCCGGGAGAATGTGTAGTAGTTGTCAGTAAATCTCCCCCTTTACAAGCAAAGTTATATAATGGCAAACAGCAAAAAGCTCCTAAGGAGTCTGCTATTTAAAAAACAATATGTTTCAAACATAATAGCTAGTCAAGTGCTGTTTCCAGCTCTTTCACAATTCTCTGTTGGGTAATGCTATTATTTCATAATGTAGGGTAGGCATGACATAGATAGATCTTCAGCCACCTCAGCATGTATGTTCATTTATGTTACATGTTGAAATGTATGTTAAATGAAAGTAGAGCAGGTCACACAAATGCCTAAGTACCTGTTTGTGTGTGTGTGTGTGTGTGTGTGTGTGTGTGTGGGTGTGTGTGTGTGTTTGTGTGTGTGTGCGTGTGTGTGTGTGTGTGTATGTGTGTGTGTGTGTGTGTGTGTGTGTGTGTGTGTGTGAATGACAAAGGACAACATGGAATAATAAAATAACTAAACTGCATTATTCCACTATGTTGCCTAACTGCCTATTACTAAATGCTGAAAACAAAGATGGACGAAGTACATGATTCCTGAGTGAAATATACTCATATCAACGCAATTCTACAAGTTACCACTTTATGTACAATGTACACATCAGGAAAATATTTTTTAAAGCAATACAATGAAAGCAGTTATATGTAAGGTACTCTATATTTCTGTTTAGCTGTTTGTTTCCTGTTATAATGTGACTTCAATTTGACCTCATTCAGAACATTATGAAACTCCAATTTTAATCTCACACCGTGCGCTTTGAGGCCAGCACTTTAAGGAGTGGTAATCTGATTGCACTAACTTGTTGAACTTCGGTTATATTTAAAAACAAATAAATAAACAGTGATAGGTAAATTACATGTGAGTCAGCAAGTGAGTCAGGCCAAGGGAGAAATATCGTTTTTAACATCACCCATGGGTCACCACTGTTTATATTATCATGAATTTCCTTTGAGCATCGCTACACGGTATCACTTGACATGTGCCCCAACAGATTTCTCAGTAATGCCGTGTGACTCAGCCATCGCAAATGTGTAAACAAATATGTCTGTTTGTACCTGTATCGACATGTCCTTTACATAGTTTATAGTAACGTGAAATGTGCCTTCCTCAGCTGCCTGGATGGATGTTTGATAAACAAATGTGGACTTCTGTGCACAACTGTAAAATGCATTATTGGTAGAATGACATGTGGAAATCCCAGCAAACCTTTTGGGGTAAAACTGTGGGTAAAGAAAGAGAAAGTAAAACCTTTGGTTTTTATTCCAGGATTGTAGCATTTCGAGCAGTACTCTTGACTGAGTGCATGGGTGTCTTCCTTCTCTGAGTCATCAGGCCCTTATCTAAACTCAGTTCTTACCCCTTCCAAGAGCTTGATAAACCACAGCCTGTCGTGTCATTTTTAAATGACCATTCATTTCTCTTCCTTACATTCTTATCATATCTTGTATTGATCAGAGTACAATTTTCTATTTTGGCACCTCTTTACTCTGCTGTGTAGACTGAGGAAACTGCCAAACCTGACTGCATATGTCTGGATCCTACCATAAAAGTACATTTATATTAATTATAAGCTACTTATATAAGAACTTTTGGGTAGGTTGAGCAGCTTAACTATTCCACCAGCTAAAACAGCCGAGTGTAGCGCTTTGACGTCAAAACCGTCCAGAGGTAGGAGATAGGAATTAAAATTGAAGCACTTTTCCTGAAGGTCACTGAAGATGATCTAGCATGTCAATTACAGTGTTAACCATGACATACCGCCACACTTGGCGACAACATGGTAGGCTATTTAAATAGTCATGATACACTCTCCTTTTTATTAAATAAAGCTCAAAGTAGACAGTGACAAGATTTCTCACAGTTTTGCGCGGCTCAGCTGGCGCAGGTGACAAATCGTCTGATCAGTTTGAGCCGGTTGATTCAGCCGAGCAGATTTAACTTAGGAGGGAGGCCCAGGCGAGAGCAGAGTTGGTGGCTGATGATGTCCTGCTCAGAAGAGCACTCCGTCCACTGGTGTACCTGTGGACGGTGCTCCGTCAAGCGGTGCATTTGAGTCCAATAGAAATCATTGCTATCTAGAAGCCTGAGAATGAGCAAAATCTTCAATACTGATTGCAAAACGTTGTAGAATATTTGTAACTGTTCAGTCAGTACATTTAACAGAATTCCTCTGGTTTAATAGTGGTTCTCACAGAAGTGAAGTGCAGTTGTTTACAAACCACATTATGAATTCAGGATTTTCTTTGCTTTGCTTCTACTGTGTATGTCTATGAATTTGTATTTATGAATTGTTATTGTTTTCTTTGAATGTTAAGTTTGAGCCTGGCCAGGCCGGGCTCCACTAGTGGATCTATTTAGTAACACTGGGGTGTGTGAGTGGGATCACTGCAGGGCCTTGAAATTGCCTCCACTAAGACTACCCACAGCTGCAGAGGACACGTGGGACGGTGTGGAGACGTTGTGTGTTTGTGTGTGTGCGTGTGCATGTGTGTGTTTGTGTGTGTGTATATGTGTGTGTGGTTGCATGAATGTGCGTGCGTGTGTGTTTGCGTGAGTGTGTGTGAAAGACAGATAGAGAGCAAGAGAGACAGAGGGTATGTGATAGAGGGAGAATATCATGGCAGTGTGCCAGGGGCCATGTGCAGAGACATGTCTTTATGCAGGGATATGACGTGACATGCTGGACAAGGAGACAAGTGCTGCCCCATAAGGCCCCCTGACATGTGTATGAAACCAAACCCCTGCCAGCGTAATTGTTTTATTATTGGTAGAGTTGTACAGAACAGTGGCATAGCGTTTTGTACAGTATTTACCGTTCATATTCAAAGGCTCCGATCAACCGACAGACAGACATTTAGATGGAGAAATAGACAGACAGATAGGCAGACATACGGAGAGATAGACAGACAGACAGAAAGAGAGATAGAGAGATAGATAGACAGAATGACAGACAGACAGATAGACAGACATAGACAGAGAGATAGATAGATAGATAGAGAGAGAGAGAGAGAGAGAGAGAGAGAGAGAGAGAGAGAGAGAGAGAGAGAGAGAGAGAGAGAGAGAGAGCGAAAGAGAGATAGAGAAAGCTCCTCACTTGCGTTCCTCCAGCATGGCAATGTCGTGTTTAACCTGGTGAAACTCCCGGGCCATCTTGCAGTGTTCCCGGTATACGTGCACACTCTCTCTCAGGGACACACAGGGCGGTACCGGCTACAGGGAAGCACAATGAGAAAAGATAGTCGTGACATGTAACACATGATCATTTCCAAACAAAACACAATTTGGTAAAACCATAATTGCCCTAACCCATATCTGTATTTTTTTTCTTCTCTCTTTATTGTAGAATAAAGAGACTGTCCTTCACTTGCTGATGTGGAACCAGAATTCCCCATCTAGGATCAATAAAGTACTAATCTAATCTCATTTAATTCATATGCACTGCACAGGATTTCACCTGAAGAGCTGCCATTGCTCTGAGTGGCGTCTTGGCACGAGTCGAAAAGCAGAAGTGCAGCAGATAGTGGCTACATTTCATATAGGATCCGTTGAATGTTGGATCCATTTTTAGTTTAATAAAAATAACTATCGGAAAAGATAACAGGAGGCCTGGCAGGATCTTGAGCAGTGGTGGTGGTGGTGGTGATGGGGGACACCATCTTTGAAAACATTGGATTACATTTTGCATGAAGGTGTCCTCTTACAACTCCGCTATAGGTTATTGCTTGTCGTTGTTTGGAGACAGGAATGCAGGATATGTGTAGATAATATAAAGGGGTAGTGGCCACAGGCAGATAAGGAATTTAATGTTGTATAGCTATAGTTTTGAAGCAAAACATCCGATACCAAAAGATATTAAATGGTTGCAACTGTTTAGGGATTTCAATTTACAGGTATGACATCATACAGTCACCTTATCTTGAAATGACATTGAAATTGTATATAAACATATACAACTTACGGTCGAATAAACGTTGAAAACGTTTTGCACTAGCCAGCAACTGCCTTTCATGCATGCAACATGACAATACACAGTGAAACATCTGACATCTAGTGGTCACATGACTCCACGACACAATGATACAAATAAAAAAAGTTCACCTTTTTAGTTTATTTCCAAATAATGTCAATAATATAATCATAGATGCTTTACTATTCCAAGTATGTCAAAAGCAAAGATAAATCTCACATTGAAAACTAATCAATCAAATGTCTAGCAGGCTTAACATTTTAACCAATAACACCACGCCCCTCATCTAGGCTAATGCTAGCTAGACACTAGCTACCACACAGCTGACCAGCGTGCTAATCCTGACGGATCAAATCACATTTCTCCAATGTTTTGTCATGCGATATTACCACGCGTTACTCGGGAATACATCATATTATGGAAATAAGACGCTCTGAATGCCATTTCAAAATTGCCCTTTTTTACCTTGTTATCTAATTTAATCAAATCCCATAATGCTAACCCATTTGGTCACCAAATCCAAGTGAGCAAACTAAATATTCCATCCAATAGTTCCTATGGGGGTCTACTATGAGAGAATGCAGTTCAAATTATTAATTAAATCTATCAATTTATTTATCCCATCCCAATATCCTGTTTTTCTTCAAATCTGTGAGGTTAAAGCTCATAATGGTGTCTTAACATGTTGTGTTGTGTTATATTGTAGTGTAGTGCTTTGTGTTGTTGTGTTGTACCTGTAATCTCTGTTCCAGGTCTGGGAAGTTTTGAGACAGTTCGGCCACATCGTTTCGATCTAACAGGATCCAATCAAAGATAATGCAACAGACTCTTATTGTATGCATGTCATTCTATTCATTCTATACATGAAGTATTCTATACAAATTGAGTCCATATTCTACTAAAACACAAAACATATTCTGCTGGATGATATACTAGTGTCTAACAGTGACCACTTGATCACCAGTCAGTATGTGTTCTTCTATATACAATAGGACTATTTTCAGTCAGTTTATTATCATGTTTATTTGATACACAATAGTAACATTTTCAGATATGAAAACATCATTGGATCCGTATTATTTTGACCTCTGAATTTATTCTTGGGTCTCTGGTACCCTCGCTCCAGTGAACCAGTGACTGAGTGACTGTGTGACTCAGAAGAGGCCTACCGGCGTAACAATATGGAGCTACACCAGGGCATAGCTGGCCCAGCTTTACTTATAAATGGTCTGTGTCAGCCAGCCTGACATCACTAATGGCTTGTCAGCTGAATGACGCGCAGCGCAAGAATACGCAGGGACACGCGTGTGAGTCCGACCAATAATAACACAACGAAGGACGACAACAAACATATAGGACATGGGTAGACAGACCCACAGGTGGGCCAGACACACAGGCAGACAGACAGATAGGCAGAGAAGACACACAACCAGCCAGACAGGTAGAGAAGACATACAACCAGCCAGCCAGACAGACAGACCGGGACACCTGGCTCTTCAGTTATAGTAACCCCCCCCCCCCCCCCCACACACACACACACACACACAAACAAACAGCAGGTCGCAGACGGACAGACAAGACAAACAAACAGTCAGCCAGCCAGATAACCAGACAGACGAACATGCAGAGAAGACACTAAATCAACCGGTCAGACAGACAGACTACAAAAGGCAAACTGCCTCGTCAGTTATGCCGGGGCGGTGATGCAACCTTCTAAAAGCAGGGTTGTTAGAGGGGCCCCCTGCCAACAGTCATGGGGCCAATTAAGATGGAGGGAATGATATGTATATATATATATACTTGGGATGGACACAGAGCAGAGTCCAAAACCACGCCTGGCATGGATTCAGGGAGGGACTAGTGGATGATCCCTGGACTCATTTCACCCACTGAGAAACATGAGTCCTAAGAGACAAGAACCCCAAGAACCTGCCCCGGGGGAGAGAGGGGAGCAGAACCTGGTGGGGGGTAGCAGAACCTAGCGTTATTATGCCTGCATGGGAGCAAATAATGGAGTGAGGCCTTAAAACCAGAACTCACCAGGGATTCAGGTTTTATTTTTTATTTTAATACAATTCATATTTAAATATTAAGATTTCCTATTTAGGCCTACTCAATTACAGATATCGGACTAAAATTTAAGTGTACTAAAAGTATTATTATTATTCTTAGATTAAATTGAATAACATATCAGCAAAAAATATAAATAATATTGACATACTATTGAAGATGACACACATGCTTGCAATAGCCCTAATTTAATTCAAACCAACAAAGGCTGACAGTGAAAGTGAAATATCTAGAGACTGAAAGTTTGCTCAGAGTAAATTTGTCATTGAGTTGTATTTCTCCCCGTATCCCAACAAGTTGTCCTTCTGAGAGACAAAATACAAGCACAGTGTGGAGGATTAGGGCAGGGCGGAATGCTAAGTATTAACTGCTTCTAAAAAGGCCTACAGGCCAGTGTTCTAAAAGCTGAACAGTGAATCAGGCGCAGGAAGGGCTGGGGGGGGGGGTAAGTATTACAAGGGAAACCTGACTCTGCTATAGCAGGGCTGCAGCTGCTGCCAACACAATGCCTCTCCCCGCTGCAGTAAAGCATCCTGACGGACATCATAGGTGTGTCTGTGTGTGCATGGGAGCATGTGCATACGTATGTGTGTGCGTGTGTGTGGGGGCGCAGATGCAGGGACTACACATGTGTGTGTAGTGTGTTTGTAATAGGCGTTGCGCTTACTGAAATAGATGAGAGCACCTGTCTCCGCCACGGCAGAGAAGAATGAGCCCAGTTAAAGTGATAGGGTGTGAGGGGGGGGGGGGGGGGGGGGGGCTGCAGCAGGTCTGTTTTGGTGGGAAGAATGCAGTGCATGTGTCCCCACACATAACTGGAAATGCAGCAAGAGTATAGGGCTGGACAACATCAGTTGCTGTATTGTGCACCCACCTCACAAATATATTTTTTATATACATTAGTAGTAGTGGCGACTGTGATATGTGTGCGTTTGTGTGAGTGTGAGTGTGTGTTTGCGTGCATCTGAGTGTGTGTGTGTGTGTATGTGTGAGTGTGTGCATGTGTGTCTGTGTGTGTGTGTGTGTGTGTGTGTGTGTGTGTGTGTGTGTGTGTGTGTGTGTGTGTGTGTGTGTTTACCTTGTGTGCTGTCAAGGCTGAAGGCAATCCGAACTTCAGATTTGTCTGGGGACACTCTTCTGGTTGAGGTGATCATTTATCCCTTCATGAGACAACGGGCAATAAGAAGGTGTGAGGAAGCAAGACCCAAAAGGCTCTGAGATGATTCTCATGGTCAATATTATCAGGACAATCTGGAACTATATTAATAACCATAATAATAATAATAATAATAATAATAATAATAAGGGCATTAACAGCCCCGGCCAGAACAAGCAGGATTTTATGCAAAGCATGAGGAAATAATAAGAGATTGCAGTGTTCATTTATAGTGAGTTAATACAACATTATTATTACATTACATTACATATACATACACACACACACACACACACACACACACACACACACACACACACACACACACACACACACACACACACACACACACACAACCAACTCTGCAACATCAGAGTGTCATCATGCATTGAGAGTTGCACTTGGGATTAAATAATTAGAGGGCTTTGAAAGGCTGGCCCTGTTGCCAGGCTTTGGCTTGGACCCCCTGGATAAAGGTAGTCCTACAGGCTTTTTATATCAGGGTGGGTGTCTGCCTTAACCCCACACAAACCCTACTGTGTCAGACAAGGTGGATACTATTATTACTTGTTTTTTTGCAAGAAATAATACAGATTAAATCCCAATAATAATAATAATAATAATAACTCCAAAAAAGTAATATATCACATTATATAATGTGAATAATTGTATTTTTCTTTATAGAAGATAAATATGTGCTAACTGTGATCATTAGCTTTACAGAGGAAATGTATAATTATCTGGACAAATATATGCATTTATTTGAAGGCCTAATTTAGTTCCATGCTCGTGTTATCCTGTGCAGGATAGATGAAAAGGAGCCAGAAGGACTAACGGTTTTTTTTTTTTGGTTTTTTTTACCTGACACCGCACCAATGTAGAAATTCCGGATCTTTCACTCCTTGCCCGTAGATACACTTCTGTCTTCGACGCGTATTTGAGCGGGATCCTCTAACGACCAAAAAAAACAGTCTCTTAGCGCGCGCGTCCCAAATTTGTTATCCAGCATAGGGGGGAAAGTATTTCTACTTGAAATAAGTTGACCTCCCCTTCACTGTGCTGTTCCGCTTGGGAGTGGAAAGTGACACAGACACTTTTTTGTTGTTGTGACTATTCAATACGTATTTCAGAGAAAACAAAGGTAGGTAGTCCACAGTGCTAGGAAGGCAGCCACTGGCGTAGAGTAGGAGTGCAATGCTAGCAGGTTCAAGCCTAGTGTTGCAGCTCGCGGTGACATATTAGTCACGGCCGTGCGGCATTAGCGACACAACACGGCATTAGCAACACAACAGGGCACAGGCATTGATATGATGCCGTCCAGCTATACCCCTGTAGCACCCTGGATCCAATTAAATGTCTCAGATGACATGACTATAACGCACAAAAATGTCCATAGCACAAGCGCGCTTTTGAGTGACACATACTCATACCACACTGGTTGACAACCGCCCGCCGCAATAGCTGGGCAATGATGCAGTTGCTCAATATGACCCTCTGCTGTAATTGCTTCTTGGAAGAAGAAAAAAAAACAACACACAGCATCTTTGAATTTTACTTTTTTGGAAGGATTAGGATTTAATACTCAGACAACATAGTGTTTTGTTTAACGTTGTACTGCTCGTCCTAAACTAGAGTGAGTGGAGATCATATTGTAAACTTCAACTTTATTTTATTTAGGCTCATTGCTTTTAGGACAGTTTTATAGCGGCCGTTCTTTTAATATTTTGTCCATTCTTTATTTTTATTTTCTTGGGAGCCCACTTTTGCAGTCTGTTTCAATTGCATAGGCCTAAAGCCCGGCCTACAAATCGTAGGCTACAATGAACGCAATAGTAACTTTCCATGCAGAACTAGGCTACCGAATCCGTTGAAACCGATAGATGGCAGCATTTACTATGTGTAGGCTATGGTCATAAACGCCATTTATGTTTATACGGACATATGTCTGAAAACGAGTCCGGCTCCCTGAAAACAGCCTACCGGGTTTTTTGTTTCTTTTCTGTATTTTGTAAAGATGCGAGACAAACAGAAGAGGGTGAGGGAGTGGGATTATAATTAACCTAAAATCCCTCTCGTATGCCTAGATGTTCTCTGATCTTCAAATACCTAAACAGAGATCTAATTAGAACACATATAGATCAAAGCAATGGTATTTTTAATATATAAAAAGGCTTGTGGTATAAGTGTGTACAGGCAAATACATTTCTTGTGCTCTAATTTTCTATTTCTTTGCATGTATTTTCTTTCACTCGATTTCATCACACTGAATCGAATAATTAGCTACTTAATTAGCATTAAAAAAAAGAAAACGTTGTTTTTCTTCCTTTGTGTGCGTGTTATTGCGTGCGTGCGTGCCTGTGTGATGTTTAGGGTCATCGTCATTAAAATATTCTAGTGATGAATCTTTTAGATGTTGTCTTATCTCTCTCCTGCTTCTCTGGGTTGCAGGTCACCTCTAACCTCTGATGTGTTAATGTTACTTGACTTGAAGGACTTGAAGGACGGAAGAGGTGAGGATTCTGGAACATTCTTCAGGTGCTCATGGTAAACAGTAGAGGAAGTGACTCAGAGTAGCGGCCAGACATAATCCATGGCCTCGTTCATGGCGGATTAGATAATGATAAAAATAAATACTGACTTTGGTTTTGATTAAGAATTATGGGCTAAGGAGATTAGAGGGAACTAACTGCTATTACATTGGCCACAACCCAATCCCAGAATTAATCTCAATACCAAAAAATAGAAAACTCATTACAAGAAGAGCTTAAGAAAAGCCTGGTCGGACTCTGTTAGTATGCATAAAAATCAACACACACACGCACATGCACTCAACCCCACTGAGTGAAATGTTAAAACCTTCTGTAAGCTTATATTATCCAGAATATGTTTGCACTCATTAATGTTATTTATTGTTACATCAGATTTGGTATTTTACTGATTATATAGATAGAATCGCAACAGAGTTCAGGTCATTGACAAAAGTGTAACATAATTTCTATTCATGAGGTCTGGATCTGTCTATCTCTTTTTCTTTCTATTTATTTCACCCTGATTCTTTCCATCTCTCTCATAGTCAAACTAGATTTGAATTCAGTGTGCTTCCTGAGACCATTCTTGGTCTTGTGTGATAGTTAAAACTTTCATTCTGACATAAATCACCATGATATCCCTCACACAGCAAAATGCCATAAATCCATCGCTACTCGTCCCTATGGGTTTCTGTGGACTGCTGTCCTGGGTTAAACAAAAATGCATTCGCAATCCTTTCCCACGACAATTTCACTGCTGCTATTTGCTGTTTCCCCCACTCGTGTCTTGTCTTTTTTTCAGGCTTTGCCTCGGCATGGAGGCTCAAACACATCCACTGAGAGAGAGGGGGGTAGGGGAGGAGCAGGTCGAAGAGAGCACTAAGGAGTAGATGGAGCATTTGAGAGTGGGTGGTAATGATTGGATTGGTGTTAAAACAGCATGAAAGGTGATGGGGGAGAGGGCGGGAGGAGGGCGAAGGAGATATCTAGTAAAGATTAACAAGATAAGGGGAAATGTGGAAAGAACAAGGGAGGAAGGAACAGAGTGTACTTTTCCACATTTCCCTCTCCCCTCCTGTTCCATTTATTTTTCACTTTGGCCTGGCTCAGCAGGTAGAAACAGACCTAAAGGATTGGCTGTAATTTGGCAAATTCAGGAGGGGATATACATACATGCACTGCACAGAGAAGAAGGAATTGTAAGTAGGGGGGAAACGTGTGCATATATACCAAAGAGGGGCGAGTATTCAACCATGGAAGTATTCAGCTTTCCTGTAGTACAGCACCATGTGTCTACCTTACCTGTCACCCTTCCCATACACACACACACACACACACACACACACACACACACACACACACACACACAACACACACACACACACACACACACACACACACACGACTGCTTTAGCAAATCAGACCACAACAACAATCCAGTAGGACAAAAGTCTTCATAAATATGCAAAAGTTGTTTACTTTGAAAACAGTACAGTGGTAATAAATTCCTGCTAGGGGGACATCTACAAATGGTGCCAGCTCCACTGCCTTCACTGTGCTTAGAACAGTATATGGCTACACACTAGCATGAGCACAAGGACACGAAGAACTCACCTTCCATCTGTCCCTCGTTCTCTCAAGTCTCAACAAATGCATCACACACAGTGAAACCTACCTGTGATGCCTATGCTTCCTGTACATTACATACAACTATAAACATTCAGCTGTGGGGTGAGGAGGAGGGGGGTGGGGGGGGGGGGGGTGTTGATGAAGATTGCACATTGATTTTTATATCATAACACAGCTCACAAACACAGCTGAGGAATGCTCAATGGCGTTTAAAATAACAGTCTCTCATCCCATCTTCCATCTGGGTTCTTCTGGATTCAGGGGCTGCAACGTGCCGTCCGTGCCTCTCTCTTTAGAACGGGTGGGGGTTGACAGAAGATGCAGGGTGACTCTGCCCTGTCGCTGGAGAGAGGAGAGCTCTTCTTGGTGGGTTTGCAACACTGCATGTTGAGACCTAGCTCTTCCATAATGGCAGTTAAAGACTCACACTGCCAAAAAAAAAGAGGGACAGCAATTTAGACTTAGGCATGGCGGCACTCAATTACAGTTATGGGTTGTGCAGGGAATATGTATTGGAGGTCTCAAGAAACCGCAAGAAAATGCAGACTGGAACGCCGGGGGAGAATTGGTGATTTATGGTTAACGATTAATGAACCATGCACTTTTTTCCCACCTCCTGCCCAGGAAGGCAAAACAATTACACAAGATTTAAAAGGCCATTGCTTAATGTGAGCTGCTAATGAGTTTTATAGCGTCATTTTTTAACATTCAAATCTGTCAGAGCGATGACACACAACTTGTTGAATATGTAACATCTGCATGCAGAATGCTGTGAGTTCAGAAAGCGGGACATGTCCAATTACATTGTGTAGATAAGCATCCATGTGCCAAAGTCACCATGTTATTCATGTTGCCGTAGAAGCCAGAACCCCTGTATCTTCATCCTCCAGCCATGGCTATTTCTCCTCAATTGTGAGTTTCCATATCTTACCTGATAAAAACATTTTTCAACTTTCAAACTTTCAAATCCACCATTAAATAGTGACACAAAAGGGAGATAAACAGGTTATACAATTAATTGATATTGCCTGTCTCTCTATACTTGATTCAGCTGCCTGGATTTAGTTCCCAGAAAGAGCCTTGTACTGCAAACTGACTCGGCCACAAAGGAATGTGTCACACTGGCCAAGCAATTAAGGCTGGTGTTTTTGCCCTGCAATTACAAAGTCATTTATACAGTTGAACATTGCACTAGTTTGCACAAATCCCCTTTCAGGGGAGTTAGAAATGATCATGTTTTCATTTTAATATTAAAGTGCTGGGAGTGAGGACTTTATTATAAGGTGCACTGGCCTTGAACAAAGGGATGAAATTAAAAACGTTGGAAATGGGCTTTTCTATTTCACATCTTTTCGACACACCGAAACATTATGCCATTGCATACAAAATATAACTGTACAGTCAAAAGAGCCACTTTCATTTTTATATATACTTCCAGTTTCATTGTTTGATAATCTTTGCTTAAATACAGATTTGTAGTGGAAAGTTATATTATCATCCTTTCACTAATTGAAGCCCAATTGACACATATTAGGTTACTCTTTAATGTTATGTAACAAACATTACTTCAACCAATGGAAGTCAGAAGTTGGCACTTGTTACTGGTCCTTGTTTTCAACTCAGAAAATTCATTTCCGGATTTCATCCATTGAAGTGCACCTTAAGCAGCAATAACAGTAAATTAATGCAGGGTAAATTCACTCAAGAGGTAGGCCTGCTTTCCATACAGAATACTCTCTGCTTAGGAATTAAGCAATCTACTAAATACAACCACAAGCAACCACAAGGAGGACGTGTGTGTGTGTGGGGGGGGGGGGGGGGGGGGGGGGTGAACTGAAAAGGAAAAGTAATTGGGGTCAATAGGGACAGTTTTGGGATAAATTAGACAAGGTTATGGTAGAGTTTGGTAGTACGTTTTTGTTGGGGGGGGGGGGGGAAAGGAGTGATGGGGGGGGGGATAGTGAGGAACCTGGCTACAGGTGACCAACCTCTCGGCTCTAGAGTGTGTGAGCAGGGCGTGGCTACTCTAGGTCATCCCCCAGCAGCCTCCCGCTTTCCAGGTCGGTGGACAGGGAGGTGCCTGAGGAGGAGGAGGCGGAGCCACGCCGCTGGGACTCGCGGGACTGCACACCATAAAAGAAGCAAAAGGCCTGGCTACGGCAGAGCGGCGGCGGTGGCGGTGGAGGAGGAAGAGAAATGACATCACATCCATCAGATCACATCAGACATCGTCGTCCAACGGTAACCAACATTCCCTTTTAAGCTCATGAATCATGATTGGACGAGAGGTCAAAAGTGCCCATTTTTTGTGTGCAGAGGTCGGAGAAGCGTGGCGATGATGGCACGATTTGGCATCACTTGATATGGATGATAAATTGTGTAACCGGCCCATATAAGCAGAACAAGTAAAACAAGGACCTTATGCCAGAACCATGTATTGACCGTGTATTTTCTCCCCTCTTTATTCATTCTGAATATGGGTCGCCAAGGAAACCCATGCAAATAAAAACTATGTATCAATCAAGTGAACCCCCGACTGTTTAGAATTATATAAGAAATAAAGAGATATGTCAAAATGTATAAAAAATAATTTAGGGGAATTAAAATGCCTCCATGCATGCTCTGTTCAATGTAAAAAATATAAAAAGTATGTAATGTAAATAAGACAATGTTACCCAAAACAAATGTAGAAATAATAATGTGCATTTCAGTATCCCTCGCCATAGCTATTCGCCAACTACTGCATCTACCCGTGACTATGACTCGCACGACTGTATTGTCCCCTGAACACCAGACCTAGTCGGAGTCCCCCTCCCATCCCCGCCTCGCAGAACAAACAGCCTCTCCTCTCTCCTGCTCACCTCCTCGATGTCTGCGTTCCTGCGGGCCTTGTAGATAAACTCCCCGATGGCCACGAACACGGAGAGCACCAGGCCGGCGGCCAGGACGATGAAGATCCCTCCGATGTTCTCCACCCCCAGGGCATTGGCCTCCTTGTTGTCCTCCTCGGGGCAGCCGTTGCCCCGCCACCACTTCTCCTTCATCATGTGGAGCTTGCCCTCCTCCTGCAGCTGGAGGATGGCTATGGTCACCTTGTCCCTGTATGGAGAACCTACACAGGGCCAGGAAGACGAAGACGTGAGAGAGAAGGTAGTACTGGAAACACTATGGGTCATGTGGCGATCTCTTACCGCCTCTTGGGAGGAAGAATGGCTCGCTTAGTTTGGATGTAAGGCGTTTGGATGCTAAGGCTTATTTTTAAGCGTTTCATGTTAGGTATGTAAGAGCGCTGTGTTAGTCGGTCAGGACAGTGCAATAATCGTGATGATATATAAATATCATTAACATTCATGCCACAAGTAATTTACATTTTGTATTGATTCAATGGAAAGCATTGCAAGGCCAGTTGCCCAAACACAGAATAGAGGTAAATAGAGTTTAATATGCAGTTTTCGAGTGTTAATTATTGCACTCAGTTGCTTGTCAGTGTGTGTGAGTGTGGATACAACAGGCTGCCTATTGACTGAAAACCTTGACTGTGGTATTTGCTGGTGCTTGCATGAGTCTTAAGTGCTTCTGACTCTACTCTATTTCGTACCTTTCAGCCCAATATGCCCTTGTATCACGTTTGCTTTCAGCACTCAATAAATATCTTAATTTGCAGCATAGTGTCTGTGGGCGTTTGACTCCCAGTCAAAAAGGTTCAGGGTCCGATCCAATGAGCAAGATTACCTCTAGTCTTCCAAATCAGACTTTAGATTTCTAATCTATAGTCTGATCATGGCAGACGAGCTAAAACCTGGGGGACCAGGGCGTGTCTCTTTCTTTTGCTTCATATTTTTTTCTACCAATCATGAGGCTGGATAGTTGATCAGTAAGCACGTAATTGGCTAGTAACAGCGAACACAAGCTCGGCCAGCACTAAGCACACAACAACAGTTAAATACTGTCTGTAAATTTCAAATTCAATACCATGTAGACTGACCACTGTTTAAATTAATTCCCCTTCTGAAAGTTGTCTCTACATGTGCAAATCAGTTTCTCTCTCTTCTCTAGAATATCTCCGTAACTAAATGAAAAATAAGGCATAACTCCAAACCTTCAGTTTTTGGTTTCCGGCACAGGCTCTGAACCATCTCCCCCCAGAAGTTCTGCCATTATATAGAAAGACTGCTTGATCCAAGATTAGATTACCTATTACCGGCCCCTTTAATGACCTGTATCATTATTCACCATGATGAAAGCATCTCCTATGATTTGACGTTTCCTCCTCACCGATGGGTGTTCCCACTCCGTAGCCCTTGGAGTCGATGAGGCCTCCTATCTGAGTGAGGTTGCAGTTCCTCTGGCTGATGTACTCGATGCTGGTGGACTCCATGAGCATGGCGTAGTCCGTGGTGAGCACGCGCGTGATGCCCTCCTGGTTGTTCTTCACCAGCGCTGTGTTCTTCCTGCTGCTCATGAAGGCCCACATCTTCTCATAGGTGGAGATCTTCGATTTCTAATGCAAGACAATGCATGGAAGACACCGCGTGTGTGTGTGTACCTTTGTATAATTGTTAAAGGTATCGTTATTTTTAACCACTATTTTCTAACATTCTGCCTTTACATTTTCTATGGATATGAAAAAAATTATATGATGACATAATCATGACATCTAGTTAGATACACCAATCAACACGCATGATCCTTTGCATTAATTTACTGTCTACGTGTCTGTGCATTGCATGTGTGTGCGTGCGTGCGTATGTGTGTGCGTGCGTATGTGTGTGTGTGTGTGTGTGTATGCGTCACGCGCACGTGTGTGTGCATTTCTCCTTGCGTAGTAAGGGAAAAATGGGACAGCTGCAATCGAAATCTCCCCCAGCTGATTCAATTTGTTTGAGCCATCAACGCTGTCTGTTCCCTCACATCCAGGCAGCCATAATCACAGCCGGCAATCTGTTGGGATGAAGCCCCATGCGGATCACCCATGCTGGGCCACCAGGATGCAGGATGGGTTGGCGACAAGCGAGAAAGGGAGGGGGTAAGCGAGTGAAGCCATAGCAAAGGAAAGTTGCTACGAGTATGTCTCATACTGATCTAAGGTAGTCACTCACAAATCGGACTTTAGATTAATTATTTAACGTTTTGCGATAACATAGAAAGACTGCTGGATCCGAGATTAAACCTAAAATAACGCAGATGCACGCTGGGCTTTGAAACAGTAATTTATAAAACATATATATTTTTAAAGACTTCCCCTTAACCCTCGTGTTTTATTGGTCTGCCTAATCATTATTTAGGTCAGATTGGCCCCAGCAGGAGTTATGCTTGTGTGTGTGTGTGTGTGTGTGTGTATGTTTGTGTGTGTGTGTGTGTGTGTGTGTGTGTGTGTGTGTGTGTGTGTGCGTGTATGTGTGTGTCTGTCTGTGTATCAGCACATTTTGTAGATGTTCCCATTGCAGAAAATATTTTACCACTGTACTGATTTCAGAGTAAACAACATTTACATATTTTTGATAACTGTTGTGCTGCTGTTTGTTGTTGTTGTTGTTGTTGTCGGTAGTGGTCGTGCATGCGCTGTTGAGTTGATTCAAGCTTAATTTAAAGAAGATTTAAAGATTTGTTGAAGTGCAGTTAGCACCAAAGCCGATACACATTTTGAGGGCTGATGGAAAATAAACAATGGTAATTATGCTGCTATTCATGCCTATCATCACAGCATATGCAGAACAGGGCACAGGAGGACAACTAGTGTTAGTATGGAGATTAGAGACCATAAACCGTGACATATATATTCCTAAACACACAATCACCAACCTAATGATGTAATGATGAACCTATTGTGAAACTAATTTGAAACCAAAACAAATGACTGCTGTGATTGACAATATAGACAACAGATGCAAAGTCACAAAATAAAAGGTTTTAAGAACTTCTACGTAGCAATTGTAATTAGTAATTAAAATATTACAGTATTTTATAAACAGTACTATTGTAGTTTACTTGAGTTTAGTTAAGTGAGCAAATCCCTTTGGGCACTGCTAACTTGTAATGGACATCTGACATAATTTGCAATATTTTATTGACAAAATAGAAATACACAGAGTACACAGTATCTGCTCACAGGTTTGTCTTTCTCTTTTTTAGAGGGTTTGGAGCAGCCCGATACTATGCAGACCAACAACACCTCAAACTACCCGGTTCTAGACCCTACCTTGAAGAAGGTCATGGTGGAGCCGTCCCTCACCGCGCCGTACTCTATCCTGGTCTGCTTGGCCAGGTCGTCGGCCGAGTCGATGGGCGCGTCCATGCGCTCCACGGTGAGGAAGGCGGCCAGGTTGGCGGTATAGGAGGAGATGATGATGAGGGTGAAGAACCACCAGATCCCCCCCACGATGCGCGTGGACAGAGCCTTGGGCATCAGCTCTGAGCCTGGGCACAGAGCGGCGGGGAGATGGTGGAACCAACACTGAGAACACTGTGGTCGTGAGCTAATGCGTTAGCGCTGGGCCACATATGGCTGTTGACGCTTGTTAGCCTTTCATCCTTCATTCATTATGCTGGTTGTTAGCTCAGCGGTTAACGGGGGTGATCGTAATTGCAGTGGTATAGCAAGATTTGGAATAAGTGTTATAGTTTGGAATTGGAATAGTATTATATTATTATTGATGGGTATTGTGTGTGTGTGTGTGTGTGTGTGTGTGTGTGTGTGTGTGTGTGCGCGTGCGTACGTGTGTGTGTGTGTATGTGTGTATGGGTGCTCCAGATAATAGCACAAGGTAGGAGGTGGGCACAACGATGAAATCCATAGTCATTCACAGCTGAAACAAATAGGTTCACCCTAATACATGGATTTCCTCCCCAGTCTGAATATTTGATTCTTCCTAAACTGGGCATTCTTTATACTGCTATAGTACACCTAGGGGTTTAAAAATACATATTTTACAGTAAGTAGCTGTGGGATGGAAATGAGGCTTCTTACCACCTCTTGTGGGAAAGAATGGCTCGGTTTAGATGTAGCTAAGGCGTCTTTTTAGCTAAATGAAGCAGGTAGGTTTGTACAGGAGCGTTGCGTTTGTCAGTCAGGACAACGCAAATAATCGTGATATTATAAATATTATATATACATTCAGGCAGAGGTTTAATTCCAGGAGGAAACATTAGGTGTTACCTGGGCTACCATGTTTTTGGAACATACTGTATGTAAGCATTTTTTGAACATGTGCCATCGTAGGGGCCAATGCCTGAAGAAAGAGCTTTTTTGGTGATAGACAGCATCTGGAGAGTTGGTTGAACTGCCGTGTATCCAAGGTAGTGGTAACTGTCAGAACACTGCACCCTGCAGAACGCCCAAGGCCACTGTAAACTCAACTCAAAGCACAGGCACCAGGGAGCTGGTATATCTACCTTCATATACATCGCTCTGTCTTTCTCTATATACTCCGTCTCTCTAGCTCTCTCTCTCTCTCTGTCTCTCTCTCTTACTCTCTCTCGCTCTCATTCTCCCTGTCTTTCGCTCACTCTCGCTCCCGCTCTCTCGCTCTTTTCCTTCCTCTCTCACACTCTCTTTTTCTCTCTCCCTCTACGTCTCCCCTCTCTCTCTCTCTTTCTCTCTCTCTCTGTCTCTCTCCCCCCCCCCCTCTCTCTCTCTCTCTCTATCTATCTCTCTCTCTCTCTCTCGCTCTCTCTCTCTCTCTCTCGCTCTCTGAGTAGATAAAAGCAGGCGTTCATTGAGCTCCGGTTAGGAATCCATAAGGATGCAGCGGTTGTGATTGTGAGCGGTGTGGATGGGAGGTCTCTGTGAATTGGATGTGGATGGTGTGTTTACTGAGGATTAGCAGGCATCACTAGACTCTCTACCTCCTGGTGCATGGAGTTCACCAGACCACCCTTACAGAGGGGGCACTGTGGCGGATGGTCTAACTAACGGAAGCTTAACTAACAGATGGATGCAACCCTGGGGTGTGGATGACCCCTCGGGAGGGGGGGGGGGGGGGGGAGTGAGCCCCGGGGGTGAGCCCCTGGTGACCTTGTGACCTGAATACCTTGTCGCATGAGAGCCCCAACGCCAAACCAGAAGCTGTTGAGCAACGTGAAGTTGTTCTCGATCAGGGTTGAAGACGGGTTGCATGGATGTGGGTTGTACCACTCGTACGGAGTAAACCTGCAGGAGATCAGAGGACAGAAGAGACAATAGGACAAATGATGTTTGGTATTATTGGTAGGTTTATGGAGGAACACAGAAGAGACAACAGCAGAAATGATGTATGGTATTATTGTTAGATTTATGGAATTCCAACTTATAATAATAGACTAACATCCAGTCCAATGTGATTGAAGATGAAAAACCGACTGCATTCAGATTTGGTACCAGAAACCAATTTATTTCCCTCAGGTTTAGTTCTCAAGTTAAATCAGACCATGATTGAGAAGGAGATTTAGTGGCAGCTTACACGTGATATGCTTCTAAACAACAATATAAATACTAGCAATAAGGTGACAAAACTAGGTAACAATATTTCTTAAGAGCTATTATGTTGGTTCCACAAATCCAAATTGCATCTGCTTTTCCTCACGCAGGTATATATATACATATTAATAAAAAATATACCCATGTATGCATGTTAAATGCGTTCTGGTAGTTATTCATAGAGCAGTACTGGACAGCTGAACCTGTCCTGTCGTTCAATCTGTCGTTGTCCTCATTCATAAGGTGACCTCTAGATCTCTCCGCACACTTCTCTCCTTCAATCCCCCGTCCAAACCGCCTCTCTCCATCCTCACATCCCTACACTAATCCTTGCTAATCCAGAGACCGCGTCTCCTACCTGGCGATGACAAACAGCACACAGCTGACTCCGGTGCAGGCCAGCAGCACGTACATCCAGATGTCCGGAGACAGGGGATTAAGGAAGGAGAACACCCCCGGGTTGGTGCCGTTGGGCTTACGGTACAGGATGCTGATGCCCAGCGTCATGAAGGGCTTGGAGAAGTCAATCGACTTCTCCCTCACATAGGTGATGGTCAGTGGAGCCACCGCCAGATCTGCTATCTGGTGGAATCACAAAGGAGGTTTGGAATTATGATTATGTATTTGGCTGTTTTGTTTGGTTTTTAATCCCCTACTTTCTATTCACGGTTTGAGTAGCTGTTTTTTTGCTATATAACGATGCCAAGGGTACGACACTTGTGTGTACTCTATTCGGCAAACAGACAGAATGTTAAAGGGGTGGAATCGCGCTAGGCTATTTTCTAATATGAGACAGTACTGCTTCATACGCGTGTTGGAACAGTACGACCAACAGTTCATGTTGCAGCATTTTATGAAGCTCTATTCACACAAAATAGTGAGTGTGGTACCCCTTTAATGTCTGCATGTTTGCATTTGAGTTGTCCTGGCAGGAGCATACAGCCCTGAAATCCCATCCTTTATGCTGAGCTGCCCTCTGCTTATGGGACATGTTGTGTCAGTGGCTCAGAACAAATGGCTCATATAACTTGTATACTACATTTAGCCGGGCTTTGAACCAACCCATAAAAAGCAGAAGGCAGAACGGCAATGTGACATTTTCAAAAGGTATGCACCCATATACAAAAAGCTCATATTCAAGGGGGAAGGAAGTCATACGTCTTTTCCACGTCTCTATGACTCATCGTTAAACCACAGCGTTGATAACTCGTTTTCACGCTTTTTCAAACCTTCCAAACCATCCATCCAGTCAACTGGAAGCCAGTTCATTTCCATTCACCGATTCATTTTGGAGTTACGAACGTAAGACAGATCCTGGTCTGAACTCACATGGTCGATAAGCTCGCGGACCATCCCGTTCCACTCGCCCTTGTCATTCTGCGCTCCATATTTCCCATCAGTCACCAGTTTGACCTCGTAGGTGAAGCCCAGGATGTTGGACAGCTCTTTCAACAGGTCTAGACAGTACCCCTCGAAGCGGTCGTTGCCACTCAGCTCCTTGTCCGACTTCTTATACATCACGTACGGGTTTTCCTGCGCACACGACAGAGCAAACAACAGGACTCAGGTTTGTTTTTGTTTCATGTGACGGAGTGTGTGTATAATGCTTACAATCTTTTCAATGTTGATGGCTCCTTGCAAACAGTGAGGTGATCACTTGTTACAAGATGTTTATCTGACTTCTCCTTTTCTGTCTTTTATTATCTTATCTAGTAGGTTTTTCTTTCCCCCAATCCCCTGGTCCAAACCCTGGCGAGTCCTCTACTCACCAGTATGTTGGTTATCTGGTCCAAGCCCTGACAAGCCCTCTACTCACCAGTATGTTTGTTATCTGATCCAAGCCCTGACGAGCCCTCTTCTCACCAGTATATTGGATATCTGGTCTAAGCCCTGGTGATTCCTCTACTCATCAGTATGTTGGCTATCTGGTCTAATCCCTGGTAAATCCTGTACTCAGTATGTTGGCTATGTGGTCTAATGCCTGGTGAGTCCTCTACTCAGTATGTTGGCTATGTGGTCTAATGCCTGGTGAGTCCTCTACTCAGTATGTTGGCTATGTGGTCTAATGCCTGGTGAGTCCTCTACTCAGTATGTTGGCTATGTGGTCTAATGCCTGGTGAGTCCTCTACTCATCAGTATGTTGGCTATCTGGTCTAATCCCTGGTGAGTCCTCTACTCAGTATGTTGGCTATGTGGTCTAATGCCTGGTGAGTCCTCTACTCATCAGTATGTTGGCTATCTGGTCTAATCCCTGGTGAGTCCTCTACTCAGTATGTTGGCTATCTGGTCTAATGCCTGGTGATTCCTCTACTCACCAGTATTGTGGTGACAATGAGAGTTCTGTTGGCCAGAGAATCCGTCACATTGTTAATCTTGTCTTTGTTGGTCTCCGTCAGGTTCAGCCCCCGATAGGAGTTCCACACTGCGATCTGAAAAGACAAAACAATTCTTTCGTTTACTCGCCAAGAATATTGCTCTTGTCATTGCTGACCTCTTGAAGACAGGTCGGGAGGCCAATTCAGGTGTAGAGGAAATAACATTATATATACGGTTTCGATCAAAGTGTGAAAGAGTTTTCCAATTTCTGGACCTGAACAGCCGGGAATAATTCAGACGGTTAGTCGTCTAAAATGAGCATATGGCAGCTAGTAGTTAACCAGTTCAGATTACCTCATTGATTAAGATGTTGCTAAAGGTCACCAGCGTTAAATCATGTGATGCAACAAAGTTCACCATGTGTGCTCACAGATGGCTTCATGGAAGAAGTGATAAAGATACTTTTCAGAAGCGGCCATACTTTTCTTAGTTTGTGTGTTTGTTTGCGTCCCCCAGTAAAGGGCCATTGGGGAACGACCTATTCAGGAAGATAACATATTTGACATTGCTTCTCAGGCCTTATCTCGCCATTAGCCAGCCAGATAGTAAATGAAACTGGGCAACAATACTCTCTGAAAGTTCTACATATCCCCTTATCTTTCCGACCACAATGCCCAATCCCTAGCAACGGTAGACCATTAAGAATAGACAGAATCCCCTGTTTGGATTTATTCATTTAATTCCACATCCACCTCAGTGCAAAGGTCATTTTTTGACTAGATATGAATCTGTTTAAAAAAAATGATGCGTCATGAATGAACTTTGAATGAGAATGATGTGCTATAATATATTAAAAATAAAATAATTCCAGTGATATTGTCTTATTATATATCTTATTGTGATATCTTATTAGTTCAAATGCTCAAACATGTGGACCTACATTATTGCCGTGCTACTGGATAATTTCTAAAGCAGTAAAGCCGTTTATGAATACACCAATACCGTTCTTCTCCAGGCCCACAGCTCTAAGAAGAACCAAAATAGAAAATCCACTCAGAAGGCATCGCGCGGGAGTGACTCCAAGAAAGCGTGAATTAGCTTACTTTACCCTCTTTTTAGTCCTGGCCCATCATCTTCAGAGAGCATTTAACGGGTCGGTGCACGGGAACTAAAATGGCTGCCACGGTTGGATAATTCATTGATGGGCTCCATAAAGTATAGCGTTTTATGTGAGAAGCTTGTGCATATAGAAGTCTTTCCTCCCAGGGGAAGCTCAGTGAGCTTAACATATTGAATTATATGAGTTATGAATATGAACCACATGAAGCACAACTTCTCAGCATGTCGGCCTGCTCCCTGACTGCCTGACCAGTCCAACTCAACTCAACTGCTGGTTCTTTTGGAAATATCTAAAATCTTTACTATAGTATACCTAATATTATATGACATTTTTATATTGCTGATAATGTTATGCTATTTAGTATAACATTACTGTAATGTTACATAACATTGTATGGTTGACGAGGAGAGGGCTAGGGAGGTCTACTGATAAGGAGAGGAGAGGAGAGGAGAGGAGAGGAGAGGAGAGGAGAGGAGAGGAGAGGAGAGGAGAGGAGAGGAGAGGAGAGGAGAGGAGAGGAGAGGAGAGGAGAGGAGAGGAGAGGAGACCCATGGGGGCGTAAAGTAGACCGAACATTGGTACAAACCTTGATCCACCTTTTATTCAGGCGACTCCCAACCGCTTCAAGCCCCTTTTGAGAAGGCAAGGAGCGTGACAGAAATTCCAGGGTTGGGGAAATATTCAGTCATTACAGTTGAAGTGTCATGAAATGTCAGAAAAAAAAAAGAGGAAGAAAACAAAGAACTGAAACAAAACAATACAATAGAGAATATGGTGGAGTGTGTGTGTGTGTGTGTGTGTGTGTGTGTGTGTGTGTGTGTGTGTGTGCGTATATGTGTGTGTGTGTGTGTGACAGACAGTGTGTGTGTGTGTGTGTGTGTGTGTGAGACAGTGTGTGTGTGTGTGAGACAGTGTGTGTGTGTGTGTGACGGTGTGAGGGCACTAATTGGCTGTGTTCTCCGCATGCCCTCACCCTATTGGTGCCGTCCTCCTTGAGACTGATGATGTCCAGATCAAAGTCTCTGCGGAGGCCGTCGGTCTTGTTGAGGACGATGCGTCCCGTCAGGCCGTTCCACTGGGCCTGGGGACAAGAGACGCACCACAGGTGAGTGGGAGGGGGAAAAGGACGTTTGTGGAGGCTAATGACAACTTTGGACGGGCATAAGTGAAAGGGAAAGGAGAAGCGGGTGGTTTATAAGTCAATTAGCAAGGCGGTGACAGGCAGAGGACAAAACATGTCTCCTTGGTCCACCAGATATGTATATTACCATGACATACCATGGACATGTTATTACCGGTGTTATTGAGAGTTTGCATGTTAAATGGATGCGCTATGCTAAGTGTGGTGAGAGACTGGCGTAGTTCTCTTCGTTTGAATGTCATTCTGCGTCCATTCCTGTGAATTTTGTCACTCAGGGAGACTGAACAGAAACACATGGAAGGGTTATTTATGTGTGTGACCTATAAAGATATGACATGTTAGGGTAAAAATAGTAAGAGCATGGACTAGAGACAGCCGCAAAATACATAAATGGTGGTTTTCTGCAGGAATGGGAAATAATGATGTTGACATTTCGAGCCCATGATGGGCTGCATGTAATAATTTGGGTTTATTATTGAGAAATGCCACAAAAAAAAACACATAATGAATCATTTGGTTTTAAAGATGCCAGACTACTACTCCGATATGTAAGAACAATTCTTACTCTTTTGGATTTGTAAGTCAATTAAGAAAAAGCAAAGTGGGACATTATTTTGACCAAAGCTGTGAAGCTGTGTCTATTTTTGTTCCATTGTATTTGTTTTTACGGAACTTGTTCCGTAAAACATTGCCTACAGCTGCTTCCTGGGCAAGCCTGGCACCCATCAAGTGATTCATATCACGGAATGGGGCAAGCAAGAAAATTAAAGTACAAAGACCAGAGAGAGAGATAGAGAGAGGACAGAAAACTCCAGCATTGTGTGCCAGACAGGCAACAACGTGTCTCAGCTGGATTTTGAAGACTTTTACAGATCAAAACACCAGCCTATCAAAGGCTTCCCTGCTGTCTGCAGGCATCACCACTCTCTCTACGCCAGTACACATATATGAACAACTGTTATTCATGTAGCGTGTTTATTTAGTATGAAGTGAGTTTTAGACGGATGATGAAGAAGAGTAGGAGTCTGTGAGGAATAAAAGGAAGGAAGGATGGAGACATGTTGTACAAAATAAGGGTTGTTTATCTCTGTGTTTGTGAGCTGAAACTTGTTATCCAATGCTTCCTGATGATCTTAGGTCTGAACCGCCATTTGCAAGCAGAGATGTTCATAAGCCATAAAAGCAAGTCCAAGGCAAGTCTGAAGTCTTTGAGGGACCAGTCCGAATCAAATCTTGGCTGAACGCCAAAACAGCTTTTTCTATAGAAGTATCATAGCCTAATAATTTTTTTCTATACAGGAATAACACTAAAAGAGACAAGGGGGCTTTTGGAAATCAAATGGATTTTCCAAAAGGCAATTTGCCCAATAGCAATCTTTGAATTCCTCTTATTGTTCACAAGTGGTCAAGTCAGAAGTCCATTCATGTGTAACTTCAGTGCGACTCGAGTCCTCATCTCTGTATGCAAATTAAGATCCAAGATTCCATCAGCATGGTCAGAATCACCTCGTTACTGAACGAAAACAGCTCAGAAAGCACCAGTGAGTTGACGTGTATAAACGGGATGGTGGCTCCCGGTGACCTCACCTCCTTGAACAGGTTCATGAAGCGCGGGCCAAAGCGCCACGGCTTGTGACGGTGACACTGCAGCGAGCTCACTGTCATCTGGGTGGCCCGCTGCGACGCCACGGCAACCATGAACACCGCGTCATACATCAGGGCCGCGTCCGTCTGCACACACACACACACACACTCACACACACATGCATACACACACACACACACACACATACACAGACACACACACATGCATGCATATGTACACACACACATGCACATGTACATACACATGCGCACACAAACATGCAAGCATATGCACACACACACAATATGTAAAGTCAAAAAATCCAATAAGCATGTGCTCCATCACTCTGTCTGACTGAGTTAATAGTGTGTGATATGAGCAAGTGAGTGTTTGTACAAGAGCAGCAATAACTTCATAGGGGGACCTAAATGACCCCCGCAGGGCGAGCAGAGGTGAGGAGTAAGAGGTACTGGAGGATACTGGATACAAGAATAGCAGGGGATGAAATGTAAAGATGTTATCAGTATTTTACTGCTTCCAATCAGGAAGGAAAGCGACTGGAACGGTGAAACGTGGGCCTTACAGGGATTATCTGAAACCAACCACTGTGTGCACTTCTAAGATATAAATATATACATATATTATGCGCCATTTCTTTGTATTGGACAGAAACCCGGACCAGGAAAGCAAAGTCAGATAAAGCGTTATTTGCTGATATTAAACTTCCACATTCCTTTCTCCAAAAAAGTATTCTGCCAAAGTTCCCAAATGCATGAGTGCAGATTAATTTTTATAAATAGCATCTAGTTCTCACTAGAATAACTGTATACATGATTTAGCAAATTATTAAGCTGGAAAAATATAGCAGCATCATAACACCTCTCTGTACATGTTATATGTTGAACGCTATTTGCATGCCACAGGTGGGGATTTTTACAGTGTGCGCTCTTAAGACGAAAGCACATGACCGTGTCGGGACAGATGGAAATGTTTAAGAATTTTCACATCTAAAATATACCTAAAATGAGTCCTATGCTAATCGATCAGAAAAATACAGTCCCGCTACATTCGTGTGCTGTGCTCCGATAAAACCCTATGATTATATATAATCTTTTGGGTCACACAGCGCTATAAACTTCTCCCTGAATTTAGACAGGACAACTAAATATTGTAGCAATTAATTAATAGTTGCACACAGTATGAACTAAACTGTTCACTATGATTGGATGGCCAATTTCGGGAGATCAATTGCTGCCCATCCAAGGCCAGACAGATATCCACAGCCAAAACGCGAACGTGAATATCAGGGCGGTCTCCCGTGGATAGCCATTTCCCACACTGCCGGTCTGAATTCAGTGTTACCGTCATCACGCCGTCCACCAGCCCGCTCTCCTGCTTGGGTCCCTGCAATCTGTCCAGGGCCCACTGGTCCATGGTGGAGGCCACACGCGGGTCATCTGTGTTCAGCAGCCTGAAGCCAGTCATGTTGACCCCGCTGTAGCGATACGGCTCCAGGTCCAGAGCAAAAAGGTCCTGATGGGGAGAGAGAGAGAGAGAGAGAGATCGGGAGGGAGGGAGAGGGAGAGGGCGTCAATGAGAGGGAGAGAGAGAGAGAGAGAGAGAGAGAGAGGGAGAGAGAGAGAGAGGGAGAGAGAGAGAGTCAGGAGAGGGAGGGAGATTAAGAGATATTATTAGCCTATTAAAGACCTCCAAGATGAGTTCTAAGCACAACAAACGGTGTCACTCACCAAGGTTGTGAAAAAGAAGTGATAGTACTCTGTCATCATCCCCATGGAGGACAACTGCAACAGAGAGACAGAAGTCAGAGACCGCTGTAAGGTTCATACAGTCCAACACAATAGCTGTGATCTACATTTGGACATTATATAATAGGAGGAAATTGAGACGGGTTTTTGTTCATTTGAACACTATAGCTCTATAAAGTCACTGTTCAGACTAAATGACAAAATTAAAGACTGCAACTGAATATGAAAAAGTCAAGATAGAATAATAAATATAGAAGTGCACCTATAAATATATAATGAAACCTCATCGCCGCTACCTAGGCGCATAGAATCAGAGGACAGTGAAGGAAATAATGTGGCTGTGTTTTCTTTTTAAGCCAGTGTGTTGAGGCTACTACTTAGGATAATGGCATTAGAAAATCCCACCAGGACCCTGGCTCAGCCAGTGCAGACCTGATTGAGGAGCTCCGCCGCCATGCGGTACGAGCAGTCAAAGAGGACGAAGAACTCCTTGTCCTTCTTCAGCTCCTTGAGCAGCGGCCGCGCGTCCTGGTTGCCCGGCGTGAGCTGACGGATCTTGATCTTCAGGCTGAGCTTGGCAGGAGCCTTGATCAGCTCCTGCATGCGCATCAGACCTGGGAGAGAGAGAGGGAGAGGAAGCAAGAGAGAGAGCTCAAAGTGAACTGGGTGATGCAATGCCAGTGGTCGTAGGGTCATCCATTCAGAGGGAAGGAAGTCATTTTGTATGTTGCTCAAGGGCACTTGGGTAATACATATTTTAGGTATTGAAGAAGAGTAGAGTCCATACTTTGTTGAGTAACTTTGCCCTTCCGGTATGATGACACCCACAAATCATCTTTGCTATAGCTATCCATTGCACTTTTCCAATTGTAATCTTTCAACTGCATGTCGTGCTGGTGTATGGGTGACATTTCTGAAAACTATCTAAACAACAGAACAGCTCCACCCCCCCCAGAAAAACAAAACAAAAACAAAAACAACATTAATCTATAAAGCATGACATTTCAGCGCGGGCCCTTATCTTGTGAATGCCGACTCATCAGAGGAACAGTGTGCAGTCTGACAACAGGACGCTGTTCTGCCAATTCGCTCATTCACAGTTCATAGAACCGCACAAACTACGAATGATATAGCAAGTAGGACTGATGAATGAGACTCTCTCAACTTGATGGAGAACATCACAATGCTAATGATCACCAATGCCCAATCTGTTTCCCTGTTTCTCTCTTTCTTTCACTTTATTATTCTAAAGCAGTTATATTTGTCTGTCTGTCTTCATCCATCCATCCATCTATCTATCTATCTATCTATCTATCTATCTATCTATCTATCTATCTATCTATCTATCTATCTATCTATCTATCTATCTATCTATCTATCTATCTATCTATCTATCTATCTATCTATCTATCTATCTATCTATCTATCTATCTATCTATCTATCTATCTATCTATCTATCCATCCATCCATCCATCCATCCATCCATCCATCCATCCATCCATCCATCCATCCATCCATCCATCCATCCATTTATCCATCCATCCATCCATCCATCCATCCATCCATCCATCTATCTATCTATCTATCTATCTATCTATCCATCTATCTCTATCTATCTCTTTGCATGTCTGTGGCATGCATGTTTGCGTTTGTGTGTATTTTCCTATCACACACACACACAAACACACAAACACACACACACACGCCACACAAACAGCACCACTCCAGCGGTCAGCCAGTTGGACCATCTGGAAGGTATATAGACCCACAGTCTGCCTCCCAACCAGCAGCCGGGCCAGCCCGTTCATCAGTCTGCCAGCCTCCAGCCTCAATGTCCATCCATCATCATTCGACGTAGCGTCTATGGACGCGCCGTAGCCATGGTCACAACCCACAACAAGATATCAACATCAACATCACACGGTACCGGTGCTGTCCTCGTAGACCACGGTGAGCTTCTTCCACTTGAAGAAGGTGACCACGTCCAGGATGGCGCGGGCGATCGCGCTGTACTCCGGGTACAGGTTGATGAAGAAGGTGTCCTTGTTGTCCACGGACGGGTGCTTCCAGTGGGTCTGGATGTGGGGCACCTCCAGGGCATTGCAGATGGACTGCACCGCGCTGACCGAGGAGCTGTGGGAGGGGCCAAACAACGCCACCACGCCCAGGGCCAGCTGGTCGCAGGCTGGGTCGAAGGAGAGAACGCACACGACGCTTGTTTAGAGCAGTGGGTCTTAAAGGGTGAGTATGGTCACTTTTTTTTCCAGTTCAAAACGGTTCTGTTTGGGTCTCACGACGTGTTGGTGAACATTTTGGTGTTATTTTTTTACTAGAATGTATCAAGTTGAATAACAGGGGAAGTTCACTGTAAAATACATGAAGTCTGCTAACGCTCTGGCTAAAAACGCTTTTAATAAAAAGCTTTTAATAATAAGCAGCTCAGGTGATGCGATACTGTGCCAGTGTCAGTAGCACAGGAGAAACTGATGAATGTCTTTCATAAGGTATTTTAATGGTGGGCGGGGGGGTTACACCCCCTGGTGTTGAATCTGTTCAACAGTTAAACACACGTGTAATTGTTCCATAGATGATTCTTGTTTCTCCACACAACTCATGTAAAGGACGCTCTTATGTACCTCTCCTGGAAGCCTCAAAGCCATCAAAGAGGTTGATCCTTTGAATGTCATAGGTGAGCGTGGTGTTCGGCATCAGGGTCCGGTTTCTGTTGATGTTGGTGACGGCAAACTTGAAGGCCAACTCGTCCATGCTCACAAGCTCGCTCTCTCGTGTCTCGAAGATGCCACCTGGTTAGGAGCAGAGAGAGCCGGAGAGAGCATCCAAGGGGAGGTATTCAACAGAATGTGATACATGAAAATGTTCTGTGTATAGCGCGCTATGGATGCATTGTCCCGAAGCCCTTTCATTCCTCCTGAAGTACTGTGCTATTGACAACAGAAGGGCAGGGTGTGCATTGAATGTGGAGCAGTGGCAGGGTGAGCACTAAAGCCACTGAGCCATGCACAAAATAATAACAACTAGGATGAAAATGGAGGAGTTTAAAATTGAAATCTTTTTTTTTTTTAAGGAGTGGCGGGGGGTGAGAGAAAATATCAGACGAAGAAGAAAGAGAGAATAGAGGTAGAAGGCCAATGGATGTGAGATGGAGACAAACTTGAGCGCAAATAGACACAACACACATAAAGAGAAGATGGAGCCGGAGAAAATAAAGACTCGCACGCAATCTCACGGGTAATTGGATGAATAATAATTCATGTAAAAACTCATGCTTTGTTCAATTAGTCATTGTGTGTTTGTGTGTGTGATAAGAGCTGTGATTTTACTCAACACAATGCTGCTGTGGTTCCAAAATGAGGATGTGTGCATCACAATGCAAGTGATTCCAGGTACACACAACACACACACACACACGCACACACACACACACACACACACGCATACACACACACACACACACACACACACACACACAGCTCAGCCGGCTCTGACGCTCTTTGTTTAGAGACAGGAAATTAAAATTGCCTGAGAATCATTGGAGTCCTGGTGAAATATTAACATTTTAATGAGTTTGATGCCGCTGATCAGTTCATGGGATAGAAGAACCATTGTTGATTTATTTAATTGAATTAAATAATCTTTTCATGATATAATCGGTGCTTTGGGAAAACCTGAATAAAAATGTTGGCTGTTTGCAGGCACGGCACACAATGGGATTTGCCTGTTTCTTAAACCGTGTGTATTGTCCACAAGCCAATACAAAACGTTGACAGAAATTCAGAACATATTTTTGCTGTTTAGCTTTTGTTTTGTTTTTCTCATGGTGCTTTTGTTTAACTATGATTCTATTACTTTATAATTAAAAGTCTTTCAATAGGTCCAATCACACTTGTAGCAAACTATTTCTGTGAAGGAAGTTCACAATGTCAGGGAACAGAGGCAAACAAAGATGTAACTTGCACAACATATTTGGACTGTGCGTGGAATTGAAAGGTCAGGGTCTTTTTTCATTTAACTGGAAATGAAAACGGAGAGAACTGTGATACACAGCATCTTCCCATCCTGTGTCGCATTCCTCGCTAGTTTGCAATTTGATTGATCAGTGTGGATCTTCTTTTCAGCCTGGAATAGTGCAATAGTTGTGTCTAGTCTAGTGATCATCTCAAGGGTTGAAATATCCTTAATAAGCCGTTAATCATGATATAAGACCATCATAATATCCCCATAATAAACCAACACGCCAGCAACTTTTGTTTTCAGCTTCTACGTCGTGATATGTGTAGTCCAAAGTGTGATCCTGTATTTCAGGAGTTGTTGCAGTGCTGGTAAGCTGCTGTTTGGTGAGTTCTTTCAGAAAATACTCCAGTAATTTCTGGTCCTGTAGCCATAAATCCTCGTTCAACACATTCAGGTGACTTGGCCAGGCAGCCGTTATCGTAGTGGGTGCGCGGGCAGCTTGATGTATTGAGCATCACACAGCATATTTGAAGGTAGGCTTCTGTATATGCAGATTAGCTGCATGCATCTGTCATTTAAATGTGGAAATGCAATGTCTTAGAGTTATGCAACGCGGGAGCTTTAGGCATATATTCATGCGTGTCACATATTTCAAAGTGATTTCACACATCGTTATTGAAGACAAGATGTGTAGACATGCGCGGCGTCTGAAGCGTGCACACACACATACATACAAACACACACACACTTATAAACACACACACACACAAACAAACATCTGGACATACATGAACACTGTAAAGCAAGCAAGACATTGAAAATGTTTCCGGAAGATAATTCTAGAAATGAATTTATGTTAAAGCAATGGCTGCCAGCACAAGAATGAGCTAATGTGTGTTACTAGGTGGTGATGGAATACAAGTAAGAGATGGTGGGAAACAAGTAAGTGATTTGTTTGTGTAAAGGGGATACCATGCACTGAATGGGGCAAGAGTGGCCTCCACTTGGGTGATCCACTGATCAATCGGTTCAACATCAGTCGAGATGAAGGAGGCTTATGTGTTTGTGACTGTGTGTGTGTGTGTGCGTGCGTGCGTGTGTAAGTGTCCGCGTGAGTGTGCCACTCACGTGCGTGCGTGTGCCACTCACGTGCGTGTGTGGGTGCATTTATGTAGATGCATTTTAACCTTCACTCTTTAATAACAGTGATATTTTGACTGTGCCGAGCATCTGCTGCGGTTCCTGCGGCAAAAGATATGCTTTGTTACTGCAGTTTTAAAAAGAAATAATTACATTTGGCCAATTCTGCATATTCTTACCCCTCCCTGCCAAGTTAATTAACATTCGGAACTAAAAGCCTCCATTAAATGTCCAAATGATAGAGAAGCATTCCTGGAAAAGAGTTACACCTGCCAATCTGGACAGTGTGAATGGATGAGAGACGTTTTAAATATTCAGATATTAATATTCCTCAAACACTGCCCAGTGTAACGCTACAGTGCAACTGTGAGATTCACTGGAAGTGAATCACAGATGAAGAACATCTCATATACTGACTTTTCGTAGTTTATAGCTTTTGTTTAGACTTCAGAACACATGTAGGCTGCTGTCTCTGATATGTAAGCATTATGCAATAGGGAATGTGAAGGTGTGTCACGCCACGTTGCATGTTGGGACGGGGACGCCATCTTGTGAGGAACGTCGCTCTTACTGCACTGTTTTTTTTTCCACGTAGGTCTGGCGAAAAAACGCATTCCACTGTCCAGTGTTCTCCCTGAACGATGGGGTGACCTACTATGGCTGCCCTTGATGCAAAAGTACTGACCTACCATGGCGGCCTTTTCAAGAATCACGACAGAAGATCAAAACTCTCATAGCTCCAACTCACCGCAGAGGCAGCAAGCCTCTAAACATGGCTTCTAAACATAGCCTCTAAACATGCAGCGTTCAACACGGTGTGACAACGCTTTGGAAAGTGTGTGCGAAATGAGTCAACGTAAATGTAAACCTTTGATTGATCGTGAAAGAAATCTATTTGTGTGTCAAGGGGGGAACCCTAGTTAATCCATAAATGCCAATAACTTTACAATAATAAACTGCTGTGAACATTACACAAGGGGGTGAAATGCAGTGAAAGTAATCTTCCTCAACGGTACAGTATCCACATAACCACGCCTGGCTGCTCTGCAAGAAGAGGAGGGGAGATTGAGGGACGTCTAGACATCTGACACATCGGAAGCACTATGAAGATGAAGTGAGCGCTTCGGAGTCTTCTGAAATGGTTTGCTCTCTCTGCTTCTTCGCTTTCCTCTCACTCTTTCCTTGTCCCTTTAATTTGACTCACTCACTCTCACTCACTACCATTTGTTGTATTATTATTTTTCTCACTGATGCATATACACGTAGTCATTAGGTCTATGGCATTTTAATTTAAAAATGTAGATATTTCCATGGCAAGTGGTTTTATTGTGTGCACTTGTGCAGTGACTGACTGCTCCAAAATGCACTTCCACTGGCACTACAACTGTGGTTCAAGGTTTTGTTTTAGAAGAATGCACTCAATACTATTCCTGGATCCATTACATACTGTCTGATATTAAGGTTACGCAACATACACACCATTTTAAAATGTTCTGATTTCAGTTGTCAGCATGCCAAATGACAGCCCAACAACAAACTGCAAACATTTTTGGGTTGAATCTGAATGATTCCCTTCGATTTGCAACAGCAAAAGGCCCCCACCACGATTTTGATGATAGATTTTTTTGTTAATAACTGGTTATCCATTTGCTTAAGCATTGCAAATATGACTTTGATTTCCTGTTTGAGGTCATACAATTATTTGTTATCTTCTTGCCAGTCAAAGCAAACTAATTTAATCTCTGGTTACTTGGCTAATTGGCTTTCACCATTAATCATTACGTTTTTGTACTAATTAGACTTTGAGTCTAATTTGAATTATTTGGAGCCGTATATCCGTCCATGTTCTATATTTAGCTCGCTAACAGTTAGATGCCATTTGGGAGTTGATTCCACAAACATGCGCTCAGGTTTAGTGTTGGCCATCAGCCAGCGCGATAGATCATGATACTGTAGGCCAACTAATCCCACGGTATGCAGACCAGCGTACCTCTGTGGAATAGGCCCAGGGTTCCGTAGTGGCTCCAAATAATTAAATAATGTCCCTCATGTTCAGTCATTGCAAACGGAGGACCCTATTATCACATCTGGGATGCCTGAGTGGGTGCCAGATTGGTAGCTGTCCCTCACTTCTACCTGACATGCTAGTGCCACTCCTCTCAATGGTGCAACTATATGATGATGGCACTATACTATACTGCGGAAGGATACAGTCCCATCCGTTCTGCAACCAATACCATCTCAGTGAAGGTGGTAGCGGTTTTTTAAGGGGAACGTTCCATTATTGTCTCGGATTGGAACGTAAATCAACCATCTGGTTTAACGTGTGTACGTCGGTGCGCACGACAGAGAGAGAGAGAGAGAGAGAGAGAGAGAGAGAGAGAGAGAGAGAGAGAGAGAGAGAGAGAGAGAGAGAGAGAGACTTTTTATTGGTTTTGGAATCCTATAAACATCAGGCACCACATCACCCTTACCAGAGGTATGGCCGGACTAACGGCTGTTTGGGTTTTCTACTAGCAGATGGCATTTGAGGAAGGAAATGAGTTTGTATTGTACCTACTAAATCCAAAATCCAAATCCAAAATCCTGTCACAGCTGTGTTATTTACATTAGAGTAAATAAGTAATATAAGTAAATCATTGTCACTGTGGGAAGCAAATATCCCACATTACAAATAATACAAATAAAAGCCAGCAAATTGCACATTTAAACATTAATACAGTTGTTTTCTTCTGAAAAAAATGGAAGTACTTTTCCATTTGTAAGGTCAATAAAAACTAAAGTTGTATACAGTTGTATACATTATTTTGCTTATTTATGTTATGCTTCAGAATGTCAAGTTATTGGAAAATTCACTATAGCCTAGATCTTATAAACTAGCCAATAGGCATTATCAGACACTAGCTTATAGCCAATTTTACAATGATGACTTTTTTTGGAAGCCACTTTTTATTAAGATGGACTGTTTAATTTAGCGAAATACCTAATTATTTCCTACTATGCCTATTAAGCTCCAAACAAGAGGACCAAATGAGGAACATTCAAGATCAAATTTACTGACAGTATTTTGCATTGCATGCAATGCAAAATACGGTCAATTCGATAGAGCCAGACGGAACTATGAAAGGCGTGTCAAAGTGCGACCATAAGTGTCCAAAACGTATCCACATGCATGCTTACCTATAGGTGTGGACCTTACCTATTCTGAGGACTTGTTGTGAGCTCAGGAGAACTTGAGTCATGAGATAAACAGAGACGAAAGGTATCTTTCTTCTGTCCATAATGTCTTAAGTGGAGGTCGCTATGGCAGAATAACGAGATCCCAGTCCGCGTTACGGAGCACCTTGGTTTCCATCCTCGTCGTTTTGACCGAAATCACTTGCATCCCTACAGTTGTCTTCCCTCCTTTATCTTCCAAAACGTTTCACTGTCACACTAAACGCTCTTCTAGGCAGTGACATTTAGGCTACATCCAACTTCGTCGCATTCGCCCCCCAAAACATTTATCCAACCCAAATCCATCCGAAAAGGGTCAGTCATAAAATAGCCATGAAGAACGTCAACTGTGCGATTTACCTCGACGCGTATTATGAGATGCGGGGCTCATAAGTGAGTGGAGGGGATTATGAAGTAGCCGTGTTGGCAGCAGTACGGTGTGTGTGTGTGTGTGTGTGTGTGTGTGTGTGTGTGTGTGTGTGTGTGTGTGTGTGTGTGTGTGTGTGTGTGTGTGTGTGTGTGTGTGTGTGTGTGTGTGTGTGTGTGTGTGTGTGTGTGTGGATGAAGAGGAGAATAATCTTCAGGTTTACGCACAGATGTGCCGCGCATGCTGTCGCCCAGTGCGCCCCACGCGGTCACTCATCCTCCGGCCGCTGAATGGATATTATTATCTGCCTCGGCGATCATAAAGCTCGAATGCTTCATGTGCAGGAGCCACAGTCCGATAAGGTCACAGTGAAAAACCTCCTCTAGGACCCACATAAAAGCCGGAGAGTGCGACACTGGGCATTGGAAGATTTTGTAGCATTTATTGGCAACTGATTCACTTTTTCGGTTAACATTTTCTGTAGAAACCGGTCGAAAGCGCCCGTCATCCTGCTTACCATTGTATCGAAAAGCAATGTTAAACTATGCTCACTGTATGTGGTTTAACAGACGACACATGGGGTAGGCCCATAGTAGTAGTATGTGTAATAACATACAAAAGAGTCTACGTTTGCCCTCTTACTAATATTTGACAAAGAAATTGAGCTTTGCAACGCTCTTTAATCTAAAAAGGAAGAAAAGATATATAGATTAAGTCCTATAGGTCACTTTAATTGAACCTCCCCTATGTCGCGACCTAAACACTACGCTGTTTTTACCGCCATCTGCTGGATCATTTTCTACCTCATAGGCTGCCTACAATAAACATGGAAAGCTATAAACAAAATACATAAAAATGGTGAAAGGGTGCTCAAGTAATCAACATTTGCCATCTTCAAAGGAGTGAAATTTAGAAAATTTATTTTTTTTCTGTTAAGATACAAAAAGAAAATAGGTACCACAGATACACTGTGAATACTTAACAAGAATACACCAGTTTCATGTATGAATAGTTTACAGTACAAAGGGAGAAAGTCAGAAGGGTTCTCATCACAGACTTTGCCTTTTTTGACAACGGTGATTGTACCTCCCGTTCACAAGGGTCCAAGTCCTTATACCGGGGTACTCAAAACGGCCTCCCGGGTCTGCTAAGCCTAATAAATCCTTTAGAAGTAAAAAGACAAGAAGTACAAGAAAGGAGTACTTTCTGCGGTCTCTGTTGGCGTGTGCTCCAGGGAGGGAGTGAGTGTCTCGTCCTCACACTTCGTAACTAAGTGCAGGTTCACTACATCCGCTGAACAAAGTGCACACCGTCTGGGTCCAGATGAGCAGAGCGTAACGTGCGATCGCCAGCACATAAAGAGGCTTCCCTTTACACTCGAGCTTTGGGAAAGGAATGCATTACGTTACATTACGTCACATCGGAGTGAAGGGAGGGCGCGCCACAGCCATAGAACAACACAGGGAATGAAAAGGGGGACGCTGAAAGCGAGAGTTGGTGGTTGTGTTTTGTTTTTGCATCCACCACGGCGCTGGGTTTAGTCTCGGTTCAATAGCTCTCCCTTTCAGCCGGCTCCTCTGTGGTGATTATGGTGCTCAGATGCGGTCTCGTCTCGACGCACCGGCAAAGAAATGAGAATCAGAAGAAGTTGTCTTGCGGCAGACGGCCCACCGACCTTCAGTCAGTGGGCCTAGTCTTGGCCCTAGTCTTGGTTCAGTAACAGGTGTCCACTGCTTCGTTCTCCAAAAATGGGCCACAATATTATTCAAGTAGTACAGGACTAAGATGGGTAGCATGATGATGTTTGTGAAGAAAAGCAGAAGTACTCCATCTCCACTGGTAGAAAACAATGTCTTTTGGTATAGCTAAAAACATTTGTCTTTTTAGCTTATTATGTATAAGTTCATGTTATTATGTTGAACAAAACAAAAAGGATTCACCGTAACACTGGACAGCTGAGTGAGGCGTAAACATCATTAAAAACAGTAGCAATAGTTAGACAGGTTACAGCCTCAAAAACATCACAGCACAGACGCATTAAAGGATGAGCCGAGCGCAACAGAACAGCGAACGTTTATTGAGATTGCTCATCTCATGTCCTCCACCACTTTGTACGTTATCGAACAAATGCAAAAAGCAGGTGGAATCTCGGTGCCGTGATATTTTACACAGTGCCATATATTTCTTTACACATCCGTCTTATGCCAGAAACCCCTGAAGAGATAGTCAACAACATTACAGCCCTTTAAGTGACAAAATATAGATCGGTTATGCTTATGTGGAGCACAAAAATAACAGCCACATTCCTGTGTTCAAAAATAGACCTTTTCTTTGTGGATGCTTTTAAAAAAAAAAATTTTAATGTCAGTAATGCATGTGCCTGTTTGGACAGCTGGCTGGTGTGTGCGCGTGCCTCGCATGCAAGTGATGTGCGCATGCACTGGCGGTCCGGGCTGGTTCCTGTACACGTGATAATACTGCGCTTACAAAAGGAAGTTCTGGTGAACGGCTCTTTTGAGCTGCGGTGACCGGCGTTCTTCTCCCCAGGACAGCATCTGCGGGCTGTCCAGGGGTTCGTTGTGTTCGATTGTTATTGTTGTTTTTTGATCGCCACAGGATTGTGGGGGGGCTGAAGATGGGGTGTGCGAAGGAAAACGTTTTTTTGCAAAGATCTGGAGGGAGAAAGAGTTTGTTTCATCGTCATGGCGTCCAAATCCTTTTTTTTTTTTTTCTCTTTTTTTTTTAAGCTTACAGCATACCCTAGTTCAGTTCCCTCTACCGCTATCTTGCCCTCCAGCCGAGCGGCAGAATCCATCCCGTCTGAAACAACACAAGTATCGTAATCATCATAAACCTCTTCAGATGTCCCGCCGTGTGTAAATGCCGCACTTTCGTTCCTCGTATTTCCACCAGCCGGGCGGTTTCCCTGCTCAGGAGACGTCGTTCTTGCGCCTGTTCCCAAAGTCGTCCCGCCGCACCCAGACCGCGTCGCGGGCGCCGTCGAACATGCCCTGGGTGGCGCAGTGCTTGAGGGGGCCGAGCAGCGTCAGCGGTGGGGAGGCTGCCGGGACGTCCCGGCGCCCTGAGGAGAGGAAAGTGTCCGCGTCATCACACCTGTGGTCCCCACGATAAGCACCCTCCTCCTCCTCCTCCTCCTCCTCCTCCCCCCCACTGGGACCGGGTTCACTCACTTTCTCCGCCTCCGCCTCCGCCTCCGGCTCCGCCTCCTGCGTCGGCGCGTCCCGCAGGACCAGCATCTCCAGGCTCCCCTCCAGGTGTCCGGCGTCCCCCCCCGTCGAGGAGGACCCCCCCCCCCGCACGGAGTTGCAGTACTCGTCGTCGTCGCTCAAGATGTCCGTCTCCTTCACGAGCCCGCCCTGCGCGTCCGTCTCCACCTCGCTGTAGCGGGCCATGTCGAACTGCTCCTCCACCCAGAGGTCTGTGACCGCCGCCTGGGGCTGGAGCAGCAGGGGGCGCGGGGCGGGCTGGGCGAGCGGCGCGTAGTGGTAGGCAGAGGAAGGGGACGAGGAGGAGGAAGGCTCCGGCGGGTTGCCGGAGTGGTCGCTGGCGTTGCCGGCGTGCCAGACCAGGTCCGTGTCGATAGTGAAGCGGTTCCGCGTCAGCTTCCGGCGGCGCAGCGTGCGAGATGGCGCCGACTCTGCGCACGCACGCGGGCGCACGCACGCACGCACCACACACACACACACACACAAAGAAAAACACAGGAATTAAAACTCTGGCCTGCGATTACAAAGAACAATGTGCATTGTGGATGTGGCAGGCATCAGGATTTGAGTGTTTCCCTTAGCCGGGGAACACAAAGCATTTGATAAGAAGTAGTTAATGAATCCCAGGCAGGACGTTAGCACCACTTGACATTCACACAATCTCCACTATAGTCCTACGTTCAAGGTGAGTCCTCCACCCAGTCCTAGCTGTGACCATTACCATGACCCAACAACATGGTTCATGGTAATGAACCATGGTAATGTTTCTCTAGGAAATAAAACAAAAGCTAGCAATTTGGTCGTTCCACACAAACAAACAAAAATCTATAAAATCCTGCAGAGCACAAATACAGCACAAAACAAAACAAATCAATGGCAAAGCCTGGTGGATAATCGCCACCATCTATTGACCGGAGGAGTTCTGCTCACCTGCTCGGTCCATGGTGGGCCGGGACCCTTTGAGGGCGCAGAGGCGCTTCCCGCCGAAGGGAACGTACTGCTGGTTGGGCGGCAGGGAATCCGTCTTCAGCAGCTGTCTGCGCTGCTTCTCCCTCAGGACCGAGTGCACGGCCTTCAGAAAGTCCTTCTTACTGTCCGTGGAGCTGGCCGGGGAGAGACAGGCCCAAGACAATACACGCCGGGTCAGATTAGTGTCGAAAACTCAAAACCGTCATGTCGTTTATCCTGTCAAATCGACAGGGTATCCACTGAACAAAAACAACAATGTTTTGCTTTGCGTATAGATTCACGATCGCTACCTTTTGGCTGTATTTTCTTTAGTTTCAGATCGTTATGAAAATCAATACTTTTGTTTTTGCTGGATGCTTGTGAGAGGAATAAAGCAACTCATGAGGGCATCATTTAGTAGATACCATTATCAAAAGTAAAATATGTAAGATTTATGGTCTTGCATATTGTGCACACTCTGCTCCTCACCCCTCTTAATCCAAACCCCGTTCACACTCAAAAAGTGAGGCTCGTCTTTTGAGATTTCTCAAATAATATGCTATCTTAAATGTTTGCATAGTGTACCTTTAACTGATGAAACCAACAAAGAATCAATTTAATAATCACCAATGAAAAAAAAAAAAACCTATATCAGAGGCGGGCTTAATAAGTTATTCCCCTCATTTAGTGGACGTTTAGCCGTAGAGTTGGTTCTTCATTTTTAGTTCAGGAGATGAAGGGCATGCGTGTACGTGTGTGGACACGTGTTTGCGTGGACTTGGTACCTGCAGCACAACTGGAAGGTTCTTTCTGGTCTCCCCACAGACTCGGACCTCGTGTGGACTATCTCACACACGGCGGTGTCCTCAGAGTCTGAGAGGTGGGGAGGAGCACACAGACGTTTCTTTAACATGGCTTCAGTAAGCGTTCTCATCGTAGCCCGTATGAATCTGAATGTTCCCTCATCGTCCGTATGATCAGAACATATTATAATGCAGCATGGAACAGCATGTATAGAAAAAGATTGTGATAGGAATCCTTTTGACGGCATCTGTTTGTGGTTGGTTTGTTTTTGTTGGTTTGACAGAGATGAGAATGTGTGTCCCATGGACGCTAGTCCTATGAATCAAACCCATATGAATTATGTATATTACGTTATGTCCAGGGTGTCTTGATTTCTAGACCCTGAAATCAAAACATATTTCTTTGAGGTCTGAAACCACTTGAAGTGATTTATTCTCAAAGTTTAACATTTTGTGAAAGCATGCTTCTGGACATTCCTGGAAATGTGTTTACCCCCGAAAGTTTTTTGTGCATAAAACAAAAGCACTTTGGAAATTACACTGAAAAACATACTCGCAAGTGGCCGGATTTGGAGAGAGTCAGTTGAGATCATGTGGCGAAAGCGGAAGGGATCCCTGTCCTCAGCTACAGAGGCCCGATGGGATGCACCCTGGAATGCAGAAAATAGTTTAATGCATTCATACAGCAGAGTGTAATGCATTCATACAGCAGAGGGCGCCAGAGTATAGACATTAACTCATGGGGGTTCAAATAAATAACAGTTATTACACAAAAGCATAATTTATTTTGGTCTTTAAAAATGTTGGCTTTGGTAGAGTTAATTTTGCAAGTTCATTATAATACCGAAGTAACTGCTTGGATTTTAGATTCAAAGCTGCGTTGTTAAAATTCGAACATTTGACTATCAGTGACTATCAATGACTATCTATTTAGCCTCAACTACAGTAAAGCACCACACTTAAATTCATCAAATTATGCACCAAAGTGAGAACTTTCAATATCTATTCAATTTACACCACAAGAGACCATTTATCTTTGAAACTTCTGCTTGAATATACTCAAGGCCATAACCTCAGTATCCAATGTTCTTGTTGGTGTGCAGAGATGAAAGCACACAGTATTTATTATTATTTATTTATTTATTTTTTAAGATAGTGTTCGTACTCAAAGTGACCCCCAAACTGAACAGAGACCCTCCTACAGTCTACCCAGGAACCCTAAAACAATAACAAAACAGAAAATACCACTTACAATCTTTTTTCGCTGCTTGGTGCAGTTCTTGTACACAAAGACAACCGCCGTTTTAAACACTAGGAAAATAAAAGAGAAATACAGGCGAGAATTAAGGTTAACACATGCTTTAATCCACACCTTTTTACCCACGCTTCACAGGGAATATGTATCGCTTCCAATTGTCTACATCTAAGTATTTGTAACATAGAATATGCTTGAAGCTTGAGAGGACTTTTAAAGAAGGACATTGTGTGCATTCTTGTGAGAGCTAATAAAGATATCCAATGCAACATCGCCCAACACTCAATGTTTCCCTGTAAATAGCTTCCTTTTGGTTTAACCACTAAGAAACCAAACATCATCATATACAACATGAAGAATCAGGCTTTCAGCATAATAGTTTATCAGTATATTTGTTGAAACAATGGGAGAAGCAGCACGGTGTAAACTGATCACCAGCAGGCTATGGGTGCATTTCTGGTGAGGGTTATGAGGACTGTAGGAGTGTGGTGCATTTCTGGTGAGGGTTATGAGGACTGTAGGAGTGTGGTGCATTCCTGGTGAGGGTTATGAGGACCGTAGAAGTGTGTCTAAAGAGTTTAACATTGGAGGATTAGTTGACAATGGATTATCCATCAACATCTAATCCTGCAGAATGACAGGATTTCCAATTTTATGTCAGGAAAACATTGAGCGTTGAATCCCGGTTTGACCCAAGTGCACTATTGTGATTGAAGGATGCGTGGATCAAGACTGTCCAGTGGCATGTGGATTGGATTCAAGTGTAAATATTGAAGTAGCTTCTTTTTTTTCATATTTACATTTTAGCTTACATTTATGATACAACATTTTTAGACTACCTCTCAGCAACTGTAACGTGTCCCACACAAACATACTCTTTGACCCACATCTGGTTTGTTGGGATCTGGTCACCCTAGGCCCACATCCGGGCGGGTGCTGGCAGACCGATAAGAAACCTCCCGGCATGGCACGCCTTGCGAGCAGACCAAAACAATTTGCCCGGTCTGGACCAAAATGGGCCGTACTGCTTCAACACCGAAACGTGCGCACAGGCTCCTGTATCTGAACAGGTACGGGCCGACAAACGGAAAAGCTCCATGACTGGCTCTGCAGCTATCATGCTAGCCCAACCCTGTCGATCGCTTCTCTAAACTAAGCGGTTTGATTTTCCCTCACGATTGAAATAACGGCGTTCACTGCAGACGCGGCCGCAGCGCAGGCCGTCCTTCTTCGGGTGCAACGTGGGAAAACCTACCGAAGGCCGCCAGCTCCGGGTCCTTCTTGCTCCTGACGAGCAAGGACGGCGGGTTGATCCAGGTCACAGGCGTGTGAATCAGCAGATCCCCCATGGTGAGGTCGGCCACCTGGAACACAAACGGACCGAAAGGATCGTCAAGACGCCCTTGGGAATCGGACCCCACGTCGAACGTTTATCCTATCACCAGAGGAAAGAAACCGTCCTATTCTCCGAGAGCACGCGAGCGGCTTTGTTGCGAGTTCCCCTACCCGCGACTCCTTCTTGTCCAGCGTCTGCTCGTTGATGAGCTGGTCGAACACGGCGCCGTACTCCTCGTGGAGCTTCTGCATCTCGTTGATGTGGCTCGCCACCTTGTTCATGGTCTTGATGGCCACTGAGGCAACAAAATGGAGGGCATACGGCGAAAGCGTTGTTATGGGTCAAATTGTCGTCAGGTGGAGGACGAATTGATAATAGATTGTCGCACACACACACACACACGCGCACACACACACGCACGCACGCACGCACGCGCACATGCACACGCACACACACACACACACACACACACACACACACACACACACACACACACACACACACACACACACGGGAGTGAGGTTGTGCAAGGGGAGAGAAGGGCGAACGAGGCGTTGGGGGTCCTTACCGTCCAGGTGGTAGTGCTCCTCGCTGTCAGGGTCCGTGAGGGAGTAGAGCTCCCGGAGCAGCAGGGGGTACTTGAGGACCCTCTGGATGGGCTTGATCAGGTAGGACTCCAGCGTGAACGAATGCTGCTGCCGCGGGTTCCGGACGGCCAGGAAGGCCTTGAAGTCTGGGTCCGTCTTGGCTGAAAGCAGCAGGAGTCAGAGAGCTGCCAGAGAGCTGCCGTGGCGATGATTTTACTCATTTACGGCTATTTTACTTAAACCTGCACTATGTCAATTTTCCCACTAGCAACATCTAGCAGCTTGAGATGCAGAGTTACCGTTATAGCTAGATTGTTTTCATTATGGAATGACTCATGGACGTGCTTGTTTTCTTATCGGAGTAAATAGCTGCAGTATAAGTCAAACAAGCCTGTAAAAGAGGTTGTACAAGTGATGCACAACCTCAACGATAAATAAAGATGACAAATACTGGGGTCAAAATCAGTCAAGGTGGATTTGCGTGGATCGGATGAGATGGTCCAAATTACTATGAAGAACTCCTCACCCCAATAGATATGAAGATGGCTACAAACGTGTTGTACTATACACATACTGTGTGTTTACATACTACAACCATCCTATCCTCCATGGAGTATAGCAGCTTAACTTCATATCCTTCCCACTTTGGAGGAACCTCCCCTCGTCTCAGAACATTTCCTACCTTCCTCATACAGACCGCAACCTTAGGACTAGCGCTTTAGCGATCGCTATTCGCCTATATCAACAGACACACAAGACATGCATGCATGACAGCAGAGTATGACCGTAGAGAATTATCAGTGGGGCATTGAGGGTGGGGTCAGCAGAAGGAGAGGAGCCATCTCAATAGGGGTTAGTACCTTTAGTCAGAACCTTGGGGACTTTGGTGTGGCTGGCACAGAAGGCACTGTAGATCTTGAAGCGGTCCGCATAGTACAGGAATGAGCTGCCCAAGGAAAACAATACTTTCTGTAACAAAACGAAAGACATTTATTATACAACCTTCGTCTAATATTTGTCTTCCTGAAAAACAAAACAAAATGAGATTGTACATTGAAAGTGGGTAAACTCTTGCTGATGGATACTATGTAAATATGTAATTTAGGGTTATCAGGGTGTGCATCAAGCATCAGAATATGATGGTAGTGGTAGTGACGGTGCACACCTTAAACTGCTCCACCTTCTCCAGTTTGTCCAGATCGGGCACCAGACTGATGCCATCCTCCAGGGTCTGCAGGAACTCCACCTGGAAGACCAGCATCTCGTCCAGATTCCCAAACAGCACGTCCAGCTGCCAACGTACAGGGATTAGCAACAGCGTTAGCATTGAGCTCGATCACTTGAATGAACACATGGACGTTGGATCTTTTCTCCACCATCATCGTTGGCAGCTTCAAATCGTTTTTTAAAAAGTAAACTGTGGGCGAAAAAGTAACTAGCTATCATGCTTCATGTATCAAACAGGTTTTTTTATATAGCTGATGGTTAATATCTACTGACATAATATGGCGACGTTAGTGCCCGGGATTCTCTACTGGCTATATTATGGGATAGAGATACACTCTAATTTAGCAGCGTTGGAGGGTGGCTGGCAAGGTCTGCTACATATTATCTCTAGTGATAACAGACTCCTTGGAAGAGAAGATATACAACAGATGTATTCAGTGATCTCTCTAGCAGGTCCAATAAATCTCAACATGGAATACTTCAACAGCATCTGAACACTTTGCGATTGTCATCGTGGGAGTCTCGTTTGAGGGGGAGTCGTACCTCATCCTGTGTGAGGAAATTTTCCTTCTGCAAGGGCTTCAAGAAGCGCTCTATCAGGCAGCCGAGGTCCTGGAACAACAACAACAACAACAACAATAACAACCAGCACGCGAGACAAGGGAAAGATGTCAACATGAATTCAAATCTCCCATGTGATGCGGTCACAGCAGGTGATCCGAGTTTAGTTCAGGTGTCCGCCTAATCCCACTCCACTCTCACACACAATGCAATTAACACGAGTGCCTTGGGGAATCCTTTCCCAGCAACACACCATTATTATTCCTTTTTCAGTAAATGTTTTTGTACTGATAAAGTCATGCGCACGCACGCACGCACGCACGCACACACACACACACACACAAAAAACTTGGAAAAGCAACCTCTCCACTCACTTTGACGTAAGTCTTCTCCGTCTCCACCAGCTCACTGATGACCTTGCGGAGTTTGTCTGCGTGAGAGAGTTGGCGCTGGGCGGCGGCGGCGGCGGCCGCTGCGGCAGTGGCAGGAGGCGCGGGTGACACGGGGCTGGGGGAGAGGGAGGAGGACGAGGAAGACGTGGAGGAGGAGGCGGACGAGAAGGAGGACGAGGGGATGGCCTCCGGGGGATTCATGTCATGGAGACTGCGGCAGAAGGCGGTGACCTGCTCTGTGCTCTGGGGAGGAAGCAGGGACAGTGGGTTATCGTCTGCAACCGTGCCCAACACACACACACACACACACCAAGAGATGCCCAATGGTGGTCTGATGGAACGATGGAGAGGAAAACAAACGACGACTTATGAGGACTGCAGATCCTACATTGATACTTCCTTTGGAATGAGGTGCATGCGTTTGAGAAAACGCCCTTCTCACAAGATCTCCGTTCAGATGGGATGCAATGTGCCAAGATACACAATAATACGAGAGATACAAAACGTAACCCATGACCTCACGGTTTCCACCAGATTTGCTGTCCAATGACACGAAACACAACATTACACATTTGTACATGCACACTCATAGCCTGAGCCGATACACAAAACAGTGATACGATTGTATTGTCCTCGAGCACAGAGCGAATCGGAACAAAGCGTGCTTAAACCGTGTCTCACCTTCCGCTGTGGCACCTGAAAATACCAAGCATGAGGAAACCTGCAACACCAAAGGTTGGAGCCATCTCAGCGCAGTGTTTAAACAGAGGGTGGAAGACAGAGGACACCCCCTTTATCTGACTTGCACTTATTGACAAAGCCGAGTGCCGCTAGTCAACATCGCCACGACCGTTTCATGCAAACGGTCATAAAACTGTGGTGTAACGGCGCCAGCGGGAGACTTTGCACTTTACCCTCGACTCCTGCTACACCGGTCCCAGCCAGCCGCGCTTCATGTTAGAGACTAACTGTGAGGTGCTCTACGGGTTCACAGCAACACGTCTCAAGACAGGATAGCGAACATAACATGAAAGGAAGGGTGACAGAGTGCAGCGCCACACACACACACACACATTCACGGTGCCACGGCCGCAACAGGAAACACATTCAGTGTGTAGGCAGGGCAAGGGAGGGAGAGCGCGTGACACATTGTGTATGCATTTCCCTCTTCCAACTCAAAACTAAAAAAAGTGAATAATGAATAAATGATGACATCGTCAAACGCTTCATTAAAATGACCGCAACCATCTCATGAATCATTAAGACGATTCAAACTGGACCGCGGAGGAATGATTTGGACAGAACTAATACCATTGGTTGAAATAAAGGTTACATATTGGCATCTGCATGCATAAGCGCCTGAGGGCACCGCTCTTTGTTTGTAATTACTGGTAATCCTGGAGTGTGTAATGGGAGCGGTAATGACTAGAGAACTGGTAACTAACTGGTATAGGCCTATCCATGCTAATTCCAGTGTCTGCTTCAGAACCTCAGAACCAGTTCCGCCACTCTACAACTCTATGTGTTTTACGTGTCGAGACACCACGATTGAGGAGAAGTTACTCAGTGCACATACAATATTATGAGAAGGCCACGATTAAAATAGTCATGCTCCATTTAACTAGCTATTCATTTTCATATTAGAAAGTAGCCTCTTTCATTGCAACTCAAGGAGGAAATGTGCGAGACACACACACACACACACACACACACACACACACACACACACACACACACACACACACACACACACACACACACACACACACACACACACACACACACACACACACACACACACACACACACACGTCTAATGGGTTCTCGCCCTTGACTGAGAGGCGACAGCGGAGTGACAGCCGGATCACTGGTCGGAACAGAGACTTGCCAGCAGGATGATGGAGCGATTTCACGGAAGACTTGATACTAGATAGAGTCCAATATTCTAGAGTTCCTCTGAAAATACCAAACAGGCAGATGCGCGAGTCAGAACCACCACTAAAATGATATTTCGGATATGATGGACCTGCAGGTACGCCCATGATGGTTATAAATCCTAAGTAGCTAATTCAAAAATCCTACTTATAAGTCGAGAATGAGCCATAAAGAGGGTCGTATACAAAAGGAACACAGAATGGTCAAATATCATGTAAACAGGGTGGTTGCCATTGGGAATCGAATGCTGTGAAATGATTGCAAATGATGGAGGGAAACATGACCATAACATAACATTTAACAGCAGAGGCAAGTGAATAATACAAAATAAAACACATGCCTACCAGTTGTAACATGTCATAGATGGACTCAGAGGAGGGTTTGGAGGTCCTGTTGCCCTTAAGGGTGGACATGTTTTCTGGGCTGTACCTGGTCCTCAGCAGGGGAGCTCTCCACTAGCTACCTTCTCACCTCTGTGCTTCATCCAGCCAAAGCCTGGTGCAATGTGGGGTTTGTCGTCCTTTTAGCCATATACCACTCGTAAAATAAATGGTGCAGCACGTTTTGTCTGCTGTTCTGTTCAATGAATCAAACTAATTCTAAACAATAATGACAAGGGTACTGTCCAGCGACCAGCGACATCCAACAAGCGTGTATAGTCAACAGATGGAAGGGAACCGACTGCAGTACACAGCAATCCCCCTGATCATCACAAGAGCTCTCTCCCTTTCTCCCTCGCTCGCTCTCCCTCCCTCTCTCCCTCCCTCTCCCTCCAACTGTATGTTTCTCAGACTCTCCGGTTTTCTATTTTATCGCTAGTGAATGACTGGATCGCTGATCCTTAAATATTTATCCATCAACACTTAAAGGGGCCATGCCAACTCATTTCCCTGAAGTGATGAACGCACTGCAAAAATATTACAATAGCTGCAAGCTGTCAAATAAACCCTAGACAAGAGAACATGTAAACCATAACAGGTCATACTGCATGTATGCGTGCGTGATGATGTAATCAACAACGGTATTAAACACGCGAAAATCCTAAACTGAGGTATAAAGTTTTGCTCCATACCTTTACTCCAGGTGTGTTCAGTCAAAATAGATCATATTTATATCATATTTGACACATAAGAGAGATAGATGTGAAGTGGATGCCAGGGTTTGACCAAAAGTAAAATATGATTATAAAATAATTTAATATCCACAACCATTCATTTTGTTGTATGTATAAATTTGACTCCCAACACTAATAAATAGTTTACAAAAGGACTGGTGGCTTTAGTTCACACAGTTTCTTGCTACTCTGTATTTATGCCGGACAGCGTTTTGGCACCAACACGGAGGGTATTTTGTTAGACATGAAATCAGATGTCTTATCCTTCTTGATGTAATTCCTATAACCCTCCAAATCATGCCCAGATCTCAGACCAACGACACATTCTCTTATATTCTATACAAACCGATGGGTGTATAATCGAATGGGAAGGAATCAGATCCCACATCCGGAAAAACAGCAAAACAATAATAAAATAAATGCCATGACCTCATGCAAGTGGAAATGTTAAGCAAATTTAGCAATTGCTTGATATAGCAAACAGAAAAACAAGTTGTTAAATTAGGGACAAGCCCAAGCAGCCATACCTTTTCTGTTAAGCACTCCTTCTCCCTCTGTCTACCTCTCATGCACACATTTTCTCTCTCTCTCCCCCTAGAACCTACCCTTCAGTATCGGGAGGAAAAAGGAGGGGAGGGAAAAAAGAGGAGTGGAGAAGCAAGTACAAACCTGTTCCCACTCAGATACCAAAAACATGGAATCTGACAGAGAGGATAAACATGGGATTATTTTACACACTTGGCATATTCCCTGTCATCTACACACTCCCAAACACATGGCCCATGTTGATAAGCAAAGGGGCTTCCTTTAGGAGGTCATCGTTTACGATACAAACAGACTTCTAAGGACATAGGAATATTTTCAATCCCCTTCCCATGGAGGAGAGGTATGGTTCAAACTTAATGTCAGAGAACACACACACACACACACACACACACCTCAATGAACGTGGGAATCCATGACATCCCAAAAGGGATATGTAATTGAAATTCTATATATTGAACTTGCCATGTGATTATGTGTTCATATATTACACAATACTTTCAGTTCACTTGAGTCTATCAGCAGGCATTTTGCCTACAAGATGTTCTGACAGGACAATGGATTTCCACCTTTAAAACAGACTGCAGTGTGCCCTCTAGTGGCACACTGAGGAATGGTTGAGGAGGTGAACAGCGGGGGGAAGACAGAGACAGAGGGACCTGAGGCTTCTCTCTGGAGGGAGTAGAGACGACATACAGTAGAGCACTGATTGCCATTCATCATTTTAAATCATTCGCTCTCAAATATAACACAAATCAGTTCCCCCTCCGCGAGTGCAACGCTTGCTAAAGTCGATGAGATTGACTACACGTTTGAGAACACTGGCAATCACCCACATCATCGCCACGTCTCCCAAGCAATCAGCGATCCTCTCTGCTTGATTTATCGTGTTAAAGGAAGTGGGGGTTGGGAGGGTGTATCTTTTGTCTGCAAAACATCTCTCTCTCATTTATTTGGACTAAACGATGTGGATCGCCGCGGCTACTGAGGTAATTATAATGCTTGGATAATTAAAATGGTCCCACTCCTTCCCTCCTGCCGCCCGCTCTTCGCAGGCCGGGGGTGACATGAGACAGGGGTGGGCGAGAGACAACACCCAGCTACAGCACTAGGATTAGATCGAGTGAGAGCGAGAGCAAAATCGAAAGAGAGAAAAGCGAAAGGGGCCTTTACTTATGTACTGTACTTTGACTGGGAGGAAAGACAAAGTCAGGGAGAATCACTTCCTATAGTCATTCAATGTACCATCACCAGCATTCAATGTTCATATTCATCTGCATTTCTACACTTTCTATTCATTATATGAAACACTTTATTTCCATTGTTCACATTCCCCATCCTTACAGTTTCTGGAACTGCTGCTAGTGTTTTCTACTGTTATGTATATCGTTTTTATTTCTGCCATTTTCTTTGCTTTTGTTACCCTTATTGATGACTCTCCTTAATAAATGTTATATTTTTCAATGGCTTCTATGTAGGTGTTCCTGCCATGTCCTAAGAATTTCACTGTGTAATACTGTGCATTTAATAAATGAAACACTTAAAACTCTGACTAGGTGTCAACATTGTGTGTGTGTGTGTGTGTGTGTGTGTGTGTGTGTGTGTGTGTGTGTGTGTGTGTGTGTGTGTGTGTGTGTGTGTGTGTGTGTGTGTGTGTGTGTGTGTGTGTGTGTGTGTGTGTGTGTGTGTGTTGAGACTGGCGCCATAGGAGTGGAGAGACGGAGAAAAGCAATAAGATGGAGGGAAAGTGGAAGGAAGGGCAGGAGAAAAAAAAGGTTGAAAAAGAAAGGCTGGATGGACAGATGGAGATTACAGAATAAAAGTTACAAGGACGGAAAGTCAAATAAGGAGAACAGGTTGGCATGGGTGTGAGATATCAAGACATACTGTTCCCCCTACTCACCTCTAAATGATTGGGGTTAAATGTGTGGCTAGGAGCCACGTGTGTGTGTGTGTGTGTGTGTGTGTGTGTGTGTGTGTGTGTGTGTGTGTGTGTGTGTGTGTGTGTGTGTGTGTGTGTGTGTGTGTGTGGGGGGGGGGGGGGGGGGGGGGGGGGGAAGGAGGAGAGAGAGAGAGAATGAATATCAAACAGAAAGATGAAGAAAGGCGAGGAAGAGTCAGAGACGAAAACCACCATAATGACGACATGTGATATTATTATGGGTAAACATCATCAGGCACATCCATGGAGACTACATACCATACAACCTTAACGGTCTGGAAGCCGCTTCATTTTAGTGATCAAAATGCAGCCATCTTCCTCATGATGCCCTTGAATCAGGCCCAGACTACTTCGTTTTTAGGGCACATGAAATAGAATTTGACACACGTGTCTGATTTCTCCGCACTGAAGCCATGGAACCCGACGTGGTGAACTAGGCTGAATGAGTGAACATCTAAAAACGCCAGGCTACAGCTCTGTGACACACATCCCATCGCCATGGTAATGGCATTGACAACCGTATCCAGTGGGGTGGGGGTTGGTTCCCCCGCGATCACGGTGGCGACCCTGATCGGACCGGACGTGGTCCTAATGAGAAAGTGACACCGCGTCACCTTGCACCCGCGAACACAACACATCCGCAGTCCAACACAAATAATCCCGTCTGTCACCACGGAAACAACCGAACAGATGGGTTGGTGCACACGTCTGGGCGTGAAGGGCTGCGACTGTAGTTGAACACCAGAGACACAGAATACCTACCGCACGGAGGCTGTGGGGGATTTCACTGTAGTGTAGCAGATATGTCAGTCTTGACCACACTGATTGAAAATCAACTAAATGCTAGGATTTCATTTCAATTAAACACGCATTAACGTTGCAGTGCATGGATGCCAATTCTAGGCAAATGTCGCAAAAGCACCCATTTTCTTTAACGATCAAATAATTTTTTTGAAATGTTCCCATAATAACAAGCCACAAAGCATCATGACATTACGCGCTTTAAAACGGGTCTTCTCGCATTTTTGCCACACACACACACACACACACACACACACACACACACACACACACACACACACACACACACACACACACACACACACACACACACACACACACACACACACACACACACACACACACACACTTAAAAAGATTAGGAGTGTATAAACAACCTAGTTGCTTTTTCCCATGTCATCTTGTGATCCAAAACACATTTTGTCCCCCCGTCCCCCGTCCCACTTAGGCCTGTGTCCACACGTGTGTGCACATAAAACACATTGAAGCACTAAGTGAACTGTATTGATGAAGATCAATACTGATCGCAGCATGTCAGCTGGCTGACCAATGACACAAGGACGCTACATCTTAACACAGAACCCCACCACCACCACCACCACCACCACCAGCAATTTCTAAAAAGCCAGTAGCTCATTCAGTGCTCATGGAACTGAACACAATACGACACCCACAGCTCTCGTCTCGCTTTCCGATGCCTTCTAAAATACGTAGCCCTACCCAGGATATGGTCATCGTCTTTAACTTTAACCGTGCATGTCACGGACACGCTAGGATAATTGGGCGAGCCCTCATTCCTCACCTTATGCTCGGCGTGGTTGGGGTGCAGGTCCTTCGGGGGATCCCCCCCCGGGCTCTGGGGAACCAGCCGGGACCCTTCCTCCACGGACACGTCCGGGCTGTCCACCGTCAGCCCCGACACATCGTCCAGGATGTCTTCTGAGCGTGGAGGAAGACACCGTGTTACTCAGGGAATCACAGAAGGCACGCACACAATTGAAATGCTTTATGTGGATTCATCTTTTTTTTTTGTTCCTAAAATACTGCACATGCTCTACTGCATTACAGATGGCAGTCACACACAGCCCGATCCTGCCCAAAACATGCAAAGTTCAAAAACGAAAAAAGACTCAAAAGCATGCAAGTTAACAGTATGAGAGTTAAAACAGCATCAAAATATTAAACAGACCGGCAATAACACAGAACAGAAGATAAAAGACATGCATGAAAGTCACAGAACGATTTGAAAAAGATGAAAAAGGCCAGGGAGAAAAAAGTATGCATTTAAGTCTAGACTTAAAAGGATGATTCCGATCCGAACTGATAATAAACTCCAGAACTGTCAATCCAACTTCACCCACCACTCATGCCTCTATGCTAATCACAACTATTGACATCATCCAAAGCGCGTCATCCAATTGTTTGTGTTTTTTGGTTTGCTTTGCGTCTCTATCCCTGACGACTAAGACCCCCGCTGTGCCACAGCCCTCCAATATTAATATTCATGTTTTTTATTCGGGGGGCCGCGGAGTAAACAAACACCAGCTTGTCAGCCCAGGTGCAACAAAAGGTCAGATAGAGATGGAATACAAATGGTGCCCTTGGACGGATAAAGGCGAGCAGGCGAGGAAGGGCTGGCGGCTGGCATGGGGGGGGGGGAACGCTGCAGCCATGCATAATCACACCACTACTCGCTACTCCTTTGGGGTGAGGCAAAGACAAAGCACTATGTACACTCTGCCACACTGCAAATGCACACAGAAGCAACTTGAACTAAAAGGTAGGGTCACAACTATTTAAATATTAATGGAAACTAATGAATGACAAATAAAAACAGGGAGAACACAAGAGAAAACATCATGCATGATGCTGATTTGGAAAAATGATTCCTGCACTATCAATACAATGTGAACAAGAAAACACATTAATATTAATACGTTGATCTGAATAATAAGCAAATGTATAATTATCCCCATTTTTCAACGAATTGAACTGATTATTGATGGCGGTTATTATTAACGCATCACACTTAGTTGACAAGTCATGGGGAGAGCCACGTTTCATCACTAGGGGGAGCTGCTGCTACACGTTCCGTCAATGTTTACGTCTCGCTTTCCGCAAAGTCTTTGGTTCCAGTAGCAAACTTTCAGAAGGACTTTGGGCTAGAAGGTAAATGCCAACCTTGGTCCTGGGAGAAGATGTCCGTGGTGGGGTCTTGTTCACCGTCTGACCGCCGCGGGGGAAGGGAGCAGAGTAGCCGGGGGTCGATATGTGGCAGAGTGTTGACGCTCAACGTCAACGCAGGTTGAACAAACGCACTCCTCATGTCATCCATTTGTAAGACGGAAGCAGGTTTGCCGTTGAGCAAAATGATCTCATCGCCCACTTTCACACCTTGTAGTGGATGAGAAAAGAAAAAAAAGACCATAGCATACACGTTAGCCGTGCGTTTCACGCATTTGCTTTAGAAGACCACGCTTGTACGTCTTCAAACATGTCTCGTCAAGCTTCTATATGGGAGTGATAAACGGCTCCATTAAAGCTATACGCACGTTGACAGGGAGCGAGGTGATCCCAGAATACTAATACCCCATCCAATAATATAACTTGTCTGTAGGCCATTAGAGCAAATCCTGGTGTGTTGGATGTAAACGTAAATCTTCAGATTCGACACGAGTTGATGTATGGAAGTGTACGGCGGCCTATAGTTTTATTTGCATGTCCCAACACATAATCCTTTATGTTTGCTACAAAATACTGAAGCAAATAAAGGACGCCCCCCATAATGTACGGAGGCTGATACCATATAAAAGAAATCCCAGCCTCTCGCCTAATTTAGAATTACCAGTCAATCAGCGTGGCAATTAGTGGCCAATATCAGCTGACGCTATTGATTGGTTATGACAGCTGAGCTATCCTCAACAGATTACCTGCAGCCCCCAACACAAGAGATTATCACACGCACACACACACACACACACACACACACACACACACACACACACACACACACACACACACACACACACACACACACACACACACACACACACACACCCACACCCACACCCACACACACACACAGCCAGTATTGTTCGTGAGAGTTCCCCCATCAATCTGATCGTACATTTATATTTATTTGCATGGCGTCTAACTGAAATGATAGCCATTCATAAATGCTGAGATACATCTTTTATAATGCAATGGTGTGGTGTGGTGTGGTGCATCCCCCCCCCCCCCCCCCCCCCCCACACCCACACACACACACACACACACACACACACACACACACACGCACATGCATACACTCACACAGAAAATTGCACACATTTAGCCCTTAGTTATGACCTAGTTGTCTGGGATATGAAATGTCAGCTGCGTTGGAGCCTTTATTGGACAGGGAAAGATACCCCTCTGGCCATACCGACTATGTGTGTGTGATTGTGGCTGTATGTGTGTGTGTGTGTGTGTGTGTGTGTGTGTGTGTGTGTGTGTGTGTGTGTGTTTGCTCGTGTGTGTGCACAGGCAAACTGGTTTGTGTTGGGGGAAGGGGATAAGGGAATTAAAGAGGGGGAGAGAGAGAGCGAGAGAGAGAGAGCGAGAGATAGAGACAGAGAGAGAGCGAGAGAGAGAGAACCTTTGGGGCTCTAGGTCTGAAGCTTCTTTTGTAAAACACCCTCCAGTTATTTAAGCGCCCCTTGCACTCTCTTTATTCCTAACACACACACACACACACACACACACACACACACACACACACACACACACACACACACACACACACACACCTTAGTCAGATACAACAGACATGACACACTTAATGCCATGATTCAGGCGAACCAGACTAGAAGTTTTACAAATGGATGTCTTGTTGTGTTGTCTGGCGGCCGTGAGCGCTTTCTGTCTGTGCTAATCTCAGAGAGGTGCAACTCCAGTACGGTCTCCGGCTCCCCTCTGGCTGCAGGGCTACAGTGACAGCAGGCTAGCCAGGAGCCCTTTAGGAATGCTAATGCATCTGAGATGAGTAGGACGCAATCTCACACTTGAGTAACCTTGGCCTTACACAGGGCTATATATATTTATATTTATATATGCATAATACTAAAGATATTAAAGTATTAAAGCATAATATTAAAGTTGCATCCCAGGAACCTCTGAGTGATTTAACAGTACCATTAGATGAGATCTCTTTCTCTCTCTCTCTGTCTCTCTCTTTCTCTGTCTGTCTTCTTCTCTCTCTCTCTCTCTCTCTTTCTCTGTCTGTCTTTTGGACACAGTGTTGTTGTTTCAGGACACAGAGACGATCTGTCTCCTGAAACAAGGCGATGTCATGGTAGGGTGAGGTGGTGATGATGTTGTGGGTTGTTGGCCCGGCATTAGATAAACACCTTTGGCCGAGGCCAGGCCTTCTGCTTTCACTTCAGTGATGTGGAGCGTAGGCCTCCCCTCTTCCTCCATCACCGCCACTGTAAACCCTGCAGACAGGAAGGGTGGAGGAAAGACAGGACGGGAGGAGTAAGGACAGGAAGGGAGGAGTAAGGACAGGAAGGGAGGAGGAAAGACAGGTAGGGTGGAGGAAAGATGAGAAGGAGGAAGAGACAGAAAGGGAGGAGGAATGAAAGGAAGGGAGGAGGAATGACAGGAAGGGAGGAGGAAAGACAGGAAGGGATGAGGAAAGGAAGGAAGGAGGGAGATGGGAAGGGAGGAAGAAAGAGAGAAAGAATCAAATGAGAATTAGACAACTTGATGAGCGCCTATGTCTGTCGACATTGAGTATTTGCCGCTGGCATAACAAAATCAGCATTACTGATAGACTAATGGCATCAAGTAATTAAAAATGAAATCTCACTGGGACTTATCTCTCGCCAAATATCATTATCTAGATCTGACTCCATCAATTCCTTCACAAGCCCTGTGGCACAAAGCATTTACTTTCTATAGGATAAGAAAAGGCGATTGCTAAAAAATCACTATACCGTATCCAATGGCGCACGAGTCGGCTTTGTCGAAACAGACCACCTTGGTCGTTTTACTGCAAATCTCGATCTCTTTGTAGAGCTGCAAGCACACATAGAGACTGCTTTAATGGGCTGGAAGGTGTCAAGACAGCAATGCCCTTGTTTGTAGCCTGAGGTCAAGGACGCCTCATCCCTCGCAGTAAAGGCTGCACAGATCGGTCGAAACCTCGGTCAGCCCTGTGTAGTAGTCTCAGAGTCTGAAAGTGTGTGGGTCGTGGGATCTGACCTGCGCAGGGTAACAGCTGTGTGTATTCATCAACAACTTAATTTAATATTCTGGACCAGGACAGATGGACAGTTAAATGAGTCCATGATCAAAGTGAAGAGATAAAAGCTCAAGGAAAGATAGAGCCTGGATTGAATGGGAAATTAAAAGCATGGATGACTTGTTAGAACAGTAGTTTCTCTGTGCAACAGAGTGCCACCTGCATATTACTAAGCATCAAAGAGAGTGTAATGACAAGAGAGAGGGGGTTGTGAGGTCGCAAACAACTGAAATTAAATATTTATGCCATTTTATAAAATTATATATTTATAGGAAAAGAAAACACACCAAAGCCAAATGTGCTTAACTGAAAGCATGTAGAATAAACACACACACACACACAAACACATGCACACGCAAACAGACACACACACACACACACACACACACACAAATTGGCATATCTCACAATGGCACACAGCGTGTTTTCAGAATATTACTTTGCATAATTTATCATATGTGCTGTGCGTCTATGCATTTGGAGGGGATTTTAAATGCATAACTAATCAAATTGGCAAGCAATTCATAAAACATGAAATCCCAACTCCAGGCATGGGGGTGGGGGGGGGGGGGGGGAAGCAATTGCAAAAGGAGGTCACGACCCCGTAGATTCCATGGGTGCTAAATATATCCTGACACAAGACGCCTGAAGAAGCATCTGAAAAATAAATCTTGGAATAACTATACCCAATATAATCAATTACTTGGTAGGACTTTGATCGATGGGTTCCTTCAGGGTTTGAAATACAATAAACACAAACACTGGCCTCATAATATACAAATGTGTATTCTTCTCACCAGATCTGAGATGTCCTCTTCAGACGTTGGGACATAGAGGAGCATCTGGTCTTTCACACACACCTTCAGACGCAGGTAGTGGTTGGACGGGTCTATCTTATGGGCCTGCAGGTCACAGATATAGAGACAGGTAGGTTTCAGTCCAAAACACACTCAATATGTTGTGACCGCTCATAAACCAGAGGAGAATATAGGAGCACACACACTGCTGTTGAACAGTAGCGTTCTCAGAAGTCACATTGTGGGACACGTAGTAAGGGTGCGGTCATGCATGCTGAGCTGCATGTATGTAGTTCATCACAGGGCGGATTAGACGCTCCAGTTCCTCACACATGGAGACGGACACGTGTGTGTTCTGGGGTCATGCATGGCGCCTCAAACCAACGACTTCAAGGAATACTTAATAAGAATTGATCGATACGTGTGACAAATGAGCAAAAACAGGAGTGTGTGTTCTGAGCAGAGGATCAACGGCAGTGCAGCTGAAAGGACTGGGGTATGTGTGTGTGTACGCTTGTGTGTGTGTGTGTGTGTGTGCGCTTGTGTGTGAGTGTGTGTGTGTTCGTGTTCGTGTGACATTGGGGTTAGAGGGGGAGAATGTACAAGCGCAAGAAACGATGAAAGATTAGGTGAGCTATTGTCGTTGCACAACAAGTCTTGTGAATAATTATGTTATGGTCATGCGGAGAGGGGCCAGAGCCTTATATAACATGGGTTCAGTATGCCAGGTATGCTGAAGCTATTCTCAAGCATTCCAAGTATGCTACCCTGCTGAACTACTAGATCCAATACCAGTACCTGTATTGCTATTTCAATGTACCATTGTATAAACTTTTAACCAGTGAGGGACTTTTAAAATAGGTTCCGAAATAAATGATTGTATTGTATCTGGTATATATAAAGAAATATATATATCTGTAGACTTTTATTTTAATGTTTTACTGTATTGTAAATTAAATATGCATCCAACTGATGTCACTGACCTACGGAGAAAAACAACAATATCCTCATTTGCAACTTCATTACTACTACTTTCATTACATTTAGCACTAATTGTACCTCAGAACAGCTTGTGTCTAAACTACTGTACAGCCCATAGTCCTACTAGCTGAGTGGTGATGGTGGTGCGATCAGCGGCTTCCCCCACCTTGCACACTGCATCGAGGGTCTCCATGGAGGTCTCCCCTGGCTGGATGATGGCCAGGACGGGCCGGTCGTTGGGCAGACACACCCAGGAGGGTTTCAGGTACTCGGGCACCCAGATCTCACTGTCCCCCTGGTGCTGAGGGACGCTCTTCACCGAGCTGTCTCTGTCCCTCTGCAAAGACAGAGCAGGCAGGTATTTGCTTTTCTTCCTTTTCGGCAGTGGTTGTTGTGAAGCATTGCTGGAGTCACGTGTTATGTTGACCACTCCTGGGGGGTGTGGATTTTCACAAGGCTCACTGTATCTACTGCTGGATTGGTTTCTCCATAGCACTCGCATGATGCGATCCTCTCCTGTGTGTGTGTGTGTGTGTGTGTGTGTGTGTGTGTGTGTGTGTGTGTGTGTGTGTGTGTGTGTGTGTGTGTGATGGTCAGTAACCTTTACGCCCATCACTCTGCCCTCTGACAATCTGTCGTTCACATCAGCTTCTCTCTCTCTCTTCGTGCTCTCTCTCGCTCTCTCGGGTGGGCTTTAACTAGACTGACAGTCTGCCACTGATAAATGATCCGCTCCTATCAGATAACAGCATCCTGGCATCCCTTTTATTGCTGTACCCCACCTCCACCCAACTCCCCCCCCCCCCCCCCCCCCCCCCGCATCCCCTGCTGCCACAGCTTCCCATCTCTACATCAATCTTCACCCCCCATCACAATCTGCCCACCGTTAACACACTACCGCGGTGGTCCCTGTTTATGTAAACTTTCACTTGGCTGGCTTACGAGTGTGTGTGTATCTGTGTGTGTATCTGTGTGTGTGTGTGAGCGAGCGAGCGAGCGAGAGACATGGAAATAGACAAGTAGATACACAAAAATATGCAAGAATAACACTCACAATTGTACTCTCGCAAAAAATACACCCACGTGCACACGTGCTCACACACACACACAGACACACACACACAGACACACACACATTCTTACAGACACAGAGCAGACTGGGGGTCCAAAACATCCCATCCCTCCCCCCACAGCACCATCTGGCTCCCCTCCTGGCCTGTCCCTGAAGCCTCTGTTGGGGGTGGGGGGGAGAGAGAGGGGGGATGCAGAAGGCTGGGCAGCCATAGCAGAACTAAAAGCCCCCCCCCCCCCCCCCCCCATCTCTCCTCCACCTCTGTCTCTCCCTCCTTTCAGTTCCTCTCTCGGAAAGACCCTTCTGCCATGCCATCACAAGACACAAAGAAATGCGTTTGATTTAATGTAAACGATGTGAAGAGACAGAGCCCAGCCAAACCCTGCTGTTGTTGTTGTTGTTGTTGTTGGACGTTTTCCCCACTCAATGTCTCCCCCCCTCAGTGTCCTTTGCGTGGGAAGGTGCATCTTCTCCATCGCATTCTCTTCTCACATGTCGGGGGGGTTCATGTGTGGAGCTGTCAGGTGGGTCGAGCGTGGGCGCGGAGAGGAATCGATTCCCCATAGTGCAGCCTCTCAGGCCGGGTCACAAGCCCCCCCCCCCCCCCCCCCCCCGACCCATCTGTCTAGATCTGACAGCAGACGGCTACCGCCCACCTAGCCCACCTTGACAACTTCAACAACCCCCATCGCCGCCCTCACATACAGACACACACACACCAACCCTACTCACATTATCCTCTCTCTCTCTCTCTCTCTCTCTCTCTCTCTCTCTCTCTCTCTCTCTCTCTCTCTCTCTCTCTCTCTCTCTCTCTCTCTCTCTCTCTCTCTCTCTCTCTCTCTCTCTCTCTCTCTCTCTCTCTCTCTCTCTCTCTCTCTCTCTCTCTCTCTCTCTCTCTCTCTCTCTCTCTCTCTCTCTCTCTCTCTACACTGGGGTTCATCACATATAGATGTGCTACATGGCCCTTCCATGACTGCCCATATATGGCATTGGAACCCTGCTTGCACCACTTCCACTTCGTATGTACACTTTAGGAGTTCCCTAAAAGGATGAAACATTGACAACCGCCAATCTCTATCTGGACTTCCACATCGTTTCGTGTAGTCACTGATGGCTGAATGTGCCCATTCCAATAGTGTCTTGTAGGTTCAACAGGCTAGGAGTAGAGCAGAGCCAGGGGAGCCGAGAGTCAGGAGGAGCAACAGAACAAAACACCACCATTGAGTGCAAACAGGATATGAAACAGACTGGGACCTGCCTGGACCAACCTGTAGAGTGATGTGTGACTCTGAAGCGAAATGGCTTGGCATGATTACTGAAAGAACATCAAAAAATATAAATCATAATACAAGAGAGCACCAGTACCCAGAAATAAAACAGACAAATAAAAAATAAAATAAAACACAAAATGGTACATCAATCTTTGCCAATGGAGAGTGAGGTTAAAAAAGCATAAAAGTGGCAGCCTTTGGGGAGACGCACACAGTGATGCAGACAGACGGGCACTCGCTGGTGCTATTCCCTGCCTACGAACCTCAAAGCAGGAGGGGGACACCAGGTGGCTGCGGGTTAAGTGGCGGTGAAAAGGCAGCGATGGAACTTCCTCTGACCCCTAGATCTAATAAAGGCCACATTACAGTAATGCAGCAGTGAGGGGGAGCTAGCATCCCTTATGCTGGAGGTGGAAGTGGTTTCTCATGTTTATATTATGTCTATTTCGATTATGTTGATTTGATAGAATTCTTCCATGGACGTAGAGGGGTGGAGTGTGTAATGTGTAGAGCGTGTCTTTGGTGTGTGCTGAATCTACGCGCTTTTAGGACACAAAAGCACACCGTTAAAGATAGAATAAAACCAACGCGAGATAAAACCACCGCGATTTGAGTAGTCGTTACAGTCGTAAAGGTTTTATAAAAAACAGACGTATTGGATTATATAGGAGCAAGTGCGAGGGGCATGGTCAAAGGTTGTCAAAGCCCACGTCCCACCAGCTCGAGCTAGGGGCCGAGCCAATGGAAAACTAGCACTCTGGAAAAGGGTTTTTTGCCAGGGGTAGCAGACCTCATGTATTTTACAGAGAATTTCCCCCCGATTAACAGCTTTATGCATTTATTAAAAAATAGAACACAGAAATGTTCACCCACACTTTGTGAGACCCATCCGGAACCGTTTTCAACTACAAAAAAAAAGTGATTTGGGGGTTTACTTAACGTTAAATGAGGGTAAGTAACAGAGGGACGAAAAATAGGTGCTTTGAACACACAGAAAGGCATGCTGGGAGCAGGTGCAGCAGAGCAGAGACTCCAATCTGCTGGGACCTACTGTTTATCCTTGAGCTAACATATGTGTAGGTATGTTTGCACTCATGAGCACAAAGGTCAGACTAGCACCAGGCAGCAGAGGAAAAAAACAATAATAACAGAAAACAGAAAGAAAGAAAAAAAAAGAAAAAAAAAGAGAAAGACAAAGAAAGATAGAGAAAGGAAAAACAGTGCTTTGTGGAATACAACATGTCATTTGGTGTATCTGGTTATTCTTGGCAGCATCAGACGCTGAGCAAGCGCTTACAGATTTCTCGCTGGCAGAGTCCTCCACCATGCATTCTAACGTCGTCTTCAGGGGCTCCGCTCCCTCCACAAACACCTGCAAGCACGCAGAGAACAGCCTGTCAGCCATTGGTGTTACGTCAATATCTTTCATGTGGTGTTTATGTATGTACTGTTGTTGTGTACACGTGTGTCATCATGTTTGTATATGTATTGTTGTTTATGTGTGTGTGTTATTGTTATATGTTGTATGTATCTTTATAATGCTAATACCTTAATTGATGCATATGTGAGTGTTTCATGTTTGTACATGTATTTATATATGTGAGTGTGTGCGCCCGTGTGTGCGTGAGTGAATGTTTGTCATGTTTCTCCATGTATTTGTACATGTTGGTCATGTATGTGTGCGTGTGCGTGCGCACATGTGTGTCAGGTTTGTACATGTATTTGTCTATTTGTAGGTGTGTGTGTGTGTGTGTGTGTGTGTGTACATGTGTTTCTCCACCCACCTGGGGGATGGAGGGGTGGGGGACTTTGCTCTTCTTCCTGGAGGTGGTGTCCAGCCCCCACAGGGAGGAGAAGCGACTGCGGCGTTTGCTGGAGGAGCGTGTTATGGCGTGGCTCCGCCTCCTGGCGTTGCTCTCGGTTCGGGCTGCCACCTACAGCAGGAGAGAGAGTCAGGTAGAGAGACTACGACTAACAGGAAAGAGTCAAGTGCATGTGACCACATCACCACCTACAGCAGGAGAGAGTCAGGTAGAGAGACTACGACTAACAGGGCAGTCAAGTGCATGTGACCACATCACTATCGAACGCACAACGAGATATAATGGCTGTTATCCATACAAAAAATAGCGCTACTCCCATTTTTTATCCGTACAAAAATTTTTTTGTTCAATTTAGTGAATTTAGTGAGCGATATATTAATGGCAGTTTATTTCCGTGGAAAAATCGATTATGAATGTATTCATTTACGGTATAGACTCTGATCACTATGTCACTAAGTGTGTGTATTTGTTGTGTACACACACATAAACACAAACACATAAGAGTTCCCCTATGGGGGTGCTGAACATACAAGCGATGTTGGCGTTTCTGGGTTAATTTACATTATCGTCCAGGCAAGCAAATGCCACTATATGTTTTCCCGGACGTGTGTGTGTGTCTGTCTGTTATTGTGTGTGATTGTGTGTGTGTGTGTGTGTGTGTATGTGTGTTTGTGTTAACTCGTCTCTCGGGCATGGCATCATCCATGAGTCACAAGCTTCACACATGATAGGTCAAACTGCCCTGGAGAAACTCGGTGGCTTATGTAAGCTGCTAGCGAAAGGACCTTTAAACCACATTATCATTAAGTCTTCTCCAGGATTCACTTCACAGAGGAATATCCATCATAATAATAATAATATGAAAATATGAAAAAGAATATGAACAAATGTATGTACAAATGTAAGGGTGAATTAAGGAAAGATATAGATATTTAGCTTTTGTGGTTCACAAATATAAGACAGATTGTGTATATGATGTGTAAATAATGAACATGATGACGACAGTGTATTTCAAAATGGTCGGTTGCTCCACACCGATGGTAGGATGGAAATACAATATTTAGATTGAGGAGCTCCAAAATAAAAGAATAATTTAAATTGCCTTGATTCATGAAAAACACAAACTGGGGGAAGAATATACGTGAGAGATATAAAAAAAGAGCCAAAAAAGAAATGCTATTAAAGGTGTGATATGAAAAGGATTAGACGAGACAAAGGAAAGGGTGAAATGGAGGAGCAGGTTTAGAGAGAGAGAGACAGAGAGAGACAGGGAGAGAGAGAGAGAGGGAGAGAGAGAGAGAGAGAAGAGAGAAGAGAGAAAGAGAGAGAGAGGGTGTGTGTGTGTGTGTGACAGTTGGTGCTAGTGAGTGTAATGGCGAGGTGAGACTGTTAAGCCTATTTGTGGGAAAGTGCCTCAGGGTGGGGAGCTTCCTAACAGACCCAGTATCGATCATCCAATCACATAAGAAAACACAATCCCATTTGGTTCCGGCTGTCCCATGTGTTTGTGTGTATGTGTTTGTATGTGTGTGCGTATGTGTGTGTTCATTTTATACAGCTTTTTGTCTGCATGCAGGCTAGCTGAATACCTCTATATGTTTTGTACTCTCGATGTTGACGGGAATGGCAGACAGAACATAACGTCACATTGGTGGCACGCAGGACATTCCATTCCTGCTGTTCTACCTATCTCACACGTTCCAAAGGGGCCCCATAGGAGACAATAAACCCACTGTTTGAAGCCCTTGCTGATGGCTGGGGCCCTGAGAGCAGGAGTTATGCTTGTGTGTGTGTGTATGTTTGTGTATGTGTGTGTGTGTGTGTGTGTGTGTGTGTGTGTGTGTGTGTGTGTGTGTGTGTGTATGTATGTATGTATGTATGTTTGTGTGTGCCTATGTATATGCATGCGTGTCATGAGTGTGTGTGGCACGGTGATGCACACAGGGTGTGTGCAGTTGCACTTAGAGTACCAGCTATAAACAATAGAATGACAAGTGACTTCACCTTCTTGGCAGGTGTTTGGTTTCCCTTTATGATCATTCGGCGAGGAAAGCGAATGATCTGAATGTCGAGCGGTGAAACCTGCTGGTAGCATGGGTGCTTGAGCCTGTGTGTGTGTGCATGTGTGTGTCAGTGTGAGTGTGAGTGTGTTGTGTATGTGTGTGTGTCAGTCTGTGTGTGTGTAAATGTGTGAGTGTGTGTGTGTGTGTGTGTGTGTGTGTGTGTGTGTGTGTGTGTGTGTGTGTGTGTGTGTGTGTGTGTGTGTGTGTGTGTCAGTGTGTCGGTGTGTGGGTGTGTGGGTGTGTGGGTGTGTGGGTGTGTGTGTCTTATGGCTGTTATGACACTTTGAGGCAACACGGGCATGGCTGTCCTGCTCTTACCAGGGCGTGGAAGGAGGAGACGGAGAAGACCCCCAGCCGTCCCATGGCCAGTTTAGTGGGGCGCGAGGCCACGGCCAGCAGCCTCTTGGGGTTGGGGGACTCGCCCCCCTGCAGGCTGGCCAGGTAGCAGCGGCAGCGGAACAGGTCCACGTGGAACTGCTCCAGGTTCTGCTCCCATAGGAAGATCTGAGGGAGGAACCGGATGGTTTAGTAGAGTGCAGAGGAGACAGCGTTAGAGCGCTGACATAATACAGCACAGAGCAAACAACACCACATATCGCATTTGGCAAAACTTAACATTTGGCAAAAGAAGTGCTGAAAGAAAAATCAAGTGCATTGGCCAAAGCCAATTGTGTTTTATTCCAAGTCTTTCAGGAGGGCAAGACCTCCTTGAAGCTATCTCGAGTAAGACACCGTTCCCCTAGTTGCTTTAGAATAACCTGCATCTGTATTATTCACGGTCGTGTTGGAGAAGTATTATTTCAGTCAGGACAAAGCAATTGTTAGCTTCCACTGATTCATAGATGAATAGACATTGGATATATAACTCTGCTTTGGTAGCGAAAGACCATGCAGCGTTGCATAGACTCCCTCTGCCGCTCACCCTCTCCAGCCCACTTGCAGGGAATACCTCATTTAAATACAAGTTCAAGGCCAGTAAAGGTTGAGGGGAACCATTTGCATACGCTGATCTCTTACAGATGACAGAGGCCTGCAGTTGATCCAACCATTGAAGGGGAATTAGTGGCCATCACATAGAGCTGAATGTCATCTGTTCCCAGAGGTCATGTACAGAAACTGCCCAGCCATATGTTGTGCAACCGTGGATGAGATGCACCCGCTCTCCCTTACCAGATGCAATACGACTTGCATGAGCTCCAGTATATATAGTATAAGTATAGTGAGTATATGTTCTGAGCCTGGGTACGACGTTGTGGTAGTGACATCCTCAATAACGCTTAAAGTGGATGGCTTTTTCTGTTCTTGTTTTAGTTTCTCCACAGCACTGCAAAGCACCTTTGGATTACAGAAAGGCACTGTAAAAATCGAATATATTATTACTCTTTTTTACATTGCAGCCACGAGAATATGTATGTGGTTCTTTTTATACAAAAGGTAAAGGAGCTTTACAAACACGCGCGCACACACACACACACACAAACGTCCTCTCCACCCCGCCTTACATAACACACTGTGTGAGGGAGCTCACCTCTGTTGTTATACAAACCAAATTGGTTTCCAGAGAAGAAAGTGAATCCCAGGGAGGATTGATATTCTGGTTGGATGGGGTTTCATTATGTCAACACTCTAATAAATCGAATCCCTTTGAACAGAAGGAAAAAAAAGAGAGAAAAGAACCAGTGCCGGTTTAACACCTTAAACACTGGATAGACAGATGCCTAGTGTGGCTCAGGTAACTCTCACATCATAGAGTACCACAGACACCTCCTTCATGCAGCTCTGCTCATTGGCAGTGTCTGAAATTCACTTTAATAATCTTGCCTTTATCTGCCAGAGTGGAAAAATATACTGGCCAAGCAATTGTTTTAATATGTAACCATGAATTTCTTTATCTGCTGGTGGCATGTGGTCAATTTGGAGCCCGCTCTTTGGTAGCTCTTGCTAACCAAACCCCATGTATACGTGGGAAGAGTTTCTTCTATAAACTCTGTGAATAGCACTGAAGTGTCCATGTGTCTTATAAGGTAGGGTGAGCCGTAGCAGAGCTGAGCCTTCAGGGAGCCGGTACTAATACACATACAGACTAGTCAGTGACCCACCACCAGGCCCCACAGAACACAGAGGGAGGATGCACACACACACACACACACACACACACACACACACACACACACACACACACACACACACACACACACACACACACACACACACACACACACACACACACACACACACACACACACACACACACACACACAGCTTTTCTAGTGCAGTGGCTCCTTGTCTCCACATGTTATGTGAGGCGCACACACACACACACACACACACACACACACAGGCAAGCTCATATGCACGTACAAATAAAGAAATAACCAACCACACACACACACACACACACACACACACACACACACACACATACAAAGTACAAATTGTTTTTCTTCTGCGAACTCCAGCTTACTCCAGATAGAATAAATAGGAAGATGTTATATATGTCATAGCTTCAAACACATGACATCAATATTATACTCAACGTACACCAGGGCATGATTATAATTAGCAGCAACATATTGTATATTACAATCTGCCTGTTAGAGTCATCAAATCAGTGCAAGTGAAGAGTGAAAAAGTTTCTAAATGTTCTGTCCTATCGACTAAAAGCTCAAAGGAGAGTGTGGGTTATGTGCGGTGCGTGAGCCTGTCAAACAGGTCCTATTCCTCAGAGAGCTACGCTAGTCATTTATGCTATTATTTGTTTTAATTCAAAGCTTGTCAATCAACAACACGGGTGAAACTGGTGCCGAGAGAGACTGCAATGTTCTCTGGCTTTCGACTACGACTGACAACAGGGCGTTTCCAAAGCCTCCGCTCAATGCCGCAGTGGTTAACAATGTCCACGGCAGCGGTTCCGAGTGACTACATTCCTGGAGATCCAAGAGAGTTGATCAAGTTGATCACGTCAAGCCACCGTGATCACCGTCGGTAAACGGGGGATTGCCACATTTCTATATTTATACACATAACTTCCGTTACCTGCTCCAGAATGGTCTTCCTCTTCTTGCCGTCGGTGACGGTGGACAGCTGCATGTCCCCCATCTTCTTCATCTTCTCGTCCATGTCGATCTTCTGCGCCAGCTTGCGGACCTCGGTGCGCAGCAGGCGCACTGTGTCCTCCCGGTGGTGCTGCCGGGCCAGTGCGCCGGCACACGCCGAGTGGATGGCCGTGATCCAGTTCTCCAGCTCCGTCTGGCCCGACGTCTGTCCGGGTGGGGGGTGGTGGTGGTGGTGGTGGTGGTGGTGGTGGGGGGGGGGGGGGGGGGGGGGGGGGGGGCACACAACGTTCACGTGAAACACTTACAATGGGATGGCGCTCTAATGCTCCCTGGAGGGGAATGCAGGTGTAACCGCAGCCAAAGCAGATAAAGTGAGATGGATTAAGTAAATGCAGACAAGATCTCGCTCATTACTTTGTGGTGTGGTGGGGTGTGGCGTGGTGTGTGGTGCGGTGGGAGTGGGCACAAAGAGCTTCATCTACCGGTACGCTAGATGAACATGTATGTACTTTAGGGCCGGGGCATCTCAACCTTTCATTCTGAGCTCATTCGTGCTTTCTTTGAGCATGGCTGACTTACACTGTTAGCAATGGCCCTGTGTTTTGATCTTGGATATCAGATCTCTCTGATGATTTTGCTGGTTACAAATTTGGTAAAGAAATTGGTTAAAAGAGCTCAGGATCCCTCCAAATAATGAAGGCTATGTTGGGCTATGTAAAGGTCTGGCAGGTATCGTCTGAATCTCGGACAGCTACGGGGCTCGGATCAGAGCCTTTCTCTGGTGCCATGTGTCGGCCAATCAGGGAACGCACCAGCTGATGCATGGGGAAGGAAAGAGTCAAAGACAAAAGACGCGTGGAGGGTCCATACCGTTCAACCCTGAGGGACGGTGAAGAGCAGAAACTCATCATTGTTTAATAACTTGTCTTTCAATGTATTGATTGAATGTCGCCACTGAAAGCAGCCATGCATATAAATAGACACATGTTAATATCATGCAATGGTGGCCGTGCTGGAGCGCTGTCACAATATGACATATGTGGCCTTTAAACATGTTGAAACGCAAAAGAAAACAGCTCACTGGTTTTTCTGGCACACACTGATTAATGGCATGCACGTGTGTGTGTGTGTGTGTGTGTTTGTGAGTGTGTATGCATGTGATCGTGTGAGTGTGTGTGTGTGTGTGTGTGTGTGTGTGAGCGCAGACAAATACCATCCACACCAACCCAGAAGAGGGGAGCTCTTTGTATGCAGATCTGTGTAGGTAGTGGTTCTGTAGGTGCATAACATTGCATGTGTGTGTCTGTGTGTGTGTGTGTATGTGTGCGTGCATGTGCGCCTGCATGCATGTGTGTGTGTGTGTCCTCCTGCCCACCTGGAACAGGAAAGCGTCCCCCATTGAGTTGCTGAGGCAGAACACAAAGTCCTTCTTGGGGTGTTCAGGGACGGCCTGGACGATGCTGTTCTCGGCCCACAGCGCGTGCTTCGGGACGCTGTTGTTGTCCACGGCTGAGCACCCGTCCGTGTCATAGAGGTAGAGAGTGCATCCTGGGGAAGAGAGAGAGAGAGAGAGAGAGAGAGAGAGAGAGCCTTAAGTGTTCCCTTTTATCCCTTCTTTTTTTATATAAACAGTTACAATAAATCCACGAATTAAAAGTGTAAGATTAAAGAACAATTTTTTCGTGTGTCATTTGTTAAAAATGGCCTAGTCAACCGTCAGCTATTAGTGAGTGAAATGTGCTGTGCGAATATCTGTTTCTAGTTGATTGCGCCTGCCTCTGAGGAAGCCAATTTAGACTTTAGACCAATCCAGGCTAATTTCTGACCAATCAGGCCATCTCTTCCCTGATTGGTTTCAGCAGAATCCATCTTGCCTGTCAATCACAGGTGCCTGAAATGCAAATCATTTCCAAGGGCTGACAAACGTAAGTAGGGAGGGAGCAAAGAGGATTGGCATGTTTTATGGGGATTAGTCTCAAAATCTTGCTCTCTTTAGCTCTTTTCTGCTCTCTCTCTCTCTTTACAACTCTCAAATCGTACCTACAGCACCTTTAATGAAGACAACCAAATCTGTCCAATACAATACACAATATAACAACATGGTTTCTCGGAGAACAACCAGATGCTGTACAGCCACAGCTAGGGGACCCATACCCTAGGAATGCATTGCAAATGAATCCAAAGCAGTGCTGTGTTATCTATAGAGATCTGTGGTAGCCAGTTGAACACTGGATCTCCCATTGGTGTCTAACACTGTCGCCAATACGCCCTAACAGGCAGCTCAGGGTCTGCAGGACCACCACGGGACAACGGGATTCAAGGTCCAGGCTACAGGACCATCAGACAGGGTGGCTGAGTGCCACTGTGGAGGCCATCTTTTATTGTTTTTTGGTGCATTTCATGTGTGATGGGTGATTGGATTAGGGACAGGCGCTGCCTTTGAAATTAGATTGTTTTGACACAGGAGGAGAGTCTTTTTTAAAAAGGAAAAAGGAGAGGAGAAGGTAAAGATGGATGCTGGGGTCTCATGCTGGGCCTGATGTGATTACACGGAGGGGTAATGCACCAGGGTCGCACACGCCAGCTGTGCGGGAAGTGCAGGGGGGGGGGGGGGGGGGGGAGGTTCTCCGGCCCATTTCACGATCGTGATTGATTACTGGGATTATGATCAATAGTGGAGCAAAATAATACAATAATGGGGGGGCTGGTTGTGAATGAAATATAATTATACGATATTTAATGAATGGGTATTGATGAATTATATAGCTACTGCAGGAGGCGATGCAGTGATATAAGGGCATAAAGCTGAACAGGATATTGCAGCACCCTCATATACATCCCTGTAGTAGTAGTCTCACAAATCTGACTTTAGACTCAGATCTGGGTGAATGGGGCGTTTCACTTTCTTTCGCTTCATATTTGTTTCGACCAATCATGTCAAAAGTGTTAAAAGAAAGTGTCTGTAAACGTTTCAAATCAACACCGTGTAGACCACTGTAGAAATAGACCTATTCAGATCCCCGTCTGAAAGCTTCATCCACTCGCGCGAATAAGAGATTGGGAAGAAATCTCCGTAACGAAAAAAACGAAACAAGGCGCTACTCCGCCCCTTTCCGTTTTTGGTTTCCAGCCCAGGCTCTGTGCCATCTCCCCCCAAAAGTTCTGTTATAACATAGAAGGACTGCTGGATCCGATTTGTGAGACTTCTTAAGTAGTGACTAAATTAATGTGTTAAACATTATATACTACCATACTATCTGGTGGGGGAGACTCATAGCTTCAGGTGGGTTACCTTTCAGCGAGACCCAGTAGCGCTTCCACTTGCGTCGCGTGGCGGGCTCCACCTTCTTATTCTTCTTATGGACCAGGAAGTTCTTCACAGCCAGAGCGCCCGCTTTCCTGACCGTGCCGTTGGCGCAGCCAATCGGGAAATCCGACGGATAGGCGGTGCTCAGAGTACCGCTGCTTCGCTCGTCACTCACAGCAGAGCCCGCCCCCTCCCTGAACCCCCGCCCCTGATGTGTCTACAAAATAAAAATGTGGGAATTAGATGGCGGGATAGGCTAACATGCATTCAAATTTTTCCTTTTTTAAATGTCAGCAAATACATCGGCATGCACACACAAACAAAGGCTTTCTTTACACTAGCCTTTTTGAACACCTCTTCAAGTCGCGATTTGAAAACTGTTTTGAGATGTGTGAGATGTTTTCTCCGTCTAAACAGGCCCGAAAGGTTGTACCAGAGATGCAGACAACTGCTGTCCTCCCGGAGGTGGTGCACGCTCAATTCAGTCTAGATTCACGATAGATATATTGTCGTCTAGAGACGGAATGTCTCGCAGAAGCATGGACAAGTCAACCGCTTAACTGAGACGTCTTCGGTCGTCAACCAATATAAATCAAGGGGGCTGTCATATGCTAATTCATTTTAAAAATTATCACGCCGCACGATTCCTAACCCTTCAATTATTATTAAAGATGATTCTTGGCATTATCCAAAGCAATTTAAACTCATACACCACGGTCTCTACGTCTCCGCCCTTTCTCGGACATTGTGCCGACCATGGATGTAGTACAATCCTGCAAGCTGTGTGTGCGTGCTTGCGCATATTAAACGGGGATCTCTCGTAAACTGCCCCATAAGTGTTAACAGGCTGAGACGGTTGTGAGCGCGTGGTGCCTCCCATTAAAGCTAGATACAATCGAAATTAAAAAACGGTTGTATGCTCTAGATATTATTTCATGTAAACATGGCTGTTGATAGCCTGACATCGCCAGACCAATTCGCAAAGGCGTTCTAGGCTGGAACCTCTCAGTTCATTTTCAATTTCCAATGGGTGTTATCAACGGGCACGGACCAAAAGGCCTCTGGATGCAATTGGATAGACCCACTACCAATCAGAGCAACGAAACGTGTGGCACATCAGCTGCAGCCATCTTGCTCCCATAGGGCACTCCTCTGTACAGTCATCGTATCAAACCCGCCCCATATTAAATAAATGGTTGTGATTGGCCCCGACCTGAGCGTAAATCTGTCTGGTAGGGGGGCCAGACGCAAATGCCACCGCAAATTAAACATGAGCTCAGGTTTTGTCTGGTTCCCAGGCATTGACACACAGACACACAAATGCTTACCCATGCCTGATTGTCGAGCTCCTTCCGGAAGTTCTCGTAAACTCCTCCTCCGCGGCCTTCTCCATTGCTGCTCCCGCTGTCGCTGCCGTGGAACGTGCTGCCGTTGAACGCGCTGCTCTCGGCGTTGGAGTACACGGAGAAGGAGGCCGACATGGCCTTGCAGCGCCGCGACACCAGCTCCATCTCTCCCTCCATCTCAGTGGCAACGCCGTCGATGCCGCTGTCACCGTACTCACTGCCCTCGCCCAGGACCCCGGAGATATCCTACACACACACACACACACACACACACACACACACACACACACACACACACACACACACACACACACACACACACACACACACACACACAGAGGCAGACAAACAGCCAGGCAAAACAGACAGACACAAAGAGAGAGAAAGATGGGGGAAAGTAATCTGTTAGGAACTAACATAACGCAGCAGAAACAATGGCTATTGTAGATTAATAATGTACAGCAAGCGATGTGATATAATATTCACTGTCATTGATTCACTGATAGTGAATCAATTAATCCTAATGATTCAGCTCAGATTTGTACAGTTGTGGTCGACAGCTTAGACTTGAACACAAGATGAGTGTGTGTGTGTGTGTGTGTGTGTGTGTTTTGCTTATGTCTGTGTCTATCAGTAGGAGTTATGTTTTCTGCAAGATGCATCGGTGTGTGAAAACGCATACCGTGTGGCCCACACTCTGATGAATACCGTGGAGTAATTAGAAAAGATTAAACTAATCTTATATTCAATCGCCATTCAAAACCCCCACATGCATGGCTGCCAGAAACCTAAAAAAAGGGGGGGTTTTCCCTCACAGAGATAGAGAATCTTGGCAAATTTGCATGTTTTCTTTCCCCCACCAAACCACAATGTTCTTCCTTTATGCTCATCTTTGTTTCCCCGCGTTGTCTTGTCTATTTATACCCAGACTGCCTCCCCTCTCAGCCCGGCTGGATGAATTCATAATGAGCAGCACTTAGGATGCTCTGCTCTCACTGGGGGCGCCGGGGCTTCTGGGAAATGGGTTGAGGGGAAAGGGGAAAAGGCCTGCCTCTCTATTTTTGGCACAGACACTTTATTATTAAGCAAGCTTCGTGTTAGTATATGGATATTATTTTGACAGGATTTTAGCCAACGGGACTGGGAAAATGGCTTCTTTAAGTGTTTTTTAATGCACACTATTTAATTAATTAAAATAGATTGCATGAGTGAAAAAAAGTCTGAAATATCAATGTTAAAGAACCAATCCACAACTACGAGCGCATGCACATGGAGGATTACCCCACGGACCTCATTCAGACCTGACTTCAACCTCCTAAGAAGTGTCTCAACTAAATGTGAATGGCTGCTGAGTGAACAGAGTCCCTCTGTCATGTCAGTGGAATCTACTGGTAAACATGCCGTCCGGATACAATCTTCCTTCAGGGACTTTAAATAGTCATTTCTCACAGTAAAAGCCCAAAAGGGATTTGTGACACAGTACTTGCTCTTTCATGTCGTTTTCCCTTTAAACTAAGGCAAATAGAGAAACAATAACATAAAAAATATTAATGAAACTGAAGAAAATGTAAATGAAGCTGAAAAGTACAATAACCAAAGACTACAATCATATGCAGCTATTCGGCGGCTATTTCCATTGGAAGCGTCTTCCAATACCCTAAGAGCACAGACTCCTTAGCACGCCATGCTCTACCAACTCATCAACACAGGACCATTCCAACCATCAGACCAGGGCAGGAAGCAAGGCATGCATGTTCTCACTGAGCACATGTTGTTTTAAGAAGCCGGTCTGGATGCATTTTAAAGGACAATACCGGTCTGGTGCATTTAAAAAGAGAATAACGGTCTGGTGATGAAACTCCCCTGGCTTCAGGGAAAGATCCATTACCAATATCATCTGTCAAAATTTCTTTGTTGCACTGATTTTACTGCTCTGGGGCCAACCCTGCTAAGAAGTAGCACTTATATGCTACTAATACCGGTTTCATGCTACTGCTACCAAAGTGCTAGTGCTAATGTTGACATTCGGGGAAAGGGCGCTAAATGAGCTTCAGCACAATCGTCACAACAAAGTCATTTCGTCAAATACAATTTGTTACCAAATTTTTCAGTGAAACCAGGAGAGCCAGTTACGATGGTTTGATCACTCGATCACTGGTTTCATTCTTTAAATCTGTCTGGTTGCATATTACAATCCCTTCTGACGATCGTCCAATGAGAGCCCAGCGTTACCTGAGTGGTCTGTGCACGGCGGCCCTGGAAGGTGTGGCTGGGCGGGGCCGGGGTGCAGAGGCCCCCCAGGCCCTCGGACAGGCAGTGGGAGCGGCGGCAGGGCAGGGTGAAGGCTCCATAGCCGCCGCTGTCTTCCTCTGTGGGAGACATGACCCCCTCCTCCTCTCCCTCGCAGCCCCGCTCCGTGGCGTAGAGACCCCGTTGGGCCCTCAGCACGGGGCTCTGGATGCACAGATGGTCCATAGAGGAGGCTCTCTCTGTGGAGCCTGCAACACGCACACACACACACACACACATATAGGAATACATTTATAGACACCAACATGCATGTTTCTGTGGCAAGACATGCCTACACATGAACATGTGCTCAGGTGGTGAGTGTGTCTTTATTAGTGTGTGTCAGTGTGTGTGTATGCGTGTGATGTGTGTGCATGCGTGTGTGCGTGCGTGCATGCTCGTGTGTGTGTGTGTGCGTGCACGTGTGTGTCTGTGCGCGTGTGTGTTTGCGTGTGTCTGTGTGTATGCATGCGATGCCGTGTGAGCATGTGCACCGTTGAGCTCTTTTACCTGAAGCTCCTCTGGGTCTGACGTACGGCTCCTCCTCCTCCTCCTCCTCCTCCTCCTCCTCCTCCTCCTCTAACTCTTCTGCTCCATGGAGGATGTCCTCTGTGCTGGTCATGTGACCCTGGCTCAGGTCGGACATGGACAGCTCCATGCTGCCTTCGCGCCACATGTCGGCCGACTTGGACCGCTTCTTCTTGAAGCTCCCGCCGGCGGCCTCCCGCGACCCCCCCTCCGCCACCCGCTGGAGGCACCTGCCCTCGACTCCCCCCACTTCCCCCTCCCCGCAGGACTCCTCCTCCCCCTCCCGCTGGGCCACCGTGTCCGTCTCAGAGGCTTCCGGAGTGGGCGTGGCCAAGGCGTCCGCGTCTTCGCCGCCGTCGTCGTCGTGCTGGTAGGACTCGGGCCTCATCGTCATGGCGACCCGCTGGGTCCAGTGGGGGTTGGCTCCGAGCCCGAAGTCCCCGAGGGCGTCGGCCGCGTTGAAGGGGTCCTGCCCGCTCTCGGCGAGGGACTGGGGGATGCTGGGGGTGCTGGAGGAGCGCGTGGAGGCCTCCGAGTTTCGGTGCTCCTGCTTCACCGAGGAGTGGCGGGGCCGGCGCGTGATTTGCTGCTTGCTGGAGAGGCGGAGGGAGCGGGACGCGTGCTTACGGGACACAGGTCCCGTCACGTCCCCGTAGATACCGCTGTCGCCATTCTGGCTCTCCGCATTACCCATGATTCAACTGCGGGAAACAAAGAGGGGTGAGAGCTCCAGACGGTTGGTGCTAGGCCCAAAGCCCACTCAGCAAAACGAATGCTTTTGTAGTTTTGCATCCAAATTAGACTTTAAAGCAGGCAGCCACGTTACACTGGCGCTCCGGTTGCTTGGCTCCGTTAAAACAAAAAGATTCTAGGTCTTGTTTGTGTCGCGCTACAAAAAGGAGGCGACATTGTTGTCAACATCTAGAGTTTCGCATTTTTCTTTTGGTAGGAATCAAAGGTGGGGTAGATGTAGATTTGCTTAAGGATCGACGTGCAGCAGTGTCCAGGGAGAGGGAAAGTGATATACAGAGAGACATTATTCCCTCCCGCCTCTATAGAGCGGGTGGGCTCATTAACCATCAGGATTATTCTGTAGCACCAACACATGCTACAGGCATGGACATAGGGAGCTGCACCACCCAACCTAAGGTGATGTCAGAACCTCTCCTTATTGGATTGAAGTAGTCTATGCAGGAGATTATTGTACATAACAGCATAATAGATTCACATCAACGTACATAACATATTATGTTATATCATATATACAATGGACAATACTTTAAACAAGACCCTGTGCTGTGTTGAATCCATCGGAGGCTGTGTGCTGTTATCGACCCCGCTGTCCAAAGACGGAGGAAGGAGCTAATTAACTCATGGCAGCCATTCTTTATTAAACCCCATTAGCATGTGCACCCGGGGCCGCCACAGGGGACCCCGCTTTCACACCCTCTCCCCCGGGAACTCCCTGGTCCGGGAAGAAATGTGTGTGCGTGTGTGTGATCGTGTGTTTGCGTGTGTGTGCGTGTGCATGTGTGTGTGTGTGTGCGTGTGCATGCTTGTGTGTGCATGTGTGTGCATGTGTGTGCGTGCGTGTGTGCGTGCGTGAGTGTGCATGCGTGTGTGTCAGTATCTGCGTGAGTGTGTGCGACCATACCTCAGCAGCACCTGTTCTAATAGAGTTGTCACAGTCAAATGAAAAAGCTAGTTGGGTGTTTTCTCCAACTGGGAATGTTATGGGAGATGGCAAGATGGCGGTAGAGAGAACTCGGACTGTGGGGAACACACCTGACCAGTTAAGACCCAGTTCAGGCTAAGTGCTTTCTTAGAATTTTGGCCAGGAGATAGGTACACACACACACACACACACACACACACACACACACACACACACACATATGTAGCACAAAATTCTGCCCTTCCGTGTTTAAATATCAGGAAATTGTGTTACATTTCGTTAAATACAACATAGATGTGAAAAAGTGGAACGCCTGGCTGAACTTAACATGTTATGGCAAATTGTTGCAAAAGTGAAAATTACATGTTCATTATATGTTTGCTGTTTTCAAGAAAGAAATATCGTTCAATGAGGTATTTTCAGTATTTCAAATAACAGGTGCCATATTGAAGTCACCTTAAATAAATAATTTACCCTGACATTATAATATTCCCAAATCAGTTTATTGTTCTTACTCTTAGAATTAATTATTCCTTGAGAGTTAGAGAGTGAGAGAGAGACAGAGTTAAAGACTAACTAAACACTTAAATCAAACCACTGGTTTGACACCCCGGTCCTGGCATTAATTGTGTTTGTTAGTGTGTGTTTCCATAGGTTGGGTTTGGGTATCTGGCCCCAATTTGTGTGTATGGGCCATCCCCTTCATTCATTCTGTTATATAAAGTGCATGCAAATGTGCTGAGTCAGCAAATATCAGATGACTTGAGTTTCAGTTAGTCACCCGATGTAAGGAAACCCACAGCATCCTGTTCCGCAGACCAGCGCGGACTCATCCCCAGGCAGAGAATGATGAAGATGAGAGAGAGGGAGAGAAAAAGAGAGAGCGAGAGAGCAACAGCGAGAGAGAGAGAGAGAGAGAGAGAGAGAGAGAGAGAGAGAGAGAGAGAGAGAGAGAGAGAGAGAGAGAGAAAGAGAGAGAGAGAGAGAGAAAAGAGAGAGGAGAGGAGAGAAGAAGAATGAGAGGGATAAAGAGAGTGAGAGAGCGTGAGAGAGATAGAGAGCAGAGAGAAAAGGAGAGAGCAATGGGAGCGTAGGAAGAGAATCACACTATTTTAAGTCCGAAAATTATGTCAAAGTAATCTTGACTTTATAACAAAAGTGAAAAGCAACATCCAGACATGGAACAGGTGTCACAGGCTGTTACACAATTAGTGGTTATCCCATTCATCTGATTCCTGAGTCATTCCTTGATAAAAAAAAACAAAAAGGATTTCGCAACTCAACAAAGTGATTAAACAACTACCAACTCACAAGGCAGCTAATTTTACCAACAGAAAGCAGAGCAAGAGAGAGTCCTGTACCTGTAGTGGAGCTGCATCACTGGCATCCTCTCACACAGGTGCTGCGTGTTCTCTGGCCCAGCGACTGTTCCTCCAAACTCTGCTGTAGCTCCAATCAGCCCTGAGAGAGAGAGGGAGAGAGAGGGTAGAGACGGGGTTACAAAACCACTGTGATAGGATCAGAGTACCGCAAGGTTTACAGAAATATCGAAGACGACGCAGAGCAGAGATGAGGAAAACCAAGAGATGAACAAGAGGACAAAGAGAAAGCAGGGGGGATAGTGGGAGAGGGTATAGGGATGGGAGGGAGGGAGGGAGGGAAAGAGGGAGGGAGGGAGGGAGGGAGGGAGGGAGGGAGGGAGGGAGAGGGAAGGAGGGAGAGAGGGAGGGAGGAAGAGAAGGAGAGAGGGAGGGACAGAGTGTACAGGGATAGGAGCGAGGGAGGGATGAAGGGAGGGAGAGAGGGAGGCTATAGAAGAGGATATGCTTGTGGAAGGAAGGGAGGAAGACTTTGAGGTAGGGAGGGAGGGAGGTGTGGCACAAGAGAGAGAGAGAGGGAAGCTACAGAAGAGGATGTAACATCAGGGGGTGTAGAGGAGGCGTCAGGGACAGCAACCCAGGGGTTACGCTGATGTGGAGAGGCATGTAGCAACGGGGGATGAACATGTTGTTATGGAAGGTACACACACACACACACACACACACACACACACACACACACAGGCGCCACACACACATACATAAATGAGGAGAACACACAGTTCATTGATAACAAAAGCCCTGAGTGCTTGTTTAGTACCCCAAGAGGTGATGAACCTCACAAACAAATACTATATATCGTAGGTATAGATGGAAATGTGAGGGGACAATAGCAAACATATGGTCATGCACACACAAACACACACATAGCACACATCCGACACACACAAACCTATATAAGGCATAACACCACCCTCATACATACACACTGGCACCCAGACAACTAGGAGAGGATTACATGTGATAGGAATTATGTGTTTCAATTAAATGATTCCTGCCATTTCAAACCCCAATTGTAGACCAACCCGAAAAAGCAGGCATGTATATGCATAGGTCTACATATGACATACTAGCACCACGTACACATGAATGATGAGTTGGCTATTCAAGTTTAAAGTTTTTAATCAATCAATATTTCAAAGGCTTGGGGTAGGAGAGAGCCAAACTCTACGTGGAAAGGGAATAACGTGTAAAGCGGGTGTGATTCTGCATGTGTGTGCGTAGGAATGATCTTGGCTACATGAAGGTGTGAGTCTAAATGACCTAGACTTAGATTTATGTTTTTGTTTCATGTATAATGTATGAATGCTATATTTCAGTTTAGGATACGTTTCTTCACTTTTTCCTTGAATAATGTTTGATCGTTGTGATGTTTTTTGAATAAGTGTAGCCCATTCTGGCTGGACATCAGTTAGGATGTAAGACACTATATTAAAAGACACGATAATCAAATCTGTACAAAGTCCCCCTGGCAAAAGAGAAGAAGCATTCCTTCACTCCCAGTTTTCTTTAAGAAAGAACAAAAGACGCTCACGGATCTGCACTTTGTCCTCACTGCACTTTTGCTTTTAACTTGTTTGTTACAAAGTGTTGTCCGTCACAGTGTTCATGGACAATAAAGTTACATCTGAAAGTCAGTCTTCATTGACAATCTCACTATAAGAACCACGAGTACATACACTAGCAACTTACTGCGTACATACATTAGTAATTTGTTAAAACAAACAGTTTAACAGTTTAAATAATTCCTTGGGAGAGGTGTGAGGTATTTGGCCGGTTTGAGAACAAAGTACAAACTCAAGTTAATTATGTATTCTGTCAGGGTGTCCGTGAAAAGGCATGTTCCTCTTAGCCAACTGTCAGCATCTTAACTTCATTAGAGACACTGTAGAACATTTTGTGTTGATATGGTTTAAAACAAAAAATCCAACGCAATTAAATTAAAACGAGTATTAATGATGAACAAACATGAAAATGCCCAAACTGACTTTAATGAGAACACGTTGTTGCTTGGTTAACTGGTTCAGTATTCATTAATGAATACGGCGAATAATAATGTCAAGAGGAACAGAGCAAAGAAACAAATCACATTGTGTGTCTCATTGATCAGACAAGACCTCTGACATGTTGCATCACACTCCTGTGTGTGTGGTTGAGTGTGTGTGTGTGTGTGTGTATATGTGTGTGTGTGTGTGTATGTGTGTGTGTGTGTGTGTATGTGTGTTATATTCCCCTGTGGTGGGAATGTGGTTACATAAGCTGCCGAGGTTTGATGCAGACGTTGATCTCTCTTCTTCCTCCTCCTCTCTCCTCCTCGGCGTTCCTTTGCTCATCCCTTTCCGCCGCTATAGACGAATTCTTCATCCCTCCCTGTCTTTTAATTTCCTGTCCGATCGAAACCTCACCCCGGCCGCCACATTCGTTGACCCCACCGACCCCACAGACCCTCGCGGACACAGTCACACACACATTCATGAACGTACAGCGTGGAGCAGGGTTCTCTGTGTCCACCGATAAGAGCCCTGCCTTGATGTTCTGTGGAAGCACTGTATGCTGCTGTGTTTCTATAGGTCTCGTCGTAGAGTCTGATCACGTTGCTGAGCTGTAGGATTTGCTCAGGGGTATGTTGAAGGTCACCAAAATAGGGCTTGTATATCAGAATGGATCATGGGATGATTTGTAGGTGATACTCCGCCATATTGAGAGGACTCAAGAGAGTTGTAGTACTGTAGAATCATAAACCAACATAAATATGCCGTAACCCAGGCTAATAAAAACTTTATTTTGCTACGTCTCGAATGAGAAACAATGTGGCAGTTTCAACCACAACAATGCCTTCCCATAATGACAACTCATTTGATGATTCATTACTGACCAATGACCAAACAACTATTACTACCAACCCAATAACTAACATTCCAATGCTCCAATGCTCCCAAAATGGCGGCGGTCATTGCGATGTGACGTCACGATGTGCAAGCCTTATTAGAAGGACGTCTTCTACCCTATGTTGTGTTTTCAAATCAAGGATTGGAATACGTTGGTTTCTTCAACCTGATGCTTCATGTACTGTGAATAACATTGTTAGCAGTGAGCCCCGTCCAACAACTTTGATCTCTTCCACGGTAATATGCATGTTTGTTCTCCTGCTACACCCTGGGAAATCGCTCACCAGCAGTTGGTTCAGGAGAACCAACTGCATTCCCAACTGCTGATCGCACTGCGGGTGACTAATTCAACTCGTCTGTTGGTACATCCTTTGAATTGAAATGGACAAACCTGAGCAAACCAGTGTTTTGACTGCCTCTTCTACGCCACTCATCATAAGCAGAGCTAATAAGATAAAACAGTAATTTTATTCAAGACCCCACTCATGCTGACACACAGTACAGGAAGCGCTTCTGTCCATGTTTCTCTGTGACATTTCTAACCATGCATGCCTGATCCACCACAACACATGCAAACACAGACACAGAGTTCTCTGACATAAACATGCTGGTATCCACATCACACAGTGTATTCTGTTTGTTTTTCCCTGTCCCCTTTATGCCCTAGAGCGAGGGAGGGAGGGGGAGAGAGGGAGAGGGGGAGAGGGAGGGAGGGGGTGGGGGTTCTCCCACATAGAGCCGATAGGTGAGACACAGCCAGAGGCGAAAGGGGAAGAGAGGAGGGGAGAGAGGGGAGGACAGGAGAGGAGAGGAGAGAAGAGATACGAGGAGAGAAGGGGGAGGAGAAGAAGGGAGAGAGAAAGAGGAGAGAGGAGAGAAGAGAAGCGGAGGAGAGGAGAGGAGAGGACAAGAGGACAGAGAAGAGGAGAGATAAGGAGGAGGGAAGAGAGTAGAGCAGAAGGGGAGGGGAAGAAAGAGGAGAGGGGAGGAACAGAGGAGAGGAAAAGAGAGGAGAGGAGAGGAGAGGAGAGGAGAGGAGAGGAGAGGAGAGGAGAGGAGAGGAGAGGAGAGGAGAGGAGAGGAGAGGAGAGGAGAGGAGAGGAGAGGAGAGGAGAGGAGAGGAGAGGAGAGGAGAGACTGAGGCACAATGTGTTCTGAGTGAAAACAAAGCCAGCACAAAAGTACCAAAAGATAAGTCTGCCTTAGCAGCAGAGAAGAGTTTTCTTATTGAAAATTTAGGGAGGGATGGAGGAAACTAATACACACATATAAACTGGAAAAAATAGCAAGAAGGGAGAGTTCGGGGTGAGATAGGAATTAGAGTGAGGAGAGAGCGACGTACAGAGGGAGAGGGAGACAGAGAGACAGAGAGAGAGAGAAAGAGACAGAGAGAGAGAGAGACAGAGACAGAGACGCAGAGAGAGAGAGAAAGAGAGGGAGACAGGGAGAGGGAGAGAGAGAGAGAGAGCGCTATCTGGGAGAGTTATTGTTGCAGAGCTCTAAGTGGATAAGTAGCTGTGGCTCTGACTGCCTCTCTCCAGGGCTTAATTGAGGAAGTCGAAACATCAGAAGAACATAATTATGCTCTTCCCTTGCAGTTTGATTTCTTCTCTTGGCTGACCATACACACATACGCACGCACGTACGCACACACACACACACACACACACACACACACACGCATTCTCATTACCCATTCCATCCAGGAGTTCTGGAGAATATATTACCAAAATAACTATTTTACTGAACAGCCACATGTTTTTAAACAGCGATAGACAACACAGCATCGCCGACATAAATACACACAAACACACACACACAAGCACACACACACACACACACACACGCACATATTGAATGTCTTGTAATATTTGGTATTATATATTATTATTTTGATTTATTTGGTAAATTTTCAGGTCGTGGTCTATTGCACGCTCATACTAGCACACCTGAACAAAGTGGGTGAACGGGAAGAAAAAGAAAAAACGCACTCAGACTGTCTTGTCATGGCAACGACGCAGCTGTATGGGAAACACAAAGACAGTGCCAAGCATTTAATCCAATACACACACGCACATACACACACACACACACACACACACACACACACACACACACACACACATACATACAGCATGCACAGTATGAACTGTAAGAAACTCTGCAATGGATCAAAGGGAAGTATGCTTTCACACGCACACAAGCACACACACACACACACACACACACACATCTGTGAGAACTACATTTCCAGGGAAACATGAATGGATTCCCCACCACCACATTGACACACACACACACACACACACACACACACTGGATACATACCAAAGGCCTGTCTGAACAGCTCCAGAGCAGACGCACCCTTCATACCAACCAGCCCCCCTCCTCACCACCCTGATCCTTTCATCGGTACACCTGTCTTACAGCATCATCCCACACACGCACGTAAACACATACACACACACTCACGGCTCCTCCCTGCGACAACCGCCACCGGCTGGGTCGTGACGTCATTATGATGTCATGCTGGAACTAACACGACCAACGCAGCTCTCTTTCACCCTCACAACGGAGACTTCACACCGAAGCCAATGCAAACCTACACCTTACAACCAGCTGCTGGCTTGCCATTTCCCACCTAAGATATCAACGCTGCGGTGGGGTCTGGTTAGAAAGAGAGCTCAAGCCCTTTACACACGCAGGTACATAGGTGTAC
>JACYXH010000310.1:202500-205000 GCA_026745465.1 Lota lota | reverse complement strand
TCTGAAGAATCCTAGCTGTCACATCTCTTTCAGTTCTCTGTGCAGCGGCAGGATTACTGTAAAGGCTCACTCAAGGAGGAAGAGGACTTGAGATGTCATGTTCAATTATACATGTCTCAGGTCCGGGGTTCAAAGTGGGTCAAACTAATGTTTCGTCCACAGAGCAAAATATCTTCACATTAATTAATGATGTTTTTCCGCCCCCGAAAGCAATCAGCTGTGTAAGCTGAAGAGTCCAAACTCATGTCAAGAGTGACATCGTGGCGCTCCCAACGAAACGTCGGAAGAAATCTGATGAGGTTGACGATGAGGAAACCATGAACCACAACTCTCAACAACCCACCATCTCAAAATAAAACCCAGAGCGAATGTTACGAGGTCAAAATAAATACCCCCATCCAAATATCACACCACCCACCATGCACCGTTAGATACCACACATAGTTACATCGCATAACCTTACTCGTCTGAAACACGCCACCCGATATGTGACTTCTGCTTTCTGAGTTCACCTTCACGGCGGTCTGGGCTCCCTCCCTAGGCCTGTGTCCCGGCGACCTCATCGGGTCGGTCCTCGCTCCTCGTCCAACGACTGACTGTTATTAAAAAAGATGTCTCGGCCCGATCGGCCGAAGCAGGGGGGTCAAGACGGTGATCAGGACCCCCCCCCCCCCCCCCCCCCCCCCCCCTCCCAGAGCGTCGCTCTGCACTCTCTTGGATCTAGGTCATCTAGGTCAACGGGTTCATTGTGCGTCAGCGAGAGAGCTCGTGGACGGCATTGTTTGCGGGCTGCTCTTAAGCCAGGGTTTGCTTTCGACAGAGTTCCCTCTCGGTGCATTAGCGAGCGGTTGAGGCTGTGCGCGACGCTGCATGCCATCTGAGTGCAGGCCCCAGGCCAGAGGACAAAAGGCAGAGGCACCCACACGTGTACACAGGCGCGCACGTATACGTGTCCGCGGGGCTAAAAGCTAACGCGCGGCCGGGACAATGGTCAACTAGGCCCGGATGGAAACCTACCGCGGCACTCAGCTACAGAGGGTTTTTATCCTCCGTGGATACGTGAACCCGGGGAAACAACTCATATTGCTGCCTTTAATGCAAGTCACCCGCAAATAAATAAATAAACCTACATTTACCCATACACTCTCACATACACTCTCACATTCTCTTTCTCCCCTTCTCTCTCTCTCTCTCTCTCTCTCTCTCTCCCCTTCTTCTAACCCTAAGTGTAACACACACTTAAATGCACACACGTGTGGTCTATTTATTCATGAACCCAGAGTGTAGGGTATTCTTGTGTAGTGGCCGACCTGGTTCCACAGTGTGGAGAGAGAGAGGAGGAGAGAAGTAGAATGGAAAGATAAGCAACAGAAGTGAAAGGAAGGAGGAGACGAGAGCAAAGGGAAGGAATAAACAAAAAGAGGGGGAGGAAAAAGCCATTGGCCAAGTGGCCTGGATCTCCCTGGTTTAATTATTCAGTCACACAGACATAAAGTTGGACAGGCACGCACACTCGTTACACGCTCAGGGAGATCCAAGGGGATGCCAAGTTCACGCAGAATAAACAGAGCATAAATAGAAGCAATCCATTTACACCGCCAGCGTCTCTAGTTAAACATCCATTCACAGCTTCAGTTGTAATCACATAACGTTTTGTTTCTTTTAAGTGGAATGCAAATGCTATCCTGACGTTAACCCTTTTCACCACATCAAGCCTTCCCCAACCGTATTGAGGCAACTCTACTCTAGCTCAAGGGTAGATGGATGTGTCCGTACATGCATCCCTTGATATAGACACAAACCAACTGACACACACACACACACACACACACACACACATCATAGTGATGTGTTGGGCCTGGGACGCAACACTGATCAGAGATAATGGACAGACAAGACAGCAACAGCCATGTTGTCACACCAAAAGAGGAAGGAAAGAGGGATGGATAGGGCAGGAGATGAGGGGGAGGAGGAAGAGGAGGAGGAGTTGGGGGAGAGGAGAAGAAAGAGGAAGCAAAAGAGGCTAAGGGAGGGTAATGAAAGTGGTAATGCCTATTGTTTTTATGGAAAAATTAAATATAGAAAATAGAGGAGGAGGGGGAGAGGAGAGGAGGGGAGGAGGTAGAGGAAAAGGTGGAGGAGGAAGAAGAGGGTGGAGGAGGAGGAGGAGGAGGAGGAGGAGGAGGAGGAAGAGGAGGGGAGGAGGGGGAGGAGGAAGGGGGAGGTGGGGAAGACGGGTTGCAGTTCAAGAGGAGCAGCAGTCTCCATCCAATTCATCAGCAGATGCAGGATAAACAAAGGGGAGGAAATTAACGGGTCCGCTCAGAATAGCTCGTTGGCGGTGGGAGACCTCCCCCATCATCATCAGTCCTCCCCCCCACAGCTCAAATTAGAGGCATCCCCGGCACCGTCTTCCTGCTCCCATCGGGGGGCTTATGGTGGAGAGTGTGCGTTCACACACACATACACACACACACACACAGCCACACAGCCACACACA
>JACYXH010000310.1:17500-192500 GCA_026745465.1 Lota lota | reverse complement strand
ACATAAACACACATACACACACACACCTAGACACACACACCTTGACACACACACAAAAACACACACAAACACACACACACAGCCACACACACATGTTTACAGAGAAAATCTTTAAATGATGTTTAACCGTCTGACAGTTTATTGAGGTGACCGGCCCCTCAGACAGCACACCGGCTATGTTTAAACTTTAAAGACACAAGAGACTTGTTTGTTGGCACCAACCCACATAACAAACATTACGTTCAGAACCGTCACATGGTTTACGTTTCAAACCGTTTAAACATTGTTGCCCTGTTTCTTTTAACAGACAGATTTAGAGTCTAGACAACTTCATTTGATTATGAGTCTATTTATCATTCAGTCCTCTCTGTCCCAACGCCACTTTCCTTCTGCTGACATTCAGTTCAGTGAACTGAGTAACCGAACGGAGAAGTATTTCAACATTTAATGAATTGTAACATGATCGTTTAAACACTAACAACGTTTTGATGGACTGAGAGCTCTCGCATGTGTATATATTGTTGCAAAAATCTTTCTCATAATATTGTAAGATTTGACAATAGTACAATGCTAGAACTGAAATGCACTTATATGTTAACATTTATATTAGAGTTCAAAATATTATTTTAGAGATTGTGATTTTCCCACTCCTGGAATATTGTTCCAGGAGTTAGTGAGTGAGTGAGTGTATGAAAGGAGAGAGATCATTTCTAGGCAGCTCAGATAGTGGCACGCAACCCTGTAGCCTCCTGACCTTGTCACAGACCCATGAACACACTCTGCATATCCTCCACTCATTACCATCAGAAACGTGGCCCAGTGACCCTGCATCATCCTCATGCCTCTGCGTGCACACACATACACACACACACACACACACACACACACACACACACACACACACACACACACACACACAGACACACACACACACACACACAAACACACACCCACACTAACACACACACACAGACAAACACACACACACATACACACACACACTCAAAACACAAAGGGGCTCACACAAACTTTTACACACATACACACATGCAATACATTCTCACATAGACACGTGCATGACATTCACTCACACACACACACTCTCTCGATCTTTCTTTCTCTCTCTCTCTCTCTCTCTCTCTCTCTCTCATACACTCACTCTCTCTCACATAAATACCTATTTTTAAAGATAAACGGATGCTCACACACATCATTCACTTTAGATGAGAGTAAGTTCTGGACGAGAAACATCTTACTCCTTCTATCTGTCTATAGATGCAGAAACACAACTACACACATGTATACATGCACACGCTCACACATGCACTTGCATGGACTCTTGAATGAATGTAAGTGGTTTCTGGGTCAAACAGTATAGACAGAATAAGACTACGCCAAGGATGTCTCTTGAGCTTGTCCTATTACATCACTCAATGTCCCCAACGCACTGCTTGAAGCACAACCACAGACACAGACACAAACACACACGCACATCCACACACACACACACACACACACACACATACAAGCACAGACAAACACACACACACACACATTCACTCATTCAGAATTCAAATTCAAAGTCATTATTATTATTATGTTGGAGCCTAAAGCACAACCAGTTCTGTCTTATAATAGCATGGAGCCTATAGCATAACTAATACTGTTTAATATTAGAATGGAGCCTATAGTTTAACCAGTACTGTTTAATATTAGCATGGAGCCTATAGCATAACTAGTACTGTTTAATATTAGCATGGAGCCTATAGCTTAACCAGTACTGTTTAATATAAACATGGAGCCTTTGGCATAACCAGGGCTGTTTAATATTAGCATGGAGCCTATATTATAACCATTGCTGTTTTATATTAGCATGGAGACTACAGCATAACTAGTGTTGTTTAATATTAGCACGGAGCCTATAGGTTAACCAGTGTTGTTTAATATTATCATGGAGCCTATAGCATAACCAGGGTTCTTCAATATTAGCATTGAGCCTATAGCATAACCAGTACTATTTATTGTGGACTTCAGCCACTCCAGCTGAGCACAAAGAGATCTGACAAAGAACAGAGAAAGCAGGAGAGTAGGGGATAGAGAGAGGGGGACAGGGGGGAGGGTGGGAATGGTTGAGTGTGAAGAACAGAGAGAGGAGGGGATGGGAGAGAGATAGGGAGAGAGGATGAGAGACAGAGATTGAGAAAGAGATGGAGAGAAAGAGGGGGGAGGATGAGAGAGATTGAAAGAGAGTGGGGGGAGGATGAGATAGAGAGAGAGTGGGGTAAGGGGTGAGTGAGGATGAGAGAGAGAGGGAGTGATAGAGAGGGGGAGGATGAGAAACAGAGAGATGGAGGGTGGGGGTGAGGGAAGAAAGAGAGAGAGAGAGAGAGAGAGTAGGGATTAAGGCATCAGGAGTTATAGTATTCAACTTCAGGATGACATGCTGATCCCAGAGGAGCGACTCCAGAAGTAATCTGGCTAAATGGAAGAATTTAGCACATCCCACCCACCGAGTCACACACACACACGCACACACACACACACACGCACACACTCACATACACACTCACATACACACACTCACATATACACACACACACACAAACACACACACACACCTATGAACACAACACATATACCCTAAGGACACACACACAAACAAACCCAGGGCCCATAATGAGTTAATTAATGGGTGACTTACACAAAAGGTTAAACCATAACGTATAAAAAAAGATTAACTTGAAATGTTAATTTCAAGTTAATGTTAATGTCTTTGTTAAGTTATGTGTGTGTGTTTGTGTGTATATAGTCGCCCATACACATGCCCGGTGAAAGCGTGCACATACACGCTGCTGTAATGTATTGTGGGAGCTTATCTCGTTCCGAGCGCCCAAGCCAACGCCAGCCCACCGCGCTCCCAGTCTGCTCTTCCACGAGAGACAGTGCTTCCAAAGCTCCTGTAGCTATAGGTTCACCTATTAGAGCCTGCAAATGACTGGAAGACAGAGAGAGAGAGAGAGAGTGAGAGAGAGAGAGAGAGAGAGAGAGAGAGAGAGAGAGAGAGAGAGATAATCCTTTCGGCGGGAGAATTCTCTCAGCTTACCTGGTTGGAGAACGGCTTGGCTTGGGCAGACAAAAGTACAACGACAACGATCCAAAGGCAAATGTATATTTGAGAAGAGAAACATGATGTTACTCTTATAAGCTCTTAGTTTTTTTGTATTACTAGTATTTAGGAGATGCTACTGCTTGCCTACATGGTTGTGGACATTGGGAATCAAAACCAATACAGTACCATAAACACCCTAACTCTATGTTGTTATGATGTATTATGATGATGACTGTTACATTAAGGTCCTAAATGTATTAAATGTATTCATTTATTGAAATGTATTTAATTATATCCAAAACATAAAATTGCAACAAAACTAATTCAGGTTACCTTATTGACAAACCAACAACAAACCAACAAAAGAAAACGCGCACAAAATCACTTACATAAAGAGAAAACACATACAAAACATATGCGAACATCCAAGCTGTTCATTACATTTGAAAGAGAAACGACTTATCATCTGTGTATGTGTATGTGTGTATCTGTGTGTGTATATGTGTGTGTGTATCTATGTGTGTATATGTGTGTGTATGTGTGTGTGTATGTGTGTGTATGTGTGTGTATATGTGTGTGTATGTGTGTATATGTGTGTATATGTGTGTGTGTGTGTCTTTGTGTGTGTATGTTTATGAAGAGAGGGACATCTCATGACCATGTGTTGTGTGCTTAAACTCATCAAACATCGACGCGCTAACTGAGCACAGAAGTGAGTTCACATTCAGCCAATGGCATGCGATCGATCTTGCTAATGGGTGTCAATGCAGCCGTCAGAGTGTGCACGGAATGGCGTGCACACACACACAGACACAGACACACACACACAGACACACACACACAGACACAAACCCATTCACTGTCACTTGCCTATTAGGGTTTCATTCCTCTGTATCGAAGCCATGACACATTTACACATCAAAGATACACACACACACACACACACACACAAACACACACACACACACACACACACGCTTTCACACTCACCTTCACTTCATCATTGTCTCTCAGGGTGTTCTTAGTGATGAAGGTGTTAGACGTCTTCTCTCCACAGGGCAGGCCAAAGCTATGCTGTGTGCATAAAAATGAAGATGAATAAAGTCAGTTAATGTACAATAAGCCTTTTCTTTATATAATTAATTTAAACAATTCCTTAAAGGTATTGCTTTAGATTATTAATAGTGAAGTGATAAGAACAGCATGTGCAAAAATAAATTATATGTATATAGAATTGGCTCTTCCGGATTCGAAAGAAAATGGAGGAGGTAGAAGTAAAAGAAAATGGATGGTTACTAATCCAGGGTACAGCTGGTTCATAGAAAGAATAGCTTGGAGCCTCTTGTAACAAGAGGCATTGGGTTTGAATTTCAGATAATCACACACATACTCACACACATCGATGGGTTCATGCTGAATAAACAGCGGTGTCAAATTGCCTTTTTGATCGTTTTGACTACATTTAAATAATAGGATCTTATTATATAGAAAACAAAAAAAAACACACTTCAACTTTGAAAATGGGTTGTACCGTTTGATGAATTATTTAACAAAGTGTGGTTTGAAATGTAGAATAATTCTGCGTCGCTGATCGAAAAGAACGCAAAATATGCGCATACAAAACCTGTACATTTCTGACAGCGATCTATTCAGAAAGCATGGCAGAGGCAGGAGTAGAGCCAGACATTTTTTTAGGAGATCTGTGTTTCGCAAACCCCAGTGAATGGCAGATGTTGGCGGAGTGAGGCAGACGCCACAGGGAGAGAAAGAGTAGAGAAAGAGAAAGCACAAAAACAATTCCGAAAGCAGTACTAACATTCTTTTTAGTCTGGCCATGGACATTCTAGAATGTTCATTCTCTCAGAAATAAAGCAGGCTGGTCGTGGCGCCCATTTGTTTTTCAGTTCATCCTTTCTCTCCGTTCTCCTCCTCTCCCGGGCCTCCCCCCCCCCCCCCCTCTCTCTCTCTCTCTCTCTCTCTCTCTGTCGGTCTTCGGTGTGGTGGGCCCCTTACACACTCCTTCACACCTGAACAGCACATGTCACACACATTTGAAGAGAGAGCTATAATAAAACACACACACACACACACCGGCACACATGCACTCACATGTACGTGTGTACGTAGTACAGACAAAGGCTGTGCGCACACGCGCGGACACACACACACACACACAGGTAGAATGAGATGGGCTGGTCTGGTGATTATTATTTCCATGTGTCTCCAGATTCAGAAACCAAACTATTACCTAGAATGAACCATCTCTTACCGACATGTAACTATTTTGAACTGTAACTAGAATTTAAGGATGCACTGTGAAAATGTAGTGAATAAAATACTGAGCGTAAGATATAACGATAATAAATAAAAATGCACAACTACAACTCATGTCCTCAATAGAATGGAGAAGCCACAGACAAAACACAAAACATGGAATTTCCACTGTGATTATTGTAATTATTCAATGTAGAGGGACAAGCTGTTCCACATCTTTTGGAGCAAAAACAGTAAAAGCACGATCATCACTTTACCTTCAGGGGATCCCATGGTACAGATAAACAGCTAAAGTGTTCTGGCCAGGGGCCCCGAGTGACCTGGAAGTAGGACAGGGCCAAAGGAGGTCAAACATGATGGTGTGTGTGTGTGTGGGGGGGAGGGTGTATTTTACTGGAGAGAGGGAAAGAAGGAAAATGTGGCACATTGTTATGTACAATGCCATTTGTCTTTTTACTGGACCTATATATATATATATATATATATATATATATATATATATAGATATAGATATAGAAAGAGAGAGAAGAGAGAAGAGAGAGAAAGAGAGAGAGAGAGAGAGAGAGAGAGAGAGAGAGAGAGAGAGAGAGAGAGAGAGAGAATTAGGCTGGCTGAGATACCATTGCTGTAAAAGGGCCACATAGAGCTGGCAGTTTGATGAGTTCATGGCCAAAGGCATGCATTTTCTGTGGGGCTGATAAGTTAATGGATGTTCGAAAGCAGTGCGTATCTGTCTTTTGTGTGGAATATTTCACAGTCTATTGAATCCTCGCTAGCAGATCACATGTTGATGTCACGAACCAGGCCAACGCCCTCATTCCAGAGAACATCATCTCCAGACTATGAATGCCCCTCACTTGTTCTCAATCATCATTTACTGCACTTATATAAATCACTTTACACAGCAGTACGCTTTACCACATCGTGTGGTCGCGCAGAGACCCCTCCCTGTTTTGTCATCTTTTTGTTTAACTACACATTTTTGAGCTTCAAATCATTTCCATGACCATTCCTTCTGTCTCCTTTAACTTTTCTGTTGATGATCATTCTTCACTAGTATTTTTTCTTTACTTCCATGAATTTGCCATATCTGAAAGTGTATCAGAATGGAGACCGGAAGAACTGAGGCAGGAAATAGTAAAGATGACACCCTAACACCCTAACTTACCCGGAATAGGAAAAACCTTCAGGACTTTTGGTTGCATGAGGTAGTAGCCCAGAAGAGGTCGGAGGTTAGCTCACATGGACCTAGTAATTTGTCTCTCTACCAACCACTCTTGTCTCACGGCAGGGGACCCCTTTGTGGTACCTGACCCCTGAACTGTGGCTCCTAGTCTCTAAAACATACCAGTCAACAGCATACTGAGAGGTGGACTTTCACTGTTGATCCAGGAGTAAGGTCAGTGTTGTAATATTCAACCTGTGTGTCTGGCACACTGAGCAGCACACAACGACATCATTTCAACCTCCATTAAAGTCATCAGCTATTGTTAAAATAACAAAAGGATAATAAGCATGTTTCAACAGATTATCCTGCCGTCCTTAATCGAATACAAACGAATGATCAACCTTGAGAGGCAGATAATTACATATCGGATTAAATCAGAGGATGGCTGACTGCCCTGCTGTGAAGCAGGCAGCTGTAAGACAAGCAAAAGCCAGTCCAGTGTATCAGACTGATGCCTGAGCCAAACGTGGTCTTCTGCAGCCCCCCGAGGGGGTTGGGTATGGGGAAGACATCCCGAGATATGTGACCACACTGGTTTTAGTCAGCGATGCTCTGGTGCATAGAGTGGAACACCTGCCCAAAGGCCCAACCTCTAGAGCTGCATATCCACACACTCTTGCTTAGATTAAATAAATGAGCAACATCCTCCATACACGTGAACACAAAATGACAGAAATGTAATTGTGTGGAGAAAATTACAGCCCTTATGCCTATAAAGATAAATCCAGGAATCACATCACACACAAATTAATACTATGTGTGGAATCTCAGTGAAACACACTTCGGGCCACTTACATTACTTGCTATTAAACAAGAAACGCCACTTTTGAGTCATCCTTTAAACTGAACACCTACGCCATTAGTGTTAGTGCCACCACCTAGATTAGAACAAGTGATTGCATGTGTGCAACTATTACTGGCAGATGCCATCGGTTTTAACGTCAACTCACGCACACGGATGACATATGGCACTGTATGACGCAGTGGGAACGTGGCCTGTGAGACTGGTTCTCCAGCTTATTTGGGAGTAGCCCAAATAAATGGTGCACTGGTGGAAACCACACCTGCAATGACTTTGACTTCCTGGATCACCACATAACCTGGGGTATTCAACTTAAACATACATTTTAATAATAGCTCAACATTAAATAGATTATTTCTTAAATGTAATGTCCAAAGTTCCATTCCTGATCAAATGTCAAATTCAGTGCCATTACAGCTTCTCTTCAGCTGTTGAATTTAATTTATATTTTCCATTGCAGGCTTCTTAGCTCTATTTTGTATTTGTGGGTTTGTTTCCTCTGCCAGTACCATTGATCTCTATTATTCATCTGCTTCCCCTCCCATCACACACACTGTTTATACCAGCTTTTACAGCCGGTATATCCTCAAGCACCACTGGCTGCGTTAGGACATATTTAAGGCCATATTTATAAGTTAGTCTTATACTAACTTTTTTGTCGACATTTGAAGTAGGCCTATTGGTCTCTCAGCAGCGGGACGACAGCATACCGAAAACACAACACAAGATAGGCATACATCAACCTCAACACTGTGTAAGGCAACTGTCAACCTCCAGAACAGATTTTTTTATTTTTATGAACACAAATCCCCTTCCCTTCCTAGCTCAGCCATTCAATAACGTAACTGCACGTATTAAATGCTGGAAATGAAATCTGATGAATTGTCAAGTGCAGCTCCTCTGTGGCTTGCCTGGGGGTGATTCCCTGAGGGACTGCCTCCTACTTAAGAGCCCCCGCAGCGCCAAGTCATTCCGCCATTCCCGTGAAGAGTGCTTGTGGAGTCACATGTCATTTCAGCAGACCACACCGGCCATCTGTGGACAAGGGTTTGTGTAAGGACTGCGCGAGCATGTGAGTGTGCATTGGCACATGGAGGCCACAGATGTCTTGTCTAATATCATGGATGAAATGAATAGCACATGTATGGGATTTTCTTTGAATCCAGATTCTCTCATCAAAACGTCCATTTATTATGGACTTGACATTGGAGAATTTCAATGAATATTTGCCTATAATAATATTTGATGCCAAACTGTTTTTCAAATTATTATTACAGCATGCGCTTAACGAATTCAGCAGTATATGACTTGCTTTATTCAGTCCCTGCGGTGTACTAAGTTACAATTTAGGATGGTTTAAGATCTAACTAGCGTGTTGAAGCCTTGATGTTCGGTTGTAAAAGTGTGTCTATGATCAATGAATCATAGATATATGATCAATGAAAATCTGTTTGCTTCTCCTATATAACTTTATATAAAAAATCGTAAAGCGGTTACGAGACCATTCCCTTAGTCTGTATGTTTAGAAGTTTTAGAAATGGGGAATTTTAAGGGTGACAGCGCCCCCTAGCGAATATAAAACGTAACGCCATTCCCCACGTGACCAGGTCTGCCCACGTAATCATCCATACACAAAAACAAAGATTGAACTTTGAACTGAGTGTATTTAGCTGATAAAGCTTGAAACACTGTTGCATCACTGAATCGCTTGAGAAATATTCCCACGTCGAATAGGACTATCCAATCCGGGGTACAACAAATTTGGAACTAAATGCAACAGGCCTTCATTAATAAATTTTATGTTCATGTGAAAACGGTCATATCACACAATATTATTTGAATGCGAACAAACAATTCATCCAGACAATGACAATTTATTAAGCAACTGTAAACAGTACTGCTCAATGCATTACCAATTTTATTTTGGAACAAACCTGATGGTCAAACACACATACCAACACCCATTTATACAACGGGCCTATGTAAGGCAGACCCCATCCAGACAGTTAAGTGCTTCTTTTTTAGGCTGCTCAATAAAGACCATAGAGGGTTTTTAACAACAATAAGTCACACCAGGTTGCCATGTTGACCTTTCTAAGTGGATAGTACAGTGGAAGGGGTTGAGATTTCAGTGCCGTCGGCGCCAGGGAACAAGGCACAGACAGTTCAGCCGGTGATGCCGATCACTCCACAGGCCAGGCGTGCTCCGGCATTGCCAGTTTTCAGACTCTCCTCGTTGCCACCTTTGCCAAGATCATCAGCCTTCTCGTGTATCTATAAAAATAATAATAAAAGAAAACTAACATTTAATTTCTGTGGATACAATTCTAGCCTCAACAGACAGCCAGGCCATATTTACGGAGCCGTTTGTCAGTCAACCTTACATTGCAAGGGTCCACAAAGTAGCCAATGGGACAGGCCCATGCCGGGCTCAAACAGAACATACTCTGGTAGGATCAGGCTTGTTTGTGTCGGCCAATCTAAGCTCTATGCTCATTGGCCAAGTGTATTTTGTCGGAGGCAAGCTACCTGCGTCGTGTGGTTCCAGACTAATATCTCAAGGCAACACCGGAGGTGAACTTGCGAGATTCAAGCTGGTTTTGAGAGGCTTTTACAATACAATCCCACCCCAAAGTTACCAATGCATTACAATGTTTACTATACCATACCACACTAACGGCCACCAGAGTCCCATGTACAGACTTTGGAGTGTACTTCTTCCTTACCACCATGGTTCTGCCAATAATGGACAGCGGCCCATTTAGGGTGAGCATCTTGTCCGTGATGTCGATTTTAGCGATGTTATCTGCTCCGGCGGTAACGTTTCCCAGGTCTCCAACATGCCTGCAACAAGGGGTTTATGCCATGAGAACAAGTATGGATGGTTGCCATTGCATTGTGTAGGCACACTTGTGTCATTTGAAATGCAAAGAACTGTTCTCCCTTGAAAACCCCAAGTGATAAGCAGAGCACTGCCAGCCCAACTGCATCATAGTCCCCCCGGACAGGAGAGCAGAGTCAGATGTGAGGGAGTGAAACATGCAGCTATTGGAAAGGATACAGACTAGTGTGTCAGACAGTACAGGATCATCGCTCTTTGAAGGGGGTACACTATTTGTGTAGTCAACATTTAGTAGTGCCATCTGAAATCGGAGTGTAAAAATGTCATTCCTTTACTTTATAGTGCACTAATTATTGCCCAAAATGCACAACGTAGTGTGCACTTAGTTCTGCACTGTGAGCCATGACGCATAGCGTAAGCATTGTCATCGGTTTCATCAGATACATACATGGTTCCCCTATTCCCTGCCTTACTTACTAAAGTAGCATAAAATATATTATAGTGTTTACTATATAGGGATTAAGGAATGAGGGAACAAGGGAATGAAACTGGAGATGACCGTGATAGCGATAGTGTTCTAGGGATGCACAGTAAGGTGAAAAAATGCCCCAGGAACAGAGCAAAGTAAGGACATGCAAGTCACATTCTGCTGGCGCTGCAACATCTTGCAGGGTTCAAAATGAACACCAGCCAATGGTGGATAGATTTGACCATTTTGCAGGTAAAATAAAAAATAAATAATGCAGGGTTACAGATTACAACAACTGCTTGGCTGGTTAAATTGTTCAACTCTTGCAGGTAAAGAAACCAAATTCAAAAAGTGAATTTTGGACCCTGATGTAGTCAGCCGCAATGTTGATGACCCTGATGTTGGCCAAATTACCAACAAGCAACTCATATCCCAATTGCAAAGAAGTGCGGGTCTGCGTGTACAATTTCAGTATTAGGGCCTGTTGGACCGGTTTTCATTGGCAAGTGTAAAGCGGAGACAGGATTAGCCGGGTTATGATTCCCACTGGGGCTACCCATAGAGAATACATGCACTCACAGTATTGCAAGACATTTTGGATTAGAGTCCACAAAAATGGCATGATTTTAAGTTGCTGCAAAATAAATAAGCCTTGAATGATAGGAATAACTTCCCCTTGCTGAGTGAATATTGACTTGGCTCACCTGTCTACATCAGTAGGCCCAGCATGATCCTTTCCGTGGGGGTTGAAGTGAGGGCCTGCACTTACGCACCCTGGGAGGGGGGAGGGGAATATGTATATTAATATATATATTTAAAAACAGCAAGATGAATCCAATCGGTGTGCCTTTACCAAACAGCTTAGCTTTTATTTAAAATAAAGCAGCATTGGATGAAAAGAAAATGATATGTATCAGAGCACTTCCTGATCATCTCCTCACCATTAGTGTTGTCCCCAAACGCATGGACATGGAAGCCATGCTCTCCTGCAGTGAGCCCTGAGATCTGCCCTGAGAGCTTTACGGGGGCGGAGTCACTCTGGAGGACGGGGACAACAAAGCACAGCAGTGTCAAGGAGAGGGGCATGCAAGCACAGTGTGTCAGAACCATGTGACAAAGAGAGTGGCAGTTACTATTATATTTTAAGACAGCAGTGACAGAAATTGCATGTGACTAATTATTTTTAAATGCATTCAATAATTCAAATTCATCAATCTGCAGAAATGCAGCCACTAAATTGTCACTTGAACTATCAGTGTGTTTGCACTACGGCCAATCACCTGAAACGGGAACAAAATATTGTGATGACAAGTGGTGACCACATGTCGCCCCTCTTCAATGTGTGCTTCCCAGATTATTGTTGCAAGGGGCGAGGGACAAGTGCCGCACACCAGCCAATGACTCAGCAGAATCGTAGGACCTCGAACTGGGCTCGCACGAATTGTACGCTAGGCCTGACTTCCTTCAACATTTAAAACTAATTGCATTGAAAAAGAACACACCCTGTACACGGTTTGGTTGAGGTTAACGTTTACATCCAGGTAGTATAAAACGTATAATAACAGCAGCTTTAGCATGTCAGAAACGCGGCAAAGCCGGAAAAGCCAACTTCCTTCAAGTGAACTTCGAGGGAACACTGCAATAAACAAAAAAAGCACATTCGGGGCGACAATATTTAACAAAATGAGCGTAGTTGAAGTACAGCCATTGGTGGTCAAAGGTTGGGGTTGTAACCGAGTGCATCTAGCGGTTTCAGTGTCATTGACATGGCTAGGTTTGCAGAAAAGACAAGTGGAAAGTAGACGCTAACGTACTGAGCGAATGATCATTTTTGCAAGGTTTTTATCTTTTTGACGTAGGTGGATATTTCTACTTGGGGAGGTATATGCAATTTCGCATAAATAAACTACACGCATTGATTTGGGTTGATTTCTAACATGTTTACTGTGAAACTCAAGCTACGTTTTATCTTAAATGACCGAAGTTCACCAATGCCATGACACACACATGTGGACTAACGACCAAGTACGCATAACAACGATCGTTACATGATTTATATCCACCATATACATTACCTCTTGTTCAAAATAAACAGTTCCGTTAACGTCCCCGGTTCCCTTCAATACACAGACAGCCTTCAGCACCATTTTTGCAGAAATGTCACTGTATTCACCGTTTGGTTTCAACAGTTAAGAAATGTCTTGCTAGCGAGCGACTGGATTGTGGCCGGGTGGTTTCAACTTAAGTGTTTTAGTCCAATAATGGCACAGTATCGTCACGAATAAAACGGGATTTGATTGGTCGGAGATTGAATGACGAAAGAAAGCCACGCACGCATGCGCGCATGCGCATGCACACGCGCAAACACACACACACACACACACACACACACACACACACACACACACACACACACACACACACACACACACTTTGGGATAGTCTCCAAAATAACGAATATATCGATAAAAACCTAGAAACTTCTTTGATAAAAGCCTGGATTTCCTAATTCCAAATCAATATTTTTTAGGCATTATGTTGAGACTAAGTGATAAGAGTAATATTGGCATGATATATCAAGTAAATAATTACCTTTCTGGGTTACATTCAAGTAATTTTCTGAGCCTATGGTCGTGTTTAGGATCATATGTGTCTTCCAGGGAACCATATTAAATAATTAATGCATTCCTTCCTTCTGTAATCTAAGCAATTACGATTGCCAGACACATCATATTACAAGATTTGCCTGGCTCTATCTGGGTAAAGGTTAAAAAAGGCTGACTACAGATCATCCACACACCAAAAGGAAATATGAAAAAGAACTTGGTAGAAAAATAGTTTATTAAAAACAATTTCTTCTAGCTGAAATACGGTAGATTTCACGTCCATGGTTTATTGTTGATTTTCAATCTTAGAAACATCTCAGCTTTCAAAACCAGAAGCCGATTAAAAACATGAAAGTAAAGGGCCGGTGTATGTTTTTGTAGTTGCAACTTTCCAACATAGTTTGTAAGATCAAAGCACATACACAGCAGTTTTCCAACTTGTTTCATTTGAAAAAAATAAGTGTGAAAGGCATGGAAAAATCCTTAGATATTAGTAAATTCTTGCCAATTACAGTACATATGCTCATCTGACATTTTTGGGAACTACACAACTCAGTAGCAGCCTGTCTATCTGTGAATATTATGGATGAGTTATTCTACAAGATGTAGTCGATTTAAATGTCTATGCATATCATTGAGTGGGAGCCAAGAAATGTGATTGTCCTAAATCAAACATTGTCTTTCTTACCCTGAATTTTCCCTACCAGTAGAAATAATGTTGATGTAGGAATAGTTTAGCAGCTGCACTTCACAGGACAGTTACAATGTACATTTCATCCACACCTTGACATGAAATGTGTTTTAAATTAAACATTGGACTGTGAAGTGTCAGGTATGATGACCATTCAAACATGGTTTACAAGTGCACTAAATCATGCAGTTGTAATGTTACAGCAGAGAACACGTGGGATGCCAAACATGTACAAAAAAGATCATAAAAAAATAACATACAAATCTGATAGTTTTCTTTACTTCATTGGAACCTAATATTAAAATGGGAAGGATTCTTTTATTTTCAAAGGCCACACTATGTGCTTGTAATTTGTGTTTACAATACAGCAGTGTGAGAGGTTACTAGGAGACAACAAGAATAAGATGAAAATAGGATTCTGTGAATTTTAGTCACATGAAAAAAAAACATGTTTTGTGTAACTTAATGTCCACATACATTTCAGAAAGCCCGAAATCACAGAAATTTAGGAATGCTCAATTAGTGGGGGAACTAACATGCATGCATTCCATGATTTGCTTCATAGTCTTATTTAAGTAGGAAGTGGACTCGAGTCCCTATTTCTGACCGCTTATATTGAAAACCTATCGCATTTCAGTCCAATTTACATCACCACCACTTTGCTTAAAAATGAAGACCTTGAAATTCAACAAAGGGTTATGCAGCATGTAAACCAGTTTTTTTTTCTACAAGTCAATACTACTTTTGTCGTTCTCCTCTGCCTAGAACATTTCAACGACCACCTTACCAGACTCTCTCCAGGCCTCTCCATTTGATGTCTATGGAATATCAGGGCTTGGGAGTCAGAATTGTCAAATATTGTCGGTTTTTACCATTAGATGTGTAGGGGACCTTAGCAGGGGAAATGGCTTGGAAGTAGGTCCACATAGGACTCCTGTGTGGCCTATGTGCGGTCACTTTGAGAAGGGTCTGAAGGGGCAGGAACCGGAGCATCACAAGGTTCTGATTCTGTCTTTTGCTCAGAGGGTTCTCTAACCAACTCCTTGCTGGGTTTCTCGGGGAGTTCCACAGCTTCAGCAGCAGCCGGTTCTGTGCTCTCAGAGTTACGGAGACGGTCCATATTTTCCAGTTCAGCAAGCCGATCGTCGTTGTCCCAGCGCGAACTTCTTTCTCTTCTCTCGGACCGCCTCGGCCTGTCCCTGTCTTTGCTCTCTGCTCCTCTCCTCTCTCCCCTTCCCCTTTCTCCTCCTTCGCCCCGCCCACGTTCCCGCTCTCCATCCTCGACCCTACCACGGTCCCGGTCGGCCTCCTGGCTGCCCCGCCTCTCTCTCCAGTCATGCCTCTCTCGGTCCCTGTCCCGATCCCGATCTCTCTCCGGATCCCTGGCCCTCTCCCGATCCCTGTTGCGTTCCCTGTCCCTGTCTCTATCTCGGTCTCCGTCCCGTTCCCTCTCCCGATCTCTATCCCAGCCTCCTCCCCTGGCGTTGCCTCCGTCTTCCTGCCAGCCGCCGAGACGCTCCCTCCCGTCGCCCACCCTCTCCCCGTCGGCCCCTCTGCCTCCGTCGAACGGACGCCTCCCCGCTGCGAAGCCGCGATTCCTCTCCCTGTCGCGCTCCCAGTCCCGCTCTCTCTCAGCCTCTGGCTCTCTGAACCCGGGCCGCCCTCCCCTGAAGGGCCTGTCGTCTGACTCTTCAGTCCCGGGTGGGGGCCCCGCCGGTCCGACAAACGGGGGTGGAGGAGGGAGGCCCGGGGGAGGGGGGCCGTGCGGGGGGAAGGGACCCCTCATGATGTGGGGCGGCATCATCCCAAAGCCTCCTGGGAGGGGCGGGGGCAGATCGTGGCGCATCATGGGGAGGTGGGGTCCCCGGGGAAGCATCTGCGGCAGCATGGGGGGCATGTTGGGATGGGGGGGTCTCGGGCCATGGGGGGGAGGGAACCGCTGCATGTGGGGCGGGGGGAGACCCGGGGGCCGTTGAAGGGGTATAATGCCAGGCCGTGCCCCCAGCAGCCCCCCGATGGGGGGGAGGGTTCCTGGAGGTCCGCTCACCTGGGGACCTGGAACAAGACGCCACAGAAAAGAACCTTTAGTCTGCACATCGGGACTTCTTTAAGCTTCTCAGCAAGCAGGGCACCATCAACTTGTAGTTAATCCCTTTGTTACTGGGCCAATGGGCTACATTTATATTCTTAACAGGACATTCAAATCATTATATACACTATATATATATATATATATATACACATACATACATACACACACACACAGTGTGTGTGTTGTTATTTTGAGGGGACAGCAAATTTACACTGTTATTCAAGCTGTACACTCACTTCTTTACATTGTAGCAAAGTGTCATTTCTTCAGTGTTGTCACATGAAAAGATATACTCAAATATTTACAAAAATGTGAGGGGTGTACTCACTTTTGTGAGATACTGTATATATATATATATATATATATATATATATACATACATACACACACATACTGTATATATCTAAGTACTAAAATCACTTTATTAACCAAATATTGCACACCCACGTGAACACAGCATGACAGCATTGTGGAACCAGCCACACTTCTGAAACAACGTATTGAGCATTACCTCTTTCAAATTAACTATGTTCTACTGCACCATGATCATCTTGAACAGTAAACCTACAGTTTTACTTTTTTTTACCATATATTGTTACAAAAGCTGTATGTTAAACTGACCCATGGGTCCCATCTGGTTGTTAAATGGGTGTTGACCCTCTTCATCACCGTTTCTATTGGCCAGTCCAGCTGGGTCCAGAGAGGGGTCCTCAACACCCTGCCCAGGGGGAGGCGGTCCTAGAGGCATCCCGCCTGCGGGGGGGAAACCTGACGGAGCGAACGTTAAGGTGAGTCAGAACAACTCCACAGTTGAATTCAACACAAACAGAACGGTGACACAAAAAGGCTACAGACAGGAGCTGCAGGCTGATGCTGCTGCTGCTGCTGCTAGTGGCTGCTACCTGTGGCCATTTGCAGGCGACTGAATCCGGGTCTGATGAAGGGTGGCGGGGGGACGCCAGGAGGGAAGGAGGGCGGCGGCATGCCCATAGGCCCAGGAAAGCCCGGAAGCTGCAAGGAACCAGGGCCCACCATTGGTAGCTGCCCCGGAGGACCCTGGAGGTGACAACCATCAAAGTCAATACGTGATAACCACAGTGCATCCATGTGATGAAGCACCGGTAACCACTGATCTCGTTACACTCAGCACTGTGAAGCCACCTGTATCACTACCAGGAGTGACTATCTGTTTTTTATCTTCGAGTGTTGCAGAACAATGTCAGTATTGGAGGAGGCATCACAAAGGTAAGAAGCTGCATTAAGACGGGTACTAGCGAGTGCTCATGAGGTACCAGACCTGGGGGGGGTGAGCAGGTGGACCTGGCGTCTCCTTGCTCTGTGGAGGCTCAGAGCGACCGTTGTGCGGAAGCTCTTCCTGCTGCTCCAGGCTGCTCGTCACTCCTTTCCACTCTTCCAGGACAAATAGAAGAAGAAAACCCATTCTTATAGATACACAAATAAAACATTACAAAAAACATTATTGTTGTTTTTTGGAATGAAGGGCAAGTCACAAGATGTACCAATAAACCCGATTACTGTAATAATAACAAAGGAAACATGAGTGGCTACTGCTTCTTGGGCTCATTGGGAAACTCCACTCACCAGGGGACAGAGTGTCGACGTCCAGCATTCCTCCTTCTTGTATCTCCTCTAGCTGGTCCTCCCTGATCTTGGACCAGGGTATGTACGTGACCCCCAGCTCTACATCCCAGTACTGCTTCAAATCCGGCTTGATGCCTTTGTTCAAAGCCCATGCGATCTGTCAAAAAAGAAACAAACGCTCAATAAATGACATGGTGATTAACGTTCACATCAACCACATCAATGATGTGGTTAAAAATAGGTGTTGGCATTCTGTGTTAGGGCTATACCCATTTACACCTCTCATTCGATCTAACATGAAATAGGCACGTCTCCTTATGAAGCATTCGTTTTCTTGTAGAAAAATCCTGTATCTTAAGCCTATATATCCTGTTTTATTCCGTTATTATAATGCTAACCCTCACAAAGATAGTTCAACTGAGATAATTCTAGTTGACTCAACTGGTCGACTTTTAGGGTCCAGCCGTATTCTGCGGCTCCACCTTATGTGTTACGCAGAGTGATGCAGGAGGGGTCCTTCCGTACCTTAATGGCTTTCTGGTTGACCTTGTGGTTGCCTCTGCCGAGCTTCTGCAGGGCCCTGTAGGCGTCCTGTCGCTCCACCATGACGATGTAGGCACAGCCACGGGGGGGGATCATCTGGACCAGGCCCGTAAAAGCACAACAAATTAGACATGATGCGTGTTTTGAATCCATTGCTTTATCCATCCTTACTCAAGTCATCAGTGGGAGAAAAAATGGCAACCGATTTTGATTTTAAACCGCTTCCGACTCATTTCTGACCAGTCAGGGCATCTCTTCCCTGATTGGTTTGGGGAACCCATCATGCCTGTCAATCACAGACGTGTAAATGCAACACGTGAGGGGAAGTTTAGTTTCAAAATCTTGCTCTCTTCTACTCTTTTCTGCTCTCTCTCTTACAACTCTGGAATTGTACCTACAGCAGCTTTAATAAAGTACACCTTTTCTTTATCTCAGAACACAAAGTCAGGCGGAGCGAGGTGAGTGGACATACGTTAATGGAGTCGATGGGTCCGAACTCCTCCAGCAGACAGGCCACATCCTGCTGTTGTGTCCTCTTGTCCAGCTGGCCCACCCACAGAGTGGTGCTGCACACTGTGAGACCAGACAGGCATAATGATACAGCAAGCACCCAACCATTCAATTTGAGACTCGGATACAAGATTACATAGGAAAAGCCATAGCAGCCGACTGGATCAAACACCTGAAGAAGGAAGGTCGTAATCCTCGTAGTTATCCTATGAAAATCGTGTACGCTAACCAAACAACTACAGCTCAAGCACTGAAACAATGTATTGATTAATCGTTGATTTAACTTTGATAATCAATTAATACTTTTTTGGGGATTAAATCAAATATTAGCTATAAATACATTGGTACCAAATATTTGCTGATTACAGCTTCATATGCAAATATATGGTTGCTTTTCCCTATTTCAGATGAAAATAGGAATATTTCCCCATTTTTCTGTCTAGGCAGATCGTCAGACAGCGCAACCAAATTTTACGGCATAACTCTGGCCTCTGGTTTCTCGCAAACGCTTAAGGACATTTTAGAGACTATATACATCGGATCGATTAATCTACGATGGAAACAACCCGTCGTTGCATGGAGGGCGCTCACCGCTCAGTGTGTCAGCGATGGGCTGTGGGAGGCCTTTCTGTCGTCGCTCACGCTCCTTCTCCCTCTCCTGGCGCTCCGCCGAGCGGGAGTGCGGGGAGTGGTGACGCCGGTCCCTGGAGCGGGAGCGCCGGTGTCGGGTTCGTCGCGTGCGGGAGTTAGAGCGAGAGCTTCTCCTCTTGGGAGACCTGGCAAGGGAGGGGGATGATGATGATGATGATAAAGCACTGTGGCCATTTTATTTGAACTCTTATTTAAAATGGGATGCCAGATTCTTTACCTGGAGCCAGAGTGGGACCTGCGGCTGTGCCGGCTTTCCCTGAAGCCAGAACGCTCCACTTCCATGTCCTGCTATCAAGACAAACAGAGACCCAAAGGATAGTCCGGAATCCTCTTGACAATGGATTTCACTATGGCAGACTTTTCTATTGTGAAGAGTATCACAAAAGAAAAGTCTGCCTTACAACAGGGCAAATCTTAAGATTGTGTATAATGTTAAAAACTGGAATTGTAGTGTCATGTAATAGTGTCATATAATATTTTATTCTTTATACACATTTACCAAAGTTCTGGTGTAAAACAATTGTGTTACAAAATCAGCACGGCGGAATATTTTAATACCTGTCCAACTGCATTATGGGACGGATATGCCCCTGGAAAGCCCTGAGCCCCAGCAGAGCCAGGCATGGGAGGACCAGGCTGAGCCTGCCCCATAGGAGGCATCGTCCCTGGGTAGAGACGCCCTGGTGGCAAGCCGTATCCCAGGAGCTGACCGTTGGGAAGCTGACCCTGGGAAAAGGAGACTATCTGGTCCATAATGTGTTTATGGTGGTGGGAGAGTTTATCGTCATATAAGAATATATCCTAAAAAATGTAAAATAAAATAAGCATGTTTCTAAATCCAGAATCATGGGTTTAGAAATTGAAAAGCTCAAATAAGGCCTTCCCTGTCGAATTAAAAGCATGGTGGGTTTATGATGATGCCGGTTTGGTTACCTGTTGTGATGGATCTTGTGTGATGCCCATCATCTGTGATGAAAAGAGTTCCATGTTCTGGTGGAAGCCTCCGGGCTGCTGGATACTTTGACCAACAAAAAAAAAGAAATACATTTTGTTTATTTTGATGTATTTTAATTCTACCAAACTGTTGCTTTACTGGCCTGGCGTCTTACCTGGATGGCTGGGATGACAACGCCTCGTCTTTTTTGGTTTCTTCTCCAGTTTCTGGCTCGTCATCATAGTCAAAGCGGTCGAGTAATTTCTAAGACATACAGAGTAAAAAGTGAATAATTTCTTTTCTATTTAGCAAAGACAAGTTCACTGCTGCAAATGGATTAGAAATAAAGATTCACCCTGTCAAAGGCTGCCTTCTGCTGGGCCGTCTGGGTGGACAGGGGAGGATGCAGCGCACCCATGCCCAGACCTGGAGCAAAGTTCTGGGCCGGGAGGTGGGGTTGTGGCTGGGCCGGGAGGTGGGGTGGTGGCTGGGCCGGGAGGTGGGGTTGCGGCTCGGCCTGAAGGTGGGCCGGAAGGTGGGGTAGCGGATGGGCCGGCAGTTGGGATTGTGGCTGGGCCTGGAGGTGGGCCTGTAGGTGGGGTTGTGGCTGGGCCGGGAGTTGGGATTGTGGCTGGGCCTGGAGGTGGGCCTGGAGGTGGGCCTGTAGGTGGGGTTGTGGCTGGGCCGGGAGTTGGGATTGTGGCTGGGCCTGGAGGTGGGCCTGTAGGTGGGGTTGTGGCTGGGCCTGGAGGTGGGCCTGGAGGTGGGGTTGTGGCTGGGCCTGGAGGTGGGGTTGTGGCTGGGCCTGGAGGTGGGGTTGTGGCTGGGCCTGGAGGTGGGGTTGGGGGGGTGCAGGCTGTGTTTGAGTCTCCACCTGGGGCTTCAAAGGCTGCTGCTGAAAGTTCTGCAGCATCTGTTGAAGCTGGGAAACAAGGAATAGGAGGTCCCAACACGTATCACAATCACTAAACAACTAACAACAGATGAAATACAATTATCAAATCGTACAGACAGACAACCAAGACAAACCACATACATTGAAACATGAACCTGGGCCAAAGACTTGGGTAAACATGCATGCACACCTGTTGACCCTCTGAGGACTGAAAGAGTTGGGCCACAGCGGCCAAGGCATCAGAGTTTGGCAGCTGAGGGATGGCCGCCTTTGTGGAGTTTTCCATCACAGGGACCACGGGTTCTTTGGCTGGGGATGGGGGAGAGCCTGCAAGGACACGCGCATTGATAGCAGTGAGGAACGCAATGGCATACGCATGCATGGATGGGTCAGCTCATGTGTGTGGTCATAGTGAAAGCATTGTAGTGAAACATGGGACAAGTGGGATTCATCCGAGGCCATGTTTACTAGAACCAAAGAGTGATTTGCAAGATAACCTTTGTTTAACTTATAGTCACGTTAGTGAACATTGACCTTTTATGAATGTATTTATTTGTATGGTTCCAGTGACAAAACTACTCCACTTGCAGTTGAATTCCCTGCATCTCTAAAATATCATAGACAAATACAAAAGACTGTAAAATACACCGATAGTATACAGACATAAGTGTTATTCCCAAACCATTTACCTGGCTCTTCCATGCTCAGGAAGCTGGAGGTCCCGCTGCCAGATCCAGTGGCCTTGGCCAGGAGAGGCTGTATCACCTCAATCTTAAACACCCCGTTCTTCTGCCACAGGTTTAGCACCCGCACCAGCTTACTCTACACACAGGAAGCAAGGGTGCAAACATAACTCTGGTTTGATCAGGCAGAGCCAGATCCATCTACCTAAACAATGGTATGTTACATTCTGCTATGCATCACCCAATAAAACCTGGTTAATTTCCAGAGTAGTGGAACCGATATCCCCATGGCGTGGTTACATTTAAAGAACAAAATCGTACCCTATCCTCCATTGGGCAGAGGCAGAGGTTCTCAAATGTTCCGTTGATGTTCTTGGTGAACCTGGGCCCAAACACGTCCTTGTCGGCGCCAAACTGGTGCCTGGACTGCCTCACGATGGAGTCCACCACGTAGAGGCCAGAGACCTTGTACTCTGGTTTGCACTGGAGGAAGAACCAGAGAACATACGATCAGAGGTCACCACTGCTACTTTACTAGTCCGTTAACGCATTGTTAGCTTCTGAAAGAGGTTGACCCATTCTGTTATAGGTTTGGTACGCTCACCTTTTTTACAAACTTTTCGACAATCTGAACCACATGCTTGTACAGCTGAGGATGAGAATAACCAGAAATATTGATGTTAATAACAACAACACAACTAAATCCTGTGACAGTCATGTCAGTATAGCCACAGGATGCTTGAAATGATTCTAAACTGTTTAGCGGATTGGCATGTTCCTCCATACCTTCATTGCTTTTATGGCAGATTTGGTGATCGAGACCATCTTGGCCCGAGAGATGGGTGGCTTGGAGTCCATCAGAGAAAACAACTAAAGTAGGAGAATGAGTGGGATGAAGACAGGATTTAGTGAATGGTGAAGAGAGGAGTTGAGGAGAGTCTTCACATTTAAATCAGTGTTGTGCTTATTTCTAAACATTGCATCCATCTTTGTTATGTAGAAGATGTTTACATTTTAAATCCAAGGTCTAGGGAGCCAATATTAGACATAGGCTAGTGGGGTTTTCATAGTCGAGTGCTTTCAAACAGAAAAGCTCACCATAATCTCTTCACAAAACTGGGATTGCAGCTGTTGGTATACTAAACGCATAACCTCCTGCACGTGGACTATTTTTGTTGAAACACAACTACATCCAAATCCTAGGGTATTGTAGAGAGTTGAAAATCACTTATAACAACAATTGATCTACAGTTGATTATCGCAATGGTAATCCAAACCAGCTAGGAAACCCCAGTCAGGTAAAGCATGTTCTGTGCTGTGAATTAGTCTTCAGTTCTGTAATGTGAATTCTGGGGTGTTGAGTCAACCTGCCCAGACATTGGTTGTACAACTCCATAAATAATAGTAAGCGTGAAGGTACCCGTCACATTGAAGCTTTGGCTTAATGGTTACAGTGTGCATCTTTGAAGCTGGTGAGTGATTGGAGACTACATTCATATAAGTCAAACTCCATTTTCCCCCCGATTAATACAATTCCAATTGCTAACTAAATAAATGTATACTGCAGATCAAAACATGTCTGTTTTGCATGCCATGTGAGATATTTGTTTTGTAACTTCAACTGTTTTACTGTTACTAAAAGCTCTCAGGGTAGGCTTACCCTGGTAGGGTTGTCAAATTTAAAATATGGCTGCAGCAAGTACATTGTCAGCAGTCAATGTGAATCCACTTGCTTGATAATTGATATGCCCGTGCACAAACGCAACAGCATTAAATTAACAAATACATAACTTAATATGAAGCTGCACAGAAGTTGCGATGATCATGTAGATGACAATAACGTGGGTGTAAGAGCAAGTAAAGGTAAAATGTAATCATGTTTATTCAGAACCCACATAACAGAATCCCTAGAACTAGCACCTCGAAGTTGCAAACATTTTACCCCAAAAAAAATCAAAAACACTCAATGGTTAGCAGTCATTTAGTAACACCAAGCAATGCCCGCTGCTCATTCACTGGCGGACATGGTCGATGCACAACACTATATATAATCTTGTGTTGTGCATTTGTGGCTACTGATCATTGCACATAAGCTTTATCTTATGTTAGCTACTACACTGTTGATCCATTCTATCCACACTCGCTAGCGGCCAAAAGGCGGCTAGCTGGTTCGAGGGAACTTTGTACTAGCTACAGCCATAACGTTGACATTGCATTGAACCGTCAGATCTTTCGTTCAGATGGATGACTAGTGTTTCCACTTGTGTACATCCGATTGTTGCAGATGTGCACTAATGGTACACCAATGCAGGTAGTTAGCCAATTAAAGAGCACACCAACTCATTGTGTTCGGCCTGCTAGTGCATGCTAGAAAGCTTCATGGCATACTCAGTGTATCACAGCATACCTCTTGGTTAAAGGCGTTCACGGCTTCCATGGTTGCCCGATGTTGCGAGTGTTTACCCTATTCACCCAAGTCACTCGGTTATTGTGTTGTTTATTTAGGGCAGGAATGGCTCAACATGTCCGGTTAGAATGCTTAACGTTAGCTAGCCTAGCTCGAAAGCCGTGGGGACTAGCGTCGGCGGATACGGTGCAAGGCAGGATGGGATTGATTGTGGTTTCGATGTTTGTCCGCCGGGGGGCGGTACACTCACACTATAGACTAGAATAGAGCAAAGGTGGATTTATTTTTATAAAGGTTTCCATATAAAGCACCAAACCCTCACAGCTATATAGCATAAATATTACACTTAAAATCATCTGTAATTTTATTTTATTTTGTGTTGTTGAACTGACATGATTTTTGAAACTCAAACATTTTAATTAAATGCATAATTCAACCTATATGTGCTATAGTTACAGTGTGGTGCCTATAGGGGGTGGTATAACTGTATCAGTGGGTTCCCATTGCTTTCTAGTTTCCATCCCATACAAAATATGGGTTAACCTATTTTTAAAGCATGAGGTTAAACGGGGATATGCAAATAGTTAATATTAGACAGTGTCTAATGGCAGAAATGAATTAATTCACCCAACAACTAGCCATAGCAGGTATCAGGTGGCAATATTATATGTAAGGCCTGTAGGCTATACATTTAATTGAGGAAGGCTTAACGTTTAAGCTCCACACAATATACACTGATTTTCTCAATCAAAACTAGACTACTCTGTTATATCAATGTGTGAATCCCGCGCGTGTGCATGTCATTCATCATTGTTTAACAATTTGACGTCAGTAAAATACTATCTCGTTTATGTCAATCAAACATAGGCCTATATTTAAATGCAATCATGGGTTCTTCAATTGATCAATCCAAATATGGCTGCAGCGTGTAAAGTACAGTTCAGGAAAAATACACTTAAAAATAAAAGACAAATATTTCTCTTATCTATTTATACAGTTTATTGTCTAAATCAACAATTTGCCCTGTCTACATTCTGAACCAGGATTCTTTGTTCGTGGAGGTTCGAGCACAGCACGATTCGTAATAATGGGCGGAGTTGTCCCCTGTATTCGCCTTCTCTGATTGGATTTCATGTGATCGTGGTTGCAAAATCAGGGTTTTTTTTTCTCACAGTAGGACACGCCCACCAGACGACCGGGAAAGCGTCTTCAAATTGAGTAGGCTACCACGCGCTGCATTCAACAGACTAGTCCATAACAGATTCGAGGAAAGAGTGCTCCGCGGAAGACTTTAATACAAGAATCAAGATAGCATTTTTTTTTGTTAAGCCATTTAATGGTTACGATTGAAACGAGTTCATAGTCAGATAATAATTAATAATCTTAGAAGAAACAACGTTTAAGATAAACTAAGTCAGCAAGGATCACACCTTTCGGCGAACAGGTGTCGCTGGCTCTGGTTTCTCCAAATATTTCTTAAATATTGGGGATTTCTGCACGGACGGATTGGGACTACTTTAAATGTGCTTATATTGCAGTAGGCCTACCTGTGACATTTTAGGTCCAACATAAAAGGGGGAAAATATAAGAAGGGCCTTGTAAACCTAACAGAACATTTTAACTCTATGACACTGGCTGTTATGCCAGTAGCTGACAGCGAGATGGTGGCTGACAGCCACCGATTGTACGAGGGTAAGGCCCCAACTTCCTCCGGGAGTGAGAACATTCTCCCGGTGTCTCTTGGAAGTCCTGCTGCGGACACCGTACGGAACTTTTACCACACCAAACGGGTCGGCAACTATCTCATCGGAAGGAAGCTCGGAGAGGGATCGTTTGCCAAAGTTCGGGAGGGACTTCATGCGTTAACGGGTGAAAAGGTGGGCAAAGTTGGCATGCAACTGAATCATATTCTGTTCTTATAGGTCTAAATGATAGTCACTAGATGTGTAGGATTGGGTTATTACGCTTTCTGCTGCTCCATAATCTCTAACCAACAATCATTTATTTTTAACGGCTTTGATTGTTGCAAAAAAATATATATCTAATTTTGTATAGTCCACTAACCGAACATTAATAGTTAAATAGTAGAGGCGATTATAGTAAATAAATACACTATTGTCAGACAGAGTACTATTGTAGGCAATTTGATAGCCTACTAGACGATATTCACGAGAGCCACCCATTTGCTGGTTTACTGGAATATAGGTCTAGGTGTGTTGATTAAAGTCCACAAATTATGCAGCCAGCACAGCATCACCAGCTGTTGTTCCACGGAGCACAACGGGTCATCTTTATAGCCAAACTCCTCTGACAACATTTACTTATTTTGTGTGTGTGTGTGTGTGTGTGTGTGTGTGTGTGTGTGTGTGTGTGTGTTGTGGTGTGTCTGTGTGTCTGTGTGTCTGAGCCTACAAGGCAAGCTGGTCTACTCAAAATATTTGCTGTTTAGTGAGGGAGCGAGCGCACGCACATTCACACAGACACGCGCAAATGTGTTGCACGAGCGCAGCGCGGATGACCATTTCTGCCGGGTTGCTTTGTCTGCTGGAGGTGGTGTTGCGGTGATCTCACTGCGAGAGGTGCGCTTCCCTGTGATTGGGAGAAGCGCTCAGATTGCCCGGCCTATGAGACGCCGTAACAGGTCTTTGCATGAAGATGATGTCTTTGATAAATGGCCTCTCATTATGATTCCGCTAGCGCAGAGCTTTGATATGGGCAACTAATGGCCACTGGGTGCCTTTGTCTCTTTTTAGGCTCTCTTTTGGAGAAGTAGCCTGTAGATTTGCATATTACAAAAACAAGCTACCACTTACCGCGTAGGAATATGCGCATGTCTTTGGGTGTGGAGCTAATTATGTACCATTGTTAATTATATACCATTGTAAATGTAAAAAACGCAACATTACCATTTAAGGATCAGGGCCACACACGCATAAACACAAGCACGCACAAACACAAGCACGCACACTCTCACTCACACGCACGCACACCACCATCTCGCTGTGAAGAGAAGCGAAAGCAGTCATGGTTCTCTCCCCCTCTCTCTCTCTTTGTTGCGGATGATGCAAACCCTGGCAATCACCTAGTGAAGTACATGCCTACCCCCCCCCCCCCCCCTCTTTCTCTCTCGCTCTCTCTCTTTCCCTCTCCCCCTCTCTCTCGCTCTCTCTCGACACATGGTTTTAACAGGCGGTGAATTCAGACACCACAGCAAAAGGTGACAAAGGGAGTAGTTTGTGTTGGGGAGCAAAAGGATCGAAGAGAGGCTTTTTTTTCATTATTGGAAATATATTTTGTGTGTTCATGTGCAATTGTGTGTGTGTGTGTGTGTGTGTGTGTGTGTGTGTGTGTGTGCTGGAGAGGGGGGCTGTGAGGTGATGTGAGAGATACTAGAGTTGGGGGGTCAGGGCATAGGGTCTGGGGCAGGAATGTCGAGTGGAGGTGTTTTGATATCTCTAACCCACTTTCCCCCTCACAACCCCCGCGCCCTCCCTTTGTCTGTCTGAAGGGAGTCTGATAAACAACTCAACCCCCCCGGCAGGGAGCCCCTCCCCCATTACCCCCCCATCCCCCATCCTCATACATCCCACTGTACATACAGTACTCCCCCCCCCTATACTTACATGCACCCCTCCCCCCAGCCACACGGCCTGCTGTCTCAAAAGGCTGTGTATTAATGTGACGGCTGTGTGTTTATGAGTGTGTGCGTGTGTTTGCATGCATGTATGTGTGTGCGTGTGTGTGTGTAGGTGATGGGTGTGTGAGTATGTTTGTGTCTGAGTGTACGTCTGTGTGGGTATGGGTCTGTGTCTGAGTGTGTGGGTGTGTGGATGTGTGTGTGTGTGTGTGTGTGTCTGCACATGTCTTTGTGTGTGTGTGTGTGTGTGTGTGTGTGTGTGTGCGCGCACACACCATCATTGCCATTAATTGCCCCAGGGGAAATTAAGCTGTCGTAGTCATATGAATCATGAGGAATAAAAGTAGGAAAGGGGTAAGAGGTGAAGGAGAACCGGAAGATCACCTTCTCTGACCGGCCCTCTTAGACGCTCGTCCAAATCATTTCTGTAATGGATATGGTAATGCACCGTGCGGCCCAGAGTTTTTATTGTGTCTGTTGACTCTCCTTGAGAGCTGATTTGTGAGGTACGACGGTCTGCCACACTGGAAGTCACGCTAGATACGGGCACCCACCCGAAACGCTGAGGGAGATTCAAGGGTAGAGGGAGTAGAGGAACACTTAGAGATGGGGGAGGAGGTGAGCTGTTTGTTAATGTGGGTACTCAGGGTACTTGCTTTTAATGGATCAGTATTCGAGCCGTGTGGTGCCCGGGCCCGGGCCACTCATTGGTATGAATGGGCCGAACCACGAGGAGGGAGAAGATTAATTACATGGAGCTCGAGTTAGAGGAAGAGGACTTTCTCACAGCTCTGAACATAAGTCTGGTTAGAGCAGCCTGGTTCTTCCATGAAGGACCATTATCAAGGTCTAGTTTAGACTTAGTCTGGGCCCTACATGTGCTGCTCCTCAAGCCTTTTCTCTTTAGGCGCTTTCAGGGGGATGTATGGAAAATGGGGGGTGGGGGTACTCACCATTTGGCAGCACTCTCTCCATTACTAAAAGTGTAACGTTTGCTTTCCCCTATTTTATGATGGCTCAGTAGCCCATTTCACAGGCAAGAAAACACACACACACACACACACACACACACACATAAAAACACACACACCTCCCCCCTGGTCTCGACTGGGTTGGGTCCATAGGCAACAGCTGTCTTGGAGAGGTCACTGTCGACTATTACACCCGGCAAGGGAGACTTAGTGGCCAGTCACCTGTTAGACGTTTCTTCCTTCCTTCCTTCCTTCCATCCTTCCGTACTTCATTTCTCCCTGCCTTCCTTTCTTTCTTTTTTTCCCTCTGTCCTTCCTTCCTACATTTCTTCATTCCTTCGTTCCTTCGTTCCGTCATTCATTCCTTCCTTCCGTCCTTCCTTTCTATCTTTCTTTCTTTCTTTCTTTCTTTCCGTCCTTCCTTCCTTCCTTCATTCCTCCCCCCTCCCTCCCTCCCTTCCTTCCTTCCATCCTTCTTCCTTCCTTCCTTTCTTTCAAATGATCCATGGGCATAACTGATAATATCTGCACCTCACCCACAGAGAGAGTCCAGAAACCCTTCCTGCCGCCGCACCTTTCAACCACCCGTCTAACGTTCCCTCCTCCTCTCCCCCCCCCCCCCCCCCCCCCCCCGCCCCCCGCACCCAGGTCGCCGTCAAGGTCATAGACAAGCGGAAGGCCAAGAAGGACTCGTACGTGACCAAGAACCTGCGGCGTGAGGGCCACATCCAGCAGATGATCCGCCACCCCAACATCACGCAGCTGCTGGACATCCTGGAGACGGAGAACAGCTACTACCTGGTGATGGAGCTGTGCCCCGGCGGCAACCTCATGAACCGTATCTACGACAAGAACCGGCTGGACGAGCGGGAGACGCAGAAATACGTCCGGCAGCTGGTCATGGCCGTGGAACACCTGCACAGGGCGGGCGTGGTGCACAGGTGAGGCCGATCGGAGAGAGTTTTCAAAGTAATGGTTGGGAGGTAAATCGGCAGCACAAGTTGGCTGATCAAGTCTCCACGACGGGGGTGGACGGGGGTGGACGTGTGCTAACGCTGCTGCTTTGTTGCTGTTTCGTGGTTCATTCTGAGTGTATATTCTCCTAGACAAACATGATCGTCTTTCCCAGGGTGGCTTAAGCCTTGTCAGTTGTGGACATGTTTTTTTAATCCATAAACGATCATATGCATACGCATACCGGGAGTTTTCAGAGCGTGAGAAGGTATTTTGAATGAATTGTATTGTAACCTGCATAACAGGATTTATAAAACACAGGGGAGATTGTAGGCGCACAATAGATTGTGAAAATAGACCAGCGTGACCCACAATGACATGGTGGCGTGAAGGGGTGTGAGTGGGGGGTGTCCCCCACTCAATAGTTTTTTCAAGGATACTACTTTATTTTCTACAGTGGCCCCCCAACCCCCACTGGTTCATTGTATGCAGAGGGGAGAGTAGGATTTATCTTGTGTAAACGCTGTCTATATATATGACACTCACTCTTCCTTTTGCCTTTGTCTCACAGGGACCTGAAGATTGAAAACCTTCTGTTGGACGAGCAGGACAATATAAAGCTCATAGGTAACACGATAGCCTTTTGTCGTTGACATTGCAAATATTTGTTTTTTGGAGGGAAGGAACAGTCCATTTAAAACTGTAACAAGCTGTAACAACCCACTCACACTCACAAACAAACCCATTTAACCACAACACTTTCTTTCCCCCTTACAGATTTCGGCCTGAGCAACTGTGCCGGCATCCTGGGTTACTCGGACCCGTTCAGTACGCAGTGTGGAAGCCCGGCTTACGCTGCTCCAGAACTCCTCTCCAGGAAGAAGTATGGGCCCAAGGTGGACGTCTGGTCCATGTGAGTTGCTTGAACCTTTTCTTCCATAGACTCTCATGCGACAGAAACGAAAATACTGTGTCAAAAATTCCTGATGTTCAATGATTGATATCTATATCCCAAATATGTGGTAGCCCATGGGTGTGGCTACTGTGCTACTCTGCAGCTGCCACAGGAACTAAGCCACGCAACCCAGGGTTGGCATAGGGTTATCTAGCTAGCATATGGATACCAAGCTACCATATGGATATCTAGCGAGCATATGGTTATCTAGCTAGCATATGGATATCTAGTTAGCATATGGATATCTAGTTAGCATATGGATATCTAGCTAGCAAATGGATACCAAGGTAGCATATGGATATCTAGCTAGCATCTGGGTATCGCGGTAGCTTATGGATATCTACCTAGCATATGGATATCTAGTTAGCATATGAATATCTAGCTAACAAATGGATATTGAGGTAGCAAATATACATTTGGTAAAGACATCATTTTGGTTATAAAGTGAGCTAACGACGGTGTGTGTTTGTGGACCTCAGTGGGGTGAACATGTACGCCATGTTGACCGGAACCCTGCCGTTCACCGTGGAGCCCTTCAGTCTGCGAGCCCTGCACCAGAAGATGGTGGACAAGGAGATGAACCCCCTACCTCCCTCTCTATCTACAGGTACAAACACATACCTCTGTATGTACATGCTAATACATATAGGTCCTCATGATTGGGGTTATGGAACAGAGGGTTTGGGTGAAGAGCCAAATGTGTGCTGCTCCTCAGCTGTCAGAGAAGCTGAGGCGCATCATGTCACCTCATGGGATCGGTACAGGAAGTAATGCATCACATGACTACACAACACTACAGTACACAGGCAACACTACACAACAATGCAGTGTAGAAATGCTAATTTGTCTGCATGTCTGAACAAATATTGTGTCTTTGGCATCTGCTTGTGCTACATCTAGTCTAAATGGGGTGTTAATGATTGGTCACGATAGAAAGACAGGGTAGATACAATGGTGAAATGTAGGACATCTGTAGCTGCCACTTAGGCTTTGTTTTCAAAACTATTTGTGTTGCTCAACACGTTGGCAAATTGCCTAAGAAAACGGACACATAAAAGAGCGTGCGGTCTTGGGCCATTGTCAACAGGTGAATTCACTAGAAGGGATGACAAGTACAAACCGCTCGTCTATTTAAAACTCGTAAATGTCAAGGATGTCACTTAACACCCAATGTTTTGAAATGCAAATTCGGCGCCGGGCGCCGGCTTTGTGTAATGTGTCGTCTTGTGTACTAGTTGTGGTTGGTTAGTTAATAGAGAATCGCCAGTGTCTCACATCCTGATCACAAGGCTGTTCATTGGAAATATACAACACCATATGAGATGTTTTACCCTAAAGGAGCAAAGTGGCCCCAGCTTTAACGATACACGTATAGTTAGGGACAAATACAATATTAAGGAGTTCAAATGTCTGGGGACCCTTTCAAATTGTTCTGCTTTCCAAGACCCGTTTGAAGTCAATATATATTTTTCATATTTTCCAATGACATCACTCGCTTCTCACAACAATTAAAAACAGTGACTCGTGCACCTGGAAAAGACGAACAGAAAATGCCATTCAGAATCAAATTCAGAGCCATAACCTCAGACCACTGGAACAACTGAACACTAAATGTCTCTGTGGCTCTCTGTACCATTCAGCTGCCATATGCCTGTTGAAGAAGCTCCTGGAGCCCGACCCGGCCAAGCGCCCAAACATCCACCAGGTGATGGCGGATTCCTGGCTACAACTGGCCAATAAGAACACAGGAGCGCCTTACCTCAATAGGTGGGTCCACGCACAAACACAAACACTCGTGCGTATCCATTACATACAGTTTTATTGAAATCGTCTCGCTTCATTTCTTAAAATAGATATGACTAGTAATCCATCCGCAGTTGTTTTTAAACATAGCCGAGGGACATTTTCTTCCACCGAGGATAGTCAAGTCGAGTGTTTCTTTAAAAAACGTGAGACATAGCTGTCTTTAGGCGAGAGAGGCGCAAGCGACCAGACAGGGAAGGGGAGGCTTATGTTTGTTGTGAAGGCCTTTTCCGCCGTCCTAACGTGTCGCCCTGTGTAGGATCCACATCGAGGAGATCAACCACACGGTGCTGCTCCACATGACCGAGAGGATGAGCTACAAGCACAGCGAGGTGCTGAGCGCGGTCCTCACCAACCGCGCCTGCCACACGCTGGCCGTCTACTTCCTGCTCAACAACAAGATGAAAAGACTCTCCAAGGAGTACAGGGTGAGCCAGGAGGACTTTTTTTTTTACTTAGCCTAGTAGAAAAACTCTTAGCTTGCCAGGGGAGAGAAATATACAGGACATTTTGCATATGTACTATATCAATGTGAGTTTGGAAGTAATTTGCATGCATATAAAGATACATGTGGGGATGTGCATGTACATCTTAGAACATTGTTGAGTACTTCTGGCAGCTTCAACAGTTGCTGCCAGAAGCCTTCAGAAGGGCTTGTGTAGTCGTAGTGTGATTAAAAGCAACACACTTGATTTATGGTTGTTCTTAAGTGTCGAGTTGGGTGGCTGCAACACCGGTTGTTCATGCTTTGGAATTTGTGGATGTAAATTGCAGGAGATGCAGTACAAGGAGAAGAAGACTGAGAAAAACGAGTACTTCCAGACCCAGTGGAGAAAGCACGTTGACAAGGTCACCATTCCCCCCAAGCAGACTCCAGTGTACTTGGCTGTCAGCAAGGGCCCGAGCAAGGAAAAGAAACACAGAACAGGTAAGGTGATGAGTTATCACAGTACAAAATCTTCTTCAGTTATGTACTTTGTTCTTACACAATGTGAAGGAATGACACTTGAGGGCTCTTGGTCGATTTCACAGCACTTGCGAGACCCGACATGCTGCCAACTAGGGGATTATGTGTTGCTTTATTAGAAAAAAAAAACGGCATTTACATGCAAAGCCATCAGAAACAAGGATCCATGGACTCACATAGTTTTCGTCTTCCTCAGGCCTCCTCCGAGCCATAACCGGCGGCCACCGGCATTCTCCCCTGGCGCCCCCCGGCACGGTGGCCTCCTCCTCCATGGAGTACCTGGAGATCCACCCTCTGTTCCCCAACACGCCGCAGCAGCGGCGGCGCCTGGCGACCCTCCCGCAGGTCAACACCAGCCCCGAGCACAACATCCCCGCCCCGCCGGCCCCCTCCCCCATCGGCATGCATTCCTTCGACTCGCTCTCCAAGGCGGAGCAGATGGACGACGTCCCCACCTCCACCACGCCCTGGTACAAGCTGACCAACGGCACCTTCTCGCCGCCCCGCCACGTCTCGGCCTTCCACCCCGACTCGTCCTACCTGAAGAAGGCCACTATCCCCAGCCCCCCCGTGCTCATCGCCAACCCGCAGCCCAAGAAGAGGACGGCGTCCGACTGGTGCGGCTCCTCGGACACCAGCGGCAGCCCCCCCAGCCGGGTGGGGAGCCCCCCCGGAGGCTCGGCGTTCAGCCCCCCGAAGTCGGCCTTCAGCCCCCTCAACCCTTGCTCGGCGTTCAGCCCCCCGTCCCACACTAGTGGAGGTGGAGGAGGAGGTGGTGGCAGCGGGGGCGGTAGCAGCGACCCCGACAGTCCTACGCATCGCAGCAAGTTCCCCTCCATGGGCATCGGACAGATCCTGAAGAAGAAAGTGCCGCTGCATCCGTTCAGCTTCCGGGCGGAGCAGGTGGTGGAGGAGGTGGTGTCTCCCCCACCCTACCCCATGCAGACTCTGCTCTGTGCGTCGGGAGCCCTCAAGACACTGTGCTAATGTTAGGTACTTTTTTTATTAAATTTTCTGGGAAATTAATGACAAAAATATATCAATAAGACGGGGTGAAGAAAGTGATGGGTCCAAGCGCAACAGTGAATGTACGTTGGAGTGGACTTTCATAGCGGCCTTCTAAACTGAACATGTAAGTTTTTTTGTTTTTGTGATGATTCGTCGATTGCTCACTTTTTCAATAATTGTAAATACAATTTTAAAAGAACACGAGGAAGACAGGAAAGGAAACCAAGACTTTACACCCGGGTGACGTTACGATGTAATCCTAATTCACCGGACGCTGGTTGTGTAATAAGATCTGAGAGTGACACTGAGGAGATGAGATTCTAAACTGGATGAGTAAACCCTGCCCCGGTTAACCAAGGCTGATACGGGACATCGAGTATTATGGGATTTATGACGAGGTGTACACGCACAGACACGCACATATACCTACACTGTATTATAGTAACCTGACCAGGGGATGTTCCCCCTTATGTAACATTGCTGTAACTGATTACAAGCTGCAGCCGCAGACTGATTCAAACCAGCCAAAAGACCCCCACCCTTTCCCCATAACCTGATGAGGTGTATTAACATCAACGTGAATTATGTCGTTTCATCTGTGTACTTTGTAAAAATGACTAACTACCTTCCAGCTAGCTGGCACGATAATCCTTAATGCTGTCTGGAGGAGGGAGAACACTGCACTATAAAAAAGAAAAGAAAAGAAGAATACCAAAACCTACAGCAACAGGGCTTAACTTCTCTGTTGGTTACCTCACATTTTTTATATCTTAAAAAAGAATTGTTAGCAATTAAATGTTTTTTTTTTTTGGGTTGTGGGAAGTCACATAGTTGCAGTGTTTCAGCATCAACAAAGTTTGAATTAACACGAGATGAAAAAATAACTACCATTGGAATAGGTACCTATCGTGGTTCCAACCTTACAGTTGAACCCCTACTTTATAGCAGGGAACATCCTTGCTCAAACTGTTGCTTCACTTGTCATGTGTCAATGTCTTAGTCATAGCGAGATACACCTCTTTTGTACCGCCATTGTGTCAGTGTCAAAGCCTTATGAGTTACATCCACCTCACCTGAGGGGATGGAGGTTAGCAAGAAGGATGCTCCTACCTTCCAAAAAAAAAAAAAGATTGACAATGTGTCCTTTTGTCTTAATGCTGTAGTGTGTGCAATAGTCCTAAGTGTTAACTGCAGTGCCGAGAATTTGCCAAGAACTTGCAATCTGAGAGTGATGTGAAACTTGTGCTTGTAAATAAAGTACAATTCCAGTGTTCCTCTTGCTAAAAGTATTCCAAGAAATTCTCACTATCAAGACTTCACTTCTAGCCGTCATTCACATACTAGATATTTCTAAAACGAATCGGACAAAAGGCTTCCATGTGCACTTGTCCGTACAACTGGAATATTGCATGCAAACCTTTAAGATTTTCCAATGCATTGTCACCTTTTTTGTAAGATGTCTTTTTTGTAAGTGTTTTGGGTTGTAATGGAGATTGATGCAGATCTGGGGAGAGGGTTTTGTATGATTTTATAACGGATGGCTTTGTTTTGAGTGTCAAGAGATTTCTATGCTGTATAAAATATTTTAAATATTTATACTGAATTCACGTGTCTGTCTGCTCTTTCTAATGCACATACTGACCCTCTGGTTTAGTTTCTATAGAGAGTGTGTGTGTGTGTGTGTGTGTGTGTATGTGTGTGTGTGTGTGTATGTGTGCGTGACTAATAAAAACACTGACATCCAATCATCTAAACTAAATATTACAGCTATTATATATCACAATCCCATTTGGGATCGGATAATTTTCACAGTGATATTCAGTGTAATCGCTGGTTCCACTGAAGTGTCTACTGTCACTTTAAGCTATACTCCGCACTTTAGTTCAATGAAGGTCTGTGTCAGGACTTTACAACCTCTTCTCCCACGCCTTACACATTTCCCATAAGACACCTGTGGTGGTAAAGAAACCCTCGCAACAGCTGAGTGACCCTTTGGTGCTGATTTAGAGTCACAGACACCACACACACGCACTCACACACATGCACTCACACCCACACACACACACACATCTAATCTATTCAGCTGCTCCCTGCTTTGCATCATAAACCTCTTTTGGTAACACTGCCCCAATGAGACAAAATTGGGTATCCTCAAATCTCAGCAACACACACGCACACGCCCACAGGGAAACACAAACAGGGCCCTTCAATTAAATCGGCGTGGCTAAGCCGATAAAGGCTGTGGAGCAGGAGAAGCTCTGGACTGCATTAGAGCTTCTTGTTTACCACTGAGCGTCGGACAGTTATCTCCAAATCCCCGCCCCCCCCCCAGCAGCGAGACAGATAGGCTGAGACAGGACACCCTACAGATTACCAACCGTTGAGACCAGTCAAAGAGCATACACAAAAGTTATTTTACAGGAAATGTTCTGTATTTATTTACAGATTTTTCCCTTTTTTCCATAAAGCAATAAAATCCCTGTGGATTTAGATATCTGCAGTAATTTAAATGTGCACCCCTATAATTACAGGTAATTAACCATAATTTAAGATGACATTAATATTATGTTTCATGACAATTTATTGTATTTGTACATTGTGGGAGTGTGTGTGGATGGTGGCTGGTTTAAGCAGCCTCACCTGGCCCGAGTCAGACTGATTGGAGTCTGGGGCTGGGTGGGGCAGCACACCTGTTGCACATTGAGCAATCAGTGTGCACAGGTTAAACCAGCCACCACCACACACACTCGGAAAGAGCTCTTCGGCATGGCAGCGCTGGCTGGCTGGCTGGCTGGCTGGCTGGCTGGCTGGCTGGCTGGCTGGCTGGCTGGCTGGCTGGCTGGCTGGCTGGCTGGCTGGCTGGCTGGCTGGCTGGCTGGCTGGCTGGCTGGCTGGCTGGCTGGCTGGCTGGCTGGCTGGCTGGCTGGCTGGCTGGCTGGCTGGCTGGCTGGCTGGCTGAGTATATGCAACATTACAATAAACCGGATTTTCAACATCACCACCCTGTGTCCAATTGCTTGGAGGAGCCCGAGGAAAGTCACCTAGGTGGAGTGGAAGCCACCTAGGTGGCGTGTAGTAAAGTGGACATTGCTACATACATATTCAAATGTAGTCTTACATCAAATGTGAGGTAATATTTTTGATTTTTCCTCTTCATGATAATGAAGAAATGCATGTACAATTTCAGTGTGTCTTGTATCAGTAGTGTGGGGGATCCGCGCGGCTTTGGGTTACACCACTGTGCGTGGCCCCCTTTTTGCAGAGACATGACATTTTCACAGAGTGATCCCACGGCACCCCCTGGTTGATAGGTCTAATGGCCTCTTTCCATTGAATATATGAATTTATTGCAATGTCTTTTTATTTCCAATGTGTTTCAATGTTTGATGCTTTGTGAAATTGAATACATGTATGTCCTTGAGGCCTTCTTTCATATAAAAGAGAACCCAGGTCTCTAGCTCTTTCCCAAGTGTCCTTGACCCCTAGGTCACCTATTAATTACATCACTTACTGTAGGGCTAGATTTATAGTATATTATCTACTACTTTTAGTAAACCTTAATGCCCTGATTCATATAAATGAGACCAGACATCTCTATCTCACTCCCAAGTCATTCTGTGCCCCCATGAATGTTGTGTTTGCGTCACATATTGCGTCACACATGTCTATGTTGATAACCCCTCATTTGAACTGAATTTCTGGTTGATGTTTTGCATTGTGTCTGTGGAACATATGGTGTGTGTAAATGGCATGCAGAGTATTTCAAATATTTATTTATCTTGTGATTTCAGATCATGTGGAAAGACTGCTTGTGGAGATTTACGGCAGATGACCATGGCATTGCAGGTGAGGAAAGAGTGGATCGCACTTTGTTTGTTCTCTGGGCGTTTGTCCAACACCCAGATTTGTTTGTCTGATCACATCTTCATTACCTTGTCTTCAGACTTTTTATGTGCGACCTGCACTCATTGCTGGGCACAGCCTCATACCTTTAGTTTATTAACATCAGGACCGGGCCCCTTCCCTTGAAGTTATAGTGACCTTTGTCGAAGTTTGGGTTGTAGAGTTTAGTGGCCGTGACATAAGTCCAAATATTGCTGATCGTCTTCATTAGCTGCTCCTGTGCTTCACAAGTGTGGAACAGAGTGTAGCCTCCCAATACACATTCATTTAATTGCAAAAAAGGTCTCAAAATGACTCTTATTGCACATAAACAAACAGGCAAAAAACGGATTCAACATTACCTATGGAGCATCCGCTGAAGAAGATCAATATTTTGGACGTACAGTATGGACAATACAACACAAAGTCCTACCAAGATTCAATATCACTTTAAAGGATAAACCTGGTGTAATTTTGTATTTTACTTAAACTTACTTTACATGGCCTGTGAAAAGAGCAAAAACGGCAATGCTTTTCTATCACTAAAAACTATGGTCCAGCTGATGCTGATTGAACACTGTAAATGTGAATTCACAGTGTTTTGAGATTTGCTTTCAAAAGTAACTTGTGATGTACTTTGAATTATTGAGCATCTTGACATTTTCAAAAAGAAAAATTGTTCGATAATACTATGATAATACTCATGATAATATTGTATGATATATGATAATATAGTATGATAATGATAGTATGAGTATGATAATACTGTGTGTCATGTTTCGATTTTTTTTATCATAGTTTTCAAATAGTACAAGTATGCCCAACTTACATTTACAGAGATTGCCTTTTAATATAGCTATTTTGTGTTCTGACATACTATGCTTGTTTTTCCCCATCCATTTGTCAAATTAACATTTTAACAATAAATATTTGTTCTACAACATCTGCAAGATCTGGCCCTTTCTCCTGAGGGAAACAGCACAGCTCCTGGTCCAAGCGCTTGTCATCTCCCTCCTCGACTACTGCAACTCGCTGGTGGCTGGACTTCCTGCCTCCCTGATCAAACGTCTACAGCGTCTAGAACGCCGCAGCAAGCCTAGTGTTCAACCTGCCAAAGTTCTCCAATGTGACTCCAATGTACAGACCTTTGCTTCATTGAATGTATGTATTATATGTTTATACTTTGTTTCCTTGTTTTGAACATAGTGAAACCCATATTTCAATAGGAAATCACTGTATATACAATATAATGGGAAATTCCATAACGTAACTGCGTAATACCCTACATTGACAGAGATTATGTTTAAATATAGCTATTCATGTATTTTGACATACAATGCTCAGTTTTCCATTGTCAAATGACATTTTTTTTAACATTACAATTCTCTAAAATGACTAACTAATACTGTAAATGTGCAGATTCCTGTTTAATAAAAAGTAAATATTCAGTGTATATACATTGTGTTGTAGTTTTATGGAGCAACCACAATCTTACAGGAAATTGTTGTAGATAGATGGGGACAGTTTCATAAACTAACTACTAAATAGCCGAAATATACAGAGATTGGCCTTAGCTATTTTTGATGTACTTTGCATGTTTTTCCATTGTCCAATGAGCATTTTTAAATCTAGTATTTCTCTAGAATGACTGATTAATACTGTAAACATGCAGACATTTGTCTTTTGTTTTATGTACTTCTTGCAGTTTTATACATTATTTCTTAGTAATTGTACATGAAAAAACAACGTTTTAATAGGAAATTACTGTAGGTATACTGGGCAGTTTCATAAAGTAACAAATAAATGCCATACATTGACAGAGATTGACCTGAAAGGTAATGGTTTTTAATGTTTTTTTGAATGTATAGTGAACATTTATCAACGTTAATATACTGGAATTGAATTCATTTTGACTGTTAAACCTGCTCTGTATTTTTAGTTTACTACATGGTACAGTTATTTGATACCAGACGGTATCCGTCTGGAAACTTTGCTGTCTGACTTTGTACCGTTATTTTTAAGTTATTTATTATATATGGGTTGACCTTCCTGTAACATTAAGATGCAAAGGTACAACTTTACAATAAGGGTACATTAATTGACATTAGCTAATTCAGTAATAAGCATTTTAGATAGTGTTAGCATAGAGGTTAGGGTTAGTAGTATTAAATAATAACTTAATACCCTAGTCAACATGAACACAATTAAATAGTTAATACACAATAAGCTAACTGTTGTTACATTTTTTGTTAATGCTTGTTAGCACAATAATTAATTAATTCTAGTTTATAGTAATCTGGCGAATAGTGTATGACATTGTGAGTTGTGCAAATTTATAGCAACATGGAATGAAATGTGGTGAAAATGTTATAATAATATTACTGGAACCTGTAATTAAATCAATTAATCAATCAAGGAGAAATCTACAGTGCCCCCCCCCCCCCCCCCCCTAGAGTCACATGATAAAAATATACTTTATTTTACATTTTTTATCATGTGAACCCAGGTGGGCTCTGAAACAAAGCCATTTAATGTGGATATCTTTACAAATATCACAAGAATTCATGGTCACTGACTCCCATGGCCGATACTTCCTGGAACAGTTGTGCTGGTTATCTCTGTCAATCTGCTCCGGTTTAGACACTGATGCTAATCTAATAGTGTTTTCACCCCCCTGCTTGTCATATATACCCTCGCACAAACACGCACACACAGATAAGGCTGGCAGCAGTTTTTGTGTCAAAAACAAAGGATTAACCTCATTCACACTTCTAGACACTAGAAGAGTGTACACACACACACACACACACACACACACACACACACACACACACACACACACACAAAACTACATCATCAACGGGGACCATGTTATAAAAATAAACGTTATGAATTGAACCCACAGCAGGAACAGACCCATGTTGACCAGGAACTGAGGTAAACAAGCAGACGTTTCTAATGGGCCTTCGGACGGTCAGCAAGGACCAGTCAGCAAGGAGTTGCTGACTGGCCAGGCTCGCTGTTCTGTTCAGACACTCTTGAAGGTGATCAGGAAACTTACCTCACCATCATCATTCATTCAAGAGTTGTCGTATCCTCAATTATTACACGGCTTTTTTTTAACACTCGGGTCTGATTGGTCAATTGCGGCAATCAGCGGTTATTTCTGAAAAGGAGACCGTTGCTATGGACGCTTTTTCCAACCGTAGAATCCAACGTATTTTGTTTTGTTTTGCGGAAGTAATACAATTACATTTGAATCAATAAAAATCATGCTTTGTTATATTTTGTGTCAAATTATTAATTTCTTTATTAAGTAGCTGTATAACATGCGGGATAGTGTACAGCGAGCCGATCATTATCGTGAGATAAACCCCATCAGGTTGATTCAAGATCCCTCGGTTTTAGTCGGTGTCCTGTGTCACCCTGTAGGGGTACATTTCGCGATAATGACCGGCTCGCTGTACATTATCCCTAACATGCTCTCCATCCACAATGACACCACAACGTGCTGAGACGCCACGCTACACATGCGGACTTGGGAAAATGCAGTTCATCAGTAGTTCAGTGGTTGTCTGCATTAACCAAACCAGCCGTTTATTCTTTCCAATTATGCAGTCAAATAAATACAGCTCCACCATGTATTGAAAACTGAAATGTATAAATAAAAACCCATCATTAAAATATTAATTAATTACCAGTGGATAAATGAAGAGTCCTTTATTATTATTGAATAGGCTCATGTTAAATAGCAGAAAGCAAGGAATAAGGGTGTGGATGGCACCATACTGTTAATTTGAACAGATTTGTCACAGAAGAGCAACAATAAATTAGAGATGTTATCAGACAATAACATTCATTTAGAATAAAAGCTCTAAAATGCTGAATGCATAACATTCTTTTTTTTTCCTAATTTATTTGAGGTGTAACATTAAGACACATAGCGTCAATATGTAATTGCAGTAAATAGTATTGAATGTTACATTGAATATTTCATTCAATGCACCGTATTTTTACAATATTTTTAGGAGACTGCAAGCAGGCACACATGTGGCACTCCCTGAAATATTCTCCTCTCAAAACAAGACCAGCAATCCAATCAAAGAGCAGAGCTCAGCCAATAGGAATGCGCTGTCGGTGGCAACAGCAGCGTCAGGCCAAGCTGCCATTGGCCAAGTGCCCCATACAGGAAAGCCTGTAATTGGCTGATTGAGAGCTGAGGCTTCATTGCCTCCATGGCAACATTGCTTCCTTATTGCTTAGGGAAGGTGAGAGAAGGGAGAAAGGGGAGACGACTCAGACAGTACCTCTGCATAATTCATCCTTTGTCCCTGAGTGCTTGTAGAATGTGCCTGTAGCTGTAATGACGTGTATGTGTGTGTGTCCTGGTTTGGCTGGGGTTGAAAATGAATGGTTCACAGGGGAAGGGTGAATGGGTTGAACGCAGTGCAATAGTTTCACATTAGAGTGCAAGACCAGTGCTCTCCCTCTCTCTATATATATATAAAGCAACCAAAACGAGTCTGACCGTTCCCACAGTCTGCTATTCATAGAAATTCAGCTGTAGCAAATTACCTTTGAGAATCATTGACCTCACCGGATCAATAGTGTGTCCTAACCGTGTGAGGCATCCGTAAGGAGCAGCACGCGGCCGTAGCCAGGGATGTTGTGGCTGGCTGTGCTCTGTTCCCTCTGCCTGGGCAGACTCAACAGGACTATTTACAATGCACTGGAGTCAGACAAATATATTATCAACAACAACAACAAACAAACATGCTGTATTATTTTTTCCTTCTGAGAATAAGGATGACCTAAGCGGGGCGGAAAAGGGGGGAGGGGGGAAACATAAGGGGAGAGGGTGGGGTTAGAGGAGAGCAAAACAGTCGAGATTAGGGTCTCGCATGGATAAAGGGAGGTCTGTGTGTGTGAGAAAAAGGTGGGGTGGGGGTGATGAGGATGAGACGAGACTCCACCCCCTCCTCCTCCCCTCCCCTCCCAAGCAGGAGGAGAGTGAAGGAGGAAGGGAGGAGGGATGGGGCTGTTGGCAGGCATGCGCTCCAGCAGGCAGGCTGGCTGTTCGTCTGGTGGTAAACACGGTGACGGGATGGCAACAGGCAATGGCGCGCAGCACGTGCTGTCAGTTGCCATAGTAACCTGCCCTTGGATACAGCACGCTGGTTGGCCCCTTCTCACTGTTGTTTTCACCGAGGGCTGATGAAACCTTGTGGGCGAGCGTGGGTGTGGTACTGGGGAGAGATCAGTACCATGTTTTCCCGCCCTGGTAGAAAGTGTTGCTAGGCACATTAGTTGGTAAACAATCACGCGTGCACAAAGACACACACTTTCGCGGTTAATGAAAACACCCCGAAAATAATCCAACCCACCCCTTTTCCACATTCTATGGAAACGGGGGGTATTTTGTGTCTTAAACTGATGAAAACACTTGACGGAAAAGCATCACGGGATCATCTGGGAAAACGTTGAACACAAGAGACACTGACAATTTAACTAAAGGATCATTTTTATTTTAAACATTTTAACGTGACATTTGATGAGCCGTCCTCACACGTTATCCTCCAAACCAACAAAAATACAATGAAACAGACTGGTGCTGCGCTAATGACCATATGAGGTCCAGAACAAGGAAAGGAACAGAACAAAGAGGTGTGTGTGTGTGTGTCTGAGTGTGCATGCACACGCTTGAGTGTGTTTGTGTGTGCGCATGACATGTGTGACCTCACACAATCAGATCGATACAGCAAAGTGCTTACTCTGCACCCCGGTGAAATTCAGTACCACGCACCAATCAACACAGGGTCCACACTGATGTCCATCACAGCAAACAGGGGGGGGGGGGGGGGGGGGGGAGGGGGGAGAGAAGGAGAGATAGCGCCGCCGCGAGCTAAAGCGACATCGCTGATTGATTACAGGAGCCCTGCGAGCCAGCCGGCTTTGTCTCAACACCGAACAAAGGGAGGCCGAACTCACTAGTGTGTGTGTGTGTGTGTGTGTGTGTGTGTACCTGCCTATGATGGAATGCTTGGTGTGTGTGTGTGTGTGTGTGTGTGTGTGTGTGTGTGTGTGTGTGTGTGTGTGTGTGTACCTGCCTATGATGGAATGCTTGGTGTGTGTGTGTGTGTGTGTGTGTGTGTGTGTGTGTGTGTGTGTGTGTGTGTGTGTGTGTGTGTGTGTGTGTGTGTGTGTGTGTGTGTGTGTGTGTGTGTGTGTGTGTGTGTGTGTGTGTTCGTATCGTTTAGGATTCCGGCCTCATCATGGTAGGGACTCGTCGAGGTCCGGATGCAGTCCTTCCTCAATCTTCTCCAGCCTCTGAGCCATGGACACCACCAGGGTTTTCATCTGGGAGATGGGGGAGAGGAACAGGGGAGGAAATGAGAAGGAGCGATTGGAAAAGGGAGGCGGGCGAGGGAGAGATCAGACAGCGGGAACAGCAGAGCATTTGGAGGAGAGTAATAAATCCGTGGAGGGTAGCGTGGAGACAGAGAGGGAGAGGGCGGTGGTGGTGGGGGGGGGAAACGAGGGGAGACAGTTGTTAAATGTACCCAAACAAGTGTCCAAGACATGGAGATACAATAATACATTAACGCTGGCGGTCACGACACAGCTTCCAGAACATCGGAGCTCTGGCCGGAGAAACGGCCGGGATACAGGTCTTCTGTACCAATAGCAGTCCAGTCTCTGAAAAACGTTGTTAGGGAATATGTATCTAATATTCAATAATCAAGAGTTTAATCCTGGCATTGAGTGCCAAGTGTGCAGTTGCTCATTGGTGATACAGTAGAGGTACGAGGATATTAATGCAGTGAAAATCATCACGCAATCTCTCAGTATTTAGTTTACTAAATTTTACTTCCAATAAAATATACGTTCAATAACGGACTGGTGGCCAATATAGTTAGAAACTATTAGTCAAATCATTGATTAATTAATCAACAGAAAAGCAATATAAAAAAGGTTATTCACTAGTAATAAAGTTCTGCTCATAGTTTCTCTACTCGTTTTAGATCATTATGAAATTACTGCCTTGGCTGAAAAAAGCCCATCTTTGGGCTCTGGTAACTAGTGTTAGGCGTTCACTATTATGACATTAGACTCAATGATTCATGGAAATAAAAGAAGAGATTGGAAAGACAATAAAAAGCATTAGTTGCACCCCTAAGGCAATCTCATACATAGTTGATATTAATCTCTACTCTTGGGGAAAAAACATTATTGGCATTTGAAGAGGATTTTTGACAAAACAAATCTAACGTATAGCATTAGCTTAGCTTTGAGCCATCCAATCACTCTGAATCCAGGAAGCCCTTTGTTTGACATACACATACATGGCTTAGCAATATTAATATGGGACAAAGGCTGGTGATGTCAGCCCCTGAGCCCCCCACCCCCACTCACCCCCCCCCCCCCCCCCCCCCCCCCCCCCCACCCCAAAAAATAAGAAAACCCTGAAAAGCGGTTATGATTGGAAGTTTAACAACTGGTGAACTGGGGTGAACAAATAAGTACAGACATTAAGACACAGCCCATAACCGTGGGATGGTGTCTTTTTATTTTTTTTACTTTTTTGTATATTTTCCACTATAACTGTACTGTTAATATTGTCATTACACAATGTTATTTCTATTTTTTATATTTACCGCTAATGTATTTAATTTGGTACTCTTTAATAACGTCACCGTGTTACTCATTTACAAAGAAAATGACTAATTCCCATCCATGAGCTCATTTCCCGTCATGATTCGTTCCAATCTAATCCTAATCTTTCATCTTTAAAAACAAACATGCCACGTGGTGACATGTTGATTCCACAGACCTCATGATCATAACATGTTTTTCAAAAAAAAAAAAAAAAAAAAAGATTCCTCAACATGCCCCCAATAGAATCTATTGTCCTTTGTGTATAGCGTGGGTCCCTTCCGCCCCGTTGACACGATCACCACCTACTGGTCAATTGATGGAACAACAGCTATTTTCAAAATACTAAACAAAGGCTTCATTGGAACGAATCATGACGGGAAATGAGCTCATGGATGGGAATTAGTCATTTTCTTTGTAAATGAGTAACACGGTGACGTTATTAAAGAGTACCAAATTAAATACATTAGCGGTAAATATAAAAAATATAAATAACATTGTGTAATGACAATATTAACAGTACAGTTATAGTGGAAAATATACAATCAAGAAATAAACCCTTTTTTTGCAGCGGGGGAGGTTACCACCTGGTTCAAAGCTCTGCAGGCATACCACGCTAGGCTGATGTCATTGCCTACCCAAACCAACTGGGCATTTGATGCTAAACAACAAATGTGTCCGGTACCACTTGGAGGATGTGGAACAATAGCTGTCCAGGTTGTCAGTTTATCTGCTTTGGGGAAGAGCCATGAGTCGAATGTGTTCGCCTTAAAAACACAAACAATTGAATACATTTCAACATCATCCTCTATAACAAAGGGTTTACTAATTGCCTTACCACTTCTGCATGGGCGGGCTCAAACAATAAATTGATAACCTTCAGCCAGCTTCCTTAGTACTATTACGTAATACAGACTTTCCCTTTACTTGGAATTGGCATTCACAGCTCCTTCCTTAATATGACGTCATTTCCAAAGTAATACAAAGGCGCACCTGTGATTTGAGGTATGCTTGGTAGGCAGACGTTACATGACACGTATGTGGTGATATTTAATGATACAGTTCAAACCTAGGATACTCTCAGACAAGTACAGGTGCGGAAAAGACAAAACAAAGCGGACAGACCTCCAACAGTTGTTGCTCAACAACGCCTCTGTCCTCCACCGTGAGGGGCAGCTCCGGTAGGCTCTCTGCTGCCACCTCCTGGTTTGCTGAGCCCAGCACATAGCTGAAAGAGAAACAAAATAGGTTTATGGACTTTTAATTGGCACTGCGTAAATAATAATAATAATAATAATAGCGTTGGACTTTTCAAGACACACAAAGAGCTTTACATAGTGAGTGTGTATGTGTGGGTGAATAGAACACCTCATCCATTACCAGTGTGTGGCACCCGCCTGGGTAACGCACAGCAGCCAGTACGTGCCATAAAGCACAACACACACTGGCTTTCTAATTAGAGACCAGGGGATGATAAGGCCCATGTTGGTAAAAGAGCCTGGATGGCCAATTTGGCTAGGACACAGGGGTTAACAGCACTACTCTAACAACGAGTGACATGGGATGTTAAGTGACCACAGGGAGTCCCTCGGTTTAACGTCTCATCTGAAAGACGGCGCACCCCGACAGGACAGATTCCCGTCTCCATCCTGGTCCATTGGAAATAGTACTTAGGCCAAAGAGCATCCCCTGCTGGCCCTCCAACACCTCTACCAGCACCATCTGGTCTGCCATTCAAGGATGGACCAGACCGGCCCTGCTTGGCTTCCAAAGAAACCAGCAGTGCAAGGCAGGTAGCCATGGTGCTGGTCATACACACATACATACATATATATATATATATATATATATATATATATATATATATATATATATATATATATATATATATATATATATATATATATATATATATATATATATGTATATATATGCGCATTGTGTATGTAACAGATAGTGGGCAGGATTGTCCTGATGCTGGTCAAGTACTTTGTACTCAAACTCTGGTCCCCTTTCCTTCCACCAGCATTAGCGCCAATACTTATAGTCAAGCCAGCATTTTCAACTTCTTGCGTTGTTTTTCTTCAGTAACTTCTCATTCCACACTGTTAGACAATATAGACTGTTCTACTTAAGCAGACGTTTAAAGAGTCACTTTAGATTGTTGCAATATCTGTTTTGCCAAAATGCAAACTGCAAGTATTCCACATTCAAATGAGTTAATAAACGTAGTAACCAATGATACGATTTGGCAGCCTAAATGTTCTCAGGTAATCCTTATTACATTTATTATTTTAAGTAGCCCCCTTTCTATGTTCTCAGATAATTTGGATAAATGGCACTAGTCTATGTGTGTAACCCTATTTATATATGGCCATAGTGTCATACTTTTCAAAACAAGACCCATTACAGTGAACTACTTACCTATCCAGTTGTTGCACCCGGAAACAGAAAGTAAACCTTTTATAATCCAGAGCTTTAGGTGTCGACAGATACACCATGCCCAGTATAGATTGACACCCCTTACAGCAGAGATCAAGGATCAGACTACACGAGAGGAAACACAGTATTATATTAAACTCTAACGTTATTCTTTATACAAACAAATCAGTGCAAATGTAAGCTGCTTTTTCTACGGTACCGTCACGTCTTACTTACCAGCGATGCTTTGGTTTTGGTTCATATATGCGTTGTTCTTTCCCAACCAAAACGTTGTCAGTCACGCCTGAAATGAAAGCAGTTGAAATAAGTCTTGCAGCGTTGAGTCCGCATGCATGGCGTGATGCAAAGACAAAATAACGAATGTACGGATTCTTACGTTTTAATTGGATTTGACTTTCATTATCACTTCCAGCCCATGACAACGAGTCTCCGATGGGTAAATTGCAAGTCCCACAGAGAAAGACAACGGGTCCATCGTCATCATCCTTATCTTCTCCCGAGTTACAGGCGTCTTCGTCGACGTGGAGGATTCGAGTTGCTTCATCAATTCGCGACTCGGCTCCGCGCTGCCGACGTTTTGTGTCCACATTTTCGGAACTTCTGGAAGCCATGTTTGTGTTGTGGAAAGCTATTTTTTAAATTACGCGGATGGACGGTAGGTGAAGGAAGTGATGTAAATAGCGTCATTACGACCTCCTTAGTGTATAATTAAAACTAGTAATAACATATAATAATTAATATATGTTCATACATGTATACATGTGTCTCTTTTATTTTGTTACCCCATGTGAGAATAATGCATTTTGTATATGAATCTTAACGCATGCCGCAGTCTGTCCTCTTCTGATTGGCTGCTTAGACCGGAAGTTGTTTTTAATTGTAGTCAGTGTCGCGCGGGACCCATAACCATACTAAACAAAACCACGGCAGTATTGTTTTCATCTTGCCATCAGCATGTGTGAAAAAATGAAGAAGGTAATATGTTCTCATATGTACTGATATTATTTTGTGATTGTCAGTGAATTCACGCAACGCAAAAAATGTCAATATGTCGCGTGTTTTCGCTCACAGGTTCAGACATGGCTCAGTACAGTTTTGGGTGAGCAGCCAGTTCCACAGTTTGAAGTGAATACTAGGACGGTGGATCTACTTTACCAGTTGGCAGAGGCTAGTGAGGTGCGATGCAAGGACACGAGTCTCCTTATAGATGATTTCAAACAGAAAGCCTCAGAGTATCAAGCAGATAGTAAGTAACAAGCAACAGGTTTGCAAGTGTAAAATGCTTAAACGAATATTTTTTTAGTTGAAGCATTTAAGTATTCCCTATTCCTATGATTGACAAGGTGGGGTAGCCTGCTGTCATTGTATTGTTTGCTCATTTTTGTTGCCTAAAATAGATCACAAATTTCCATTCTACCCTACTTCTAGGCATTCATCTGCAAGATGTTCTTCTGCAAGGCGTTGGCCTGTCCTGTGCGTGCTTATCAAGGCCTGCGGCGGACTATGTATCTGCTCTTGTGGATAATGCCATGGTGCTCGGAGTTAGAGACACATCACTGGGCAGGCATGTGTTTTGTTATCTACCTATGGAACTATTTGTGACAGAGAACCTGATGTAAACCCCTTTTAATGGTGGACGTTATGTCCCCATGTAGCTTCATTCCGGCGGTGAATAACCTGACGAATTACGTTTTGGAAGCTGAGAAATCGGACAGAAGACTTGACCAGGAGCTCAAGGCCCTTAGGAAGAAGTTGGGGGCCACTCTGGTTCTGCGGAAGAACTTACAAGAGTAAGACCACTAGAATACAGTGATGTTGACATATCCCACTGTGGGAATGTTTGAATGACTATTCATCACCACTAGGTCTCATAATAACAAATGGCTATTCTTATTTTTGTTAATTCCTCTAGCTATTCTGCACTCACTGGTTTTTGAAACTCAGTTGTGCAACAGGCTAGCCACTCGAAATTTGATTGCATGCTTTGACTAACTTATTTGTAAGTGGCCTTGGAAAAAAAGCTTAATGACTAATATAAAAGTAACTGCCATATCATATATCACGTAAGGCTGTCTTGATGTGCACAAGTCACATTGATAACATGCATATTGTTTGTTTGTTCTTTTCAGGGATAACATGCATATTGTTTGTTCATGTTGATTTGTTCTTTTCAGGGATATCAACAAAACTGTCAAGGACCAGGAAGTGAGGTGTGCTCAAGCCGAAGAGAGGCTACTAAATATGGATTTTGTTAAAACAAAGTCCAGAGAGCTCATCAACCGGAGAAAGATTGCAGAGGTCTGGTTGCCTAATACTTGTACTAACTTACTATGACTCTGAACGTTGTAGATATGTAATTCATAGTCAATGTTATGTATTTATGCTTATTTTGATACCATATTCAAAATCCAGCCCTTAGCCAATAATGCCAAATTAAATATTATATAATAATACAATAATGAATAATTGTCACATTAGCCGATCCCAAACTGTTAATCCCTACAGTTTACACTGATGGTATTTTATCCAGAAAAGCCCACCTTGTTATTTAATTTCTTTTGATATGTTTTTGGTCCCCATAGGATCAGATTTCCTCCAGGAACATGAACAAGAGGTTTTCTCACCAGGCGTTGATGGAAATATTTGAGGTCAGTGTGCAACTGTAAATTGAAGTCAAGAAATGAAGGCATGTGGGCAGGGGACATTTTGAGTAGAATGTATGAATACTATTTTAGAATTCATGGCGGTGTTTGCTTTCTTGTTCTCTACAGGAGGTCAACACTCTGAGACAAGAAATAATCCCTTTGACAAAGAAACTGGAGCCCTACCTGGACTTAAGCCCAGTAAATTTGTTCTATTTTGGCCCTTTCCTTAACCAAAGCTGTTACATTTTTCTATCCTCTTGGAAAGTAATGTTTTTGTGAGCACCAAAGATGAGAAAAGGATGTTAAGATATCTATACACACACACACATGTTTACATACATATGTATTTGTAGGTTTTGTTTATTTGTAGTTAACATATACAGTAACTCCAAAAGATCATCTTCCAGCAGGATTGTTTGGGCTTTCTACAAATAGCCATCTATCTTTATTTATATATATATATATATATATATATATATATATATATATATATATATATATATATATATATATATATATATATATATATATATATAAATAAGTTGTTTCTCTCTTTGCCAGAGTCCATATCTTGCTCAAGTGAAAGTAGAAGAGGCAAAAAGGGAATTGGTAAGTTTGGAATACAAAAATATACTATTAGTGGATGTCTTTGGTTTTCAATTAAAGCTGTTTCCTTAACTAAAATGTTATCCTAATTTCAGGCTGCCATTGATGCTAAGCTTGAGGTCAACATGGACTTCATGCAAAAATAAATCTCTGACGTTATATTAACTCTGTAGTATTTTATGTAATAAAAATAATTCTGTTGATTATGGTGCCTTAACGTAATTGAAGTGTCTTACCAGTGAGCTCAACTTTAGACTGATGACTACTTGTGTTTTCATGTAATAAATATGGTGTGTGGGGGGGGATTGAACGAACAATTCCCTGGATGGATTAACTTGTGGATGGGTGTGTTTATTCTTGAGGAACTTTCTAGTTCAGATATCTTTAATGGAGGTAATGGCTGCAGTAGAAAAGATATAGTGCCGTTTAAAACCATCTGATTATTACTGCAAACAGTGTCGTTTGTCTCATGTGTGTGGTTATTGGTTTGAGCTAGGTTTTTAGTTTAAATACATGGATTGTACAAGAATCAGTTGCTTGTACAGCTTAAAACGAATCTGTGAGAATGAGTAAATATTGTATGCCTTTTTGTACCTTTTTATTTTCTGATGCTAATTTGAGTACTTAGCCTACCATTTAGATACGTGTGCCTTTAAAGTAACGTTTGCCATCATGATACAATCTGATCATAAATGATGTTCAACGTCATTGGCTTGATTAGGCTGACTCGCCTTTACTTCCTGTTTGTTGTACTACATTAACGCTAATCAAATGTTTTGTCTCGTTTAAAAACTACGCACAATCATTCCTGTCCGGTCCTGTCATAACAAACACAGTTCTAAACAACTTATTTTGTTTTAATTAATATACATTGGGGTACCATCATCGATGACCCCAAACTAAGGCTAAAGTAGGACCATCCGATTTACATGGGAAAAGAAAACGACTAATATGTTGAATTGATAAGGACGACCTAGAAATACATTAACTTTCTCTGCCTTATTTTCTTCATCAAGGGGTAACAAAACAAAATTCCAAGGGCTCTGGAGGGATAACTCACATAAAGGAGTCTAGCAGCCACTCCCAAAGTGTCTAAAGCCGGTACAGAGGATGAAGCAAACAGAGGGGCCCTACACTCAACTTTGTATGCAAAATATCACCTCACAGTCCTTACTCTTGCCACTCTACACAGTGGATTAGATAATGGATGTTGACTTCTCCGACAGCCTAGACTAGACCGCTGTCCTGTAGAATGACAGGTTTGGTTTCCAAGGAGCGGAGTTGACGAAAGCACCACGGGAACAATGGCGAGGCTTATGGACACAAGCATAATGGGACTAGCCTACATGATCCAAAAGGCCCCCTTTTTTATTAAAGAGAGGGCTTTAATACTAACATAGCATTACGAAACAGACAAACATGGATTCTGGGTGCTTATTTTTTGTTCATAAATTAAAACGTAATTGATCAAATGAATCAATTAAGAGAGTAGGGTTTGAAAAGACAGCTGCTGATTCCTGAACTGAATCAGTTTAACCTGTTATTCGGAATCGTCAGTAAGCTACGCCATCGCCTACCCATCGAACGTTAAATCATCACAAAAAAAACCAAATAACGCAAACAAGGACTGCCCTGCAAGTCAGCACGTGCTTCGTCGTGGGAAACACTTCACCAATGGGTTATCAAGATGGCATTTAGCCCGGCCGTCCCCTTTTCTCCCGGTTTATATAAAACGAATGTTGACCGCCACGCCCCCCCCCCCCCCCCCCCCCCCCCCCCACACACACACACACACACACACACTTTATGTGCTCGGATGGAAGTGGAAGCGCGTCTGTTTCCACGCGTATCCATTCACTGTCCTTCCGTGGAAACCCACCCACACGGGCTTTTTGGAGTATCAGCGCGGTGCCGTCTCGCCTGTCCCCTCTAACAACTTGTTGCGCAGCTTTTATTTCCAGTCCTCACTGTGCCTTGCCTTCTCCAGTGAACTTTTGGACAGAAAGAGGGATAGGGGGTGTGTTATGATTTAGACAGGACATCTTTGTAGATCGGTGTTTTCTTTCTCATCGGAGAGGCCAATTTTCTTTTATACGCAAACTGATGAGGCCGATTTGTTGACCGGTTGTTTTCCTGATGCCAGCGTGGTGTTTTGGCGCGGCGCTGTTTGGTATTCGAAGCGGTTCTCTCCCAAGCTTGTCTCTCCATAAGGCCCGGTGTTGCCTACCGCACAGTTTCAGCCCGTATATTGTAACATGATCTCAGAGAGTGGGAATGCAAACCATGAAGTGGATACGAATCCACGGACTCGAGTGGTCTAGTCTCATCTACTTCACCTTGCTCCTGTGGACCAGACGCATGGAGGGCCTGGCCGACTTCTCAAGTAAGACAATGCAATTCATGTTCACAACAACCACAACCATTCCGATTTTGACAATAATGATAAAAACAACAACGACGGTAAAAAAAAATAGGCTAATGATGATGGTGTTAATTGATGCTCAGACGATGGTCAAATTATTAATATGGAAACACTCAAGCCTATAATAACGATGGGTAAAGTTGGTAACTTGTGTGCATTCTTGAAGAGTAAGTGAGACCTATCGGGATTTTCAATGGCAACAGAACATTGCGTTTCTTTACCAGACTACCTGTCGAGAATCATCACCAGCCAACACGCACTCGCATGCGACGGACAGCCGCTTCGTCTGCACTGCCCGCGCCACTCCACCATCTCCATACATTCCGCCTTCTATGGAAGCGGCGACGACGACGCGCGGCTATGCGGCAGCACCAGCGCAGGCGGCAGCACAGAAGCGCCGGGCAGAACGGCGAACAACAGCTGTTCCGCTTTTACTACTCTACAGGTGCGTTGGAAACTGCGGTAGGCCTACTGTGCACATTCATTGTCTAATATTAGTTGGGTGCAGGTGCACTATTTTTTTCCCTTTTTTGCTGTCCCACACACACGCACACACGCACACGCACACACACACACACACACACACACACACACACACACACACACACACACACACACACACACACACACACACACACACAAACCACCTGTGAAAACAAATTAAGCATCTTTATGGTTCTGCATATGGATTCTCAGGAACGTGAGGAAAAGGTTGATGGTTTCTAGAAAGTTTGAACAACATCAATGACCACAACAACACTAATGAGTCAGGACGTTTTTGTTCTGCAGAAGCTGATGTCAGTGTGTCAGAGCCAAAGGCAGTGCTCCCTACCCATCACCCCCCTGCTGTTTGGGAGGGACCCGTGCCCTGGCACCAGGAAATACCTCACCGTCGTGTACAAGTGTAAACCCAGTGAGTCCCCCACCTGCTGCCCCTGACCCAGCCTGCCACCATACACACTAACGGAATGTGTGTGTGTGTCTGTGTATGTGGGTGTGTGGGCTAGTCTTTATGTGGTCTTACTGGGCAAATGGCATTGATCACTTATCACATTACTGGCATTCCCCCCCCCCCCCCCCCCCCCCCTTCCCTTTTTACACAGTTCCCTACGGCCCACAAAGTTCCACTAACATTGTGCACCGTCCCCATGCTTCTCGTGTGTGTGTGTGTGTGTCGCTTCCCCCAACCCGACTCAGCGGAACACAAGAGACTGGTGGTGTGTGAGGGAGAGAGGCTGAGGCTGCGCTGTAAGCCCCCCAGGGTGCTCACCATCTACGCAGCTGTCTACGGCAGAGGTCCGGCCCAGACAGCAGACACCTGCCCCCCACAGCTGACCGCCAACACAACCAGACCACCTCCGTTTGGTGAGTAGGACGGACGTGACGTCATAGGCAAACATTGTTTGTTTGCACGCGGCCTAGCAATCAAGTGAAGTGGAGAGCGTTAAGATGAAATGTGTGGAAATGATTTGGGGTGCTGCCTAGCTCAACTGGTAGAGAAATGTATTGTGCACTCATGGTACTGTAATATGGCTTTAAAAACCAACCACCCATGGTGTGCATTTGTTATACAATTCATAATATAATAATGAATACTATCTGTTGCGTTAAAGGTACTGTAGGTAAGATTTGAGAGTTTTAAAGTAGCAGAAAATAGCAGAAGGCAGCAAGATTTTGAAACTAAACAATCAAAAAATGATCAAGCTAACCTGGCGAGAAGAACTCCATGACTGACTTGATTTAGCCATGGGTAGATTTTATGCTTTAAACGTATTTCAAATAATTAATAAACAAAAGTGATGGCTGCATGGGGAAATCATGTGCCGCTCTAGGTATATTGACTGTCTCTTCTCTCTCTCTCTCTCTCTACTCAGAGTGTTTGAACCATGAAGCCGTACACACAGTGTCCCAGTCCTGCTACAGCAAACAGAGATGCACCGTCACCGTTGACAACCACACATTCAGGGACCCCTGTATGCCAGGAACCAGGAAGTACCTTACCGTCCTCTACGCTTGTGGTAAAAAAGAAAAGAATACCATCCACCTTTAGTCACATAATAGAATGAAAGGCCTGGGGATTAAAAAACAGGGTAGATAAAATTTTATCTGTACAGCACAATCTCTTGACGTTATCCCGTTGGCACGAATATTGTGTCTCCTACACCGGCTTCCTATATACTGGTCAGAGCAATCAGTCGTATCAACCCCCCCCCCCCCTCCTCCCAAATCACACAAAGAGAAAACAGTAGGAGGAAAAGTATATACTCTGAGCTTGGCTTTGTGGGGGTTGAGGCTGGCATCCGGTGGAACTTCCTGTAATTGGACTGAAATGCCAGTGAGGGCATACACTGACATTGTCAGTGAATGACTTGACTCCAGGCTGACAGTACACAATTATCCAATAGAGCAGTACAAATGTTCACCTTGTGGGCAAGTACAATGAGCGAATGGGTGAGGTGAAGTCCACTGACCAGACTGCATAAGTCTTCGTGTGAGTCTATGCTTAGTGAAGCCCAAAGGTTTCGAGGTGTAGTAGAGTAGCCTAGTCTTAACGGTACCCTTACCCAGACCCTGTCTATCCCCCACAACCAGTACCAGAGACCCTGCTCAGAGCTGCAGACCCTGACTTGGCCTACTTGTCACCTACACTGGATCTGGAAAATGGTAATTGCATTATGCATGTTTAATTACACTTTCAATACATACAGCCCATACAATGAATACCATAATATGAAGGTTTCATGTCATGGTGTCATTTTCCCTTTTCACCTTGTTAGCTCTCTTCTTATTTTTTGCAGTTTCCACCAAAATATGTTGAGGATACAAAAGTTTTGACTTTACATTTCAACCAAAAATATCATGTTTCCACTTATGCAGTAAAGAGCACACAGTGGACTAAATCTGTTATTTCAGTTGCTTGCTTGACCCAATTGAATCCAGAAGGAAACACATCCAATTCTACACTGATTACTTGTTTTAATACGCAGTTTCATGTTATCTCATTCTTTATGATATTTATATTACTAGTTCATCCTTCATTCTTCTTCCCCTCCAAAGGTCCACCTGGGGATGTGGTGGCCCCTTTCCCAGAAGGCACCGGTCTGCCCATGTACCCTGGAGCAATGATGAGCAACTCGCTCATGACTTACGCCTACATCAAAGGTAAGCGCCTATAGGATAGGAACATGCACGATGCATGTAAACATACACACACAGGTGGCTTCAACATCTGCCACCTGTACCGTCCCTAGAGCACCCCGAGATGGCGGCTCTGCTCTTCACCTGCAGCGTGTGCGTGGGCCTGCTGCTCACCCTATTGGCCATATCCATCCGGGTCAGCTGCAGGCCAGGGCCAATCAGATGCCTCGCCAGGGCCCAGAGCCACGCCCATCACCGCAGAGAGGAAGAGGAGGAAGACGAGGCTGATGATGATGGCGTGGACGACGATAGCGACGAGGAAGAAGAGGGAACATCCAGTTCCTTGATCTCGACCAAAGACAGGAAGTCCATCAAGTACTGGGAGGAAGTGACGTATGTGAGCGAGGAGGCGGAGCGGGCGGAGAGGATGGAGAGGAGGGAGATGGTCATGCAGGAGATATGGATGAACGCGTACATGAACGGAGCCCCCGGGGAACCCGCCTGCTCCGACATTTAGTATTTGACGATATTCAGCCGATGTTTATATTCATGCCATACGTCACAGAATGTGTTGTTATTTTGATCAACCTGTGGATGCTCATATCGCTGGAGAACTGAAGAGGAACAGCAGCATCAACGGGCAATTCATCTCATGGTTCAGGTTTGGTTATGTGGTGGATGTTTGCGTCTCAGATGGTGTTCTTTCCTAGTAAAAACCAGGAAAGAACACTGGTTCCTGGTTCCTATCTGGAAAACACGCTTCTTGGAAGCTGAACACTGGGAGGAATAGTTCAGCCAGATGTTACCAGAATAATACCACCCGTGGTGGGACTGACTTGCTCACACCTTGAACTCTAGAAGAAAGTGGTGGCTGACGTGGAACGCACAAGGGTGACCCTGACCTTGCTATGTAGTGACATCCTGTCTCAGGACGGCTTGGTGGTTCTCAGACGGTTCCCCGCTCTGACAAAGAGAGGAAAGGTGTAGCATCCTTCTTCCTGCAATTTGATCGGTGAAAAGTTTGTTGAACCAGGAAATTGCAATGTGTTGCCTAACGTAACCAGAACACCAGCAGCATGTATATATTGAACAGTGTACACAATGCTTTTTTGGGGGGTTTTTCTTGGAAAAGGAAAGGAACATTTTGTGCATTTTGTTTTCATTGCATTTCATTTATTTCTGTGACGTTTAAATAAAACAAGTTTCAAATTTGAAGAACAAACAAGTTAAAAAAAGAATAACTCCACTCACAATGCTTCGGGTTTAAACACAACACAAACATGTCTGTTTAACGTTACAATCTGCTCTATATGCAAGTCGTCACGAGCTATCCAACAGAACACCCACTTAACCATCAGGTTGATTCTACAAAAATGGGTTATACAGGTTATCCTCTGTAACAACACGATAACATTACGGCTGGACGGTTTTGTTGTTGGAAGTAAGCGGAGCAGACATTTATTAAAACAAGGCATAGATAGCTCTGAGGAGCGGTTGAGGCTGGTCGAGAGAAGTGTGAGGTCCGAAGTTTCGGAGGTCTCTATGCTATCTCGGTCCCCATTTGATGTTGTTGAGGCCTTGAAACTGTCTCTTCAGGGCCTGTCTGTCCGACCAATCAGAGTCCAGGTGGCTGTCATCGTCTGCATCCTCCAGTTTCTGAAACACCATTAGAATATAACCCCCTACCATCTTTAAAAAAAGTTATACCTCTTGACCTTTTTTCCTTCCTGATGTGAATGAATATTGGCCTTACCTTCAACTCCTCCTGTCTTCTGTAGTAGTGCATCATCATTTGCTTCTGCTGGTCATCTGTGATGACAGGCTCTCTCGCTGGCGCCCCCTGGCCTCTCTGAAAGGAACAGCGACACAATAGTGTTACATTAATTTAACAGTCATAAATCCAGACAGTGTTTCACACAATACATCACACAAAACTTTACAAATATTAAAGTAGTAGTTCCCACCTTTTGGATTTTGACTACAATCTTGGTCTTCTCATTTTTGCCGATGTAGTCCTGTAGTTTCTTCTCCCTGTGCAGCTCCTTGGCAGCCCACCACAGCTGGCACTCCTGCTCCGGGACCACCTGCAGAGAGGCCTGCGGGATGCGGCCAGATGGAGGAGACAAACAGAGGGAGAAGGAGGCAGAATGCAAAAACATGTTACAGCATGTTCACTCCAAAAAACATCTAATGTGATGTCACGCTTATGAAAAGAATGACTGATGACAAAGATAAATCTGAAGGAGGAATGAGATTTTTATGTTATGCTAAGCTGTGAAAACACTATACTAGTTAAGTTGTAATATTCGTATTTGATAAATCGATTATCAGTACACTCAGTTCTTGGTCGATCTTGGATTTCCAATTCCAATGGGTACAGCCTGATAACGTTGCATGCGAATGGACAGAGGCTCCCCTCACCTGCGTTCCTGAGAGGTCTTCGTTGTTCTCCAGCTCCATCCTGATTGGGTCGTGAGGAGGAAGCCCCATGGGGTACACGATCATGACCGCGCCCCTCAGTTGATCCAGGGCTTCCTTCACCATCTCCTTGGTAACGCAAACACCGGCCTGCGCTTGTTTCTAGTGGGCCGATGTCAAGCAGAGTGAGAGACAGTGACAACAAAGTGTGTGTGTGTGTGTGTGTGTGTGTTTGTGTGTATGTGTTTAGGATGATTTCCAGCAGCCAATTCCTGCGAGGTTCATGAACATGTGTGAGGCAAGAGAACTATCCAATCTCATGTGGGTGTAAGAAAAAAAAAAGATGTTTCATTTATTGTCATTCTTACTTTGGAGATTAAGGCCTTCGCCTCTTCCATCGTTTTCTTAAGCACTTCTTTCATCTTGTCGTTTGGAGCTACAGACGAGGAATAGAGGGACAATGTGGTTTGAGTGTCACATACATTGCAATAGTGGCTCATGAGTGCAAACCAACAGATTGTAGCGTCAATCATGCAAAATACATTTTGACCAAAAACACATGATATGCATAAGAGTGCCGACTGGGAGATTGGTGGCATGAGAGTCTATTTTCTCAGGTAATACAACTGCTGATATTAAGAGGGCTATGTGGATTTACCATGTCCATTCCTTCTCCCCATCTCATCTTTCCTGAACACTGCTCCTCCGCTGGGAATACACTTCTCTTCCCATTCATCCTTCAGCTTCAGCTCCAGCACCTGGTCCTCCATCAGGCCCTGCATGTTGGGAGGGAGTGTGACCCCGTGCTCTGCCAGCTCTGGTATCTCTGCGAGGGAAGAAATTAACATAACATGTCAGAGATTCCCACCAAACATTAAGCAGTGAAAATGTTATCGCGATAACTCACTGCGCTTAATGTTTTGGATGTGCGAGATCCCAGTTCGTAAAACAGTTCGTATCGTCACTTGTTTTCACATCATATGTAGCGTTATGTAGTAAGATATGTGAGAGTTGAGAGTTTTCACCGGAACATATCCTTTCTACTTTGAGCCTTCCGTTGTAAACGACTGCGACTTGCTGGACCAGGGTCTCCACGGAGACATCAGCGGTGGTGTCGAACAGGAACTGGCTTTCGTCGCCACGCTTCAGGTGTAGTTGCACCATCACGAAATCCTATTTACCTAATGTTAGAAACTACAACAGGAGACGTTCTGAGGTTAGGCAGGTTTTTCTTTTTTCTTTACCAACAACAACAACAACAACAACGTGAAATGCTACAAGACAGCGGTGGTTACGGAAGGTATGATGAAGCTGTAGAAATAACCTGTAACCATAGCAACGTTAAACATTGGCTACTCAAGCCCGAGACCCTTCCAGAAGAGTCCTCGCAGTATCTCTCGTCTCGGGTTACCAGATTAATTACATTCCCACGCACAAATATACCACCTATATACAAACATAGTATACATACCTGCACTGCGATGAAACAATCATAATTCGGTATAAAGGGCTTATCTGCATCAAAATATGTAATATTCAAGTCAGCCAAGACAGATGGTACCGTCCACTTCCTAGCAGTTTTCTTCGTGTACAAATTTAAGTGACTTTACCAATCTAAGCGGTAACTCTGCCCTCTACAGGACAATTAGAAAAAGTATTTCTGATCATCTGATAATCAGAACATATTTGAAAGACCGATTGTCTTGCTTTGGAATACACTTATATGAACCATTTCTACCCTGGAAAAAAAAGAGCACAACTTGCAGGTCAACTGACATTTATTATTGCATACATACAACACAAAGTGCTTTATACATAAATGTGCCGTCAGCTTTTCACTTAATTATGGACTCTTGGATATTTGATACATAAACTGCAGCTTAGTTTTTCCATTAATACATACAGAGTATGGTCAACAACACAGATTTGTATTTACTATGGAATCAGAAGCATAAAAAGTGGACACCAACCTAACGAAAGGACCAATTTGTTTTCTATAAAATCTCATCTGAACATGACTGGACACAATAAGCACTACTTAGCTATCATTAACGCTTCAGCTTCAGTCTCTACTCCAAACATGTGGTACGACTGGATTGAATAAAGTGTTTTCAGGATAACATGTAGTCCAATATAGAGCCATTAGCAGTAGACCGCATCCACTTCAGCTGTTTTCAGTTCAGACATTTTTTTGCAAAGCCAATAAATATATATTTATATCAAGAACATTGGGTTGCAATACACAAGATATACATTAGTAAAGTGTTACTCCCATCTCATTCTCTGCATGACCTTTAGACTCTTGGAGCATTTATGAATGCAGGGGGTACAGCCAAATATAATATGGACATAGTGTGGACGATCTAAACCACAACCGCTTGTTTATTAATTTTTATATTCATATGCACCAGTACCTTTGATACCTGTAAAAACTCCAGAAAGTGAGCGAGAGCAAAAGTCGGCAGTGAAACAAAAACTTAAACCACCATTAACACAAACATGAGAACTTAACCTGTGGGGTCAACTGGCTGGCCAAGAACATTTGCTGAAAATACCACGAAAACAGACTTAACAATCCAACACTTCGGTCTTTCAAAGGAGACAACTGCACCAAATGGTTGTCCACAAGGTACCCACCGCAACACTGTGGCATGTGATGGTCAACACTGTTCCCTTCAGTTAAACTTTATTTAACTCTTTGTTTCAGTAAATCGAAAGTTATATCGTCAACATCTCCACATTCCAATGTGACAAATTCTCAGCAGGGTGCTTTAAAGAATAAAATAAAGTTAAAAAACAATGGGTTGACTGTACATTTCCATATTCCCTAATGCCACAATACAAACCATTGTAGGCGACACTGCAATAATCTATGGTTCAAGCCACTGCCAGGGGAATACAGTGACCAACTGTTGGAGGTCAAATCTGTATGCACACACACATTCACAGACACGTCACACACACAATGAGACATTACACACCTCAAACACAGCACGTTACTTCTCAACACAGTATCAATAGATTATCTAAAGAGCTTATTATTTTTTTTTACAAACAGAAAAAGATGCATCTTATTTTTGCAATAAAACAAAACAAATGAAGTTGCTAAAGCAAAATTCCCTTTTTTGTAGCATTCTGCATGGAATTGTTCTGCATCTCACTTGTATCCGGTAGGATATTCCAAAAGACCCCGAGAAGGTCATCCAAGTTTTCAGAGGTCTCGCCTCACCCGTCTACACACCATCTACACTCAGTTATGGCTATGGAACTTTGGATAAATTCAGAATAATCTATGCCTAACCACTAGACAAGAGGTGGAAGCAGCTTCCAATCCCTTGCGTACATTTCGGTACACAGGGCTCCAACCCTGCCACAACAACAACCACATTGAAAACGACCATGAGAATGTACGGAAACGGAACGTCAGTGCAAGTCAGTTACATGTTTTGCATACAAAATGATAAAAGGTTGTCACAGATATACGCACGTCACGTGAAGGAACTTCAGCCCAGGGAGAACAAACGTACATAATAATTACCATGTATACATTTGTATTTAATATACAGTAAAAAATAGAATTGAGCAAAGCGTAACAGCCCAGAGACCGACGGAGAACCGACCAGAGTGAAAACTGCAGTTTGTCTGCTTGAGCCCGCAAGATATATCACAGAGCATTCGTTCTGTGGCAACAAGCAGTTGCAAGAGCAGGTCAGTAACCAGTGCAACTTAAAAGTACATTCATTTAAAAATAATAAAATTTAGCAAGTATCACTATGCTGCAGTTACTGATGCAGTTACTGGCTGCTCTGTTCAACACATATAATGTACAGGAGTTGCGTAACCTCTGCTCAGTGACACTATAGACAGTTAGCCTGTTAGCCATTTGGAGACATACTTGCAATGCATAGCGATGTATGTCATTTTGACTGAATGAGTTAGCGAAAAACACAAGCTTTCTACTTTAAAAGGGCACTTCCATGAAGTCCAATATGACACAGCCTTGCTTGCTTGCTTGAGGACCTCTTGGTGTGATGGATATGAACCAGTGTGTCTGTGACTATTTAGATAATTCTATATATTTACTTGACGACCTCACAATAAGCAACCGCCACGTGCTGGTTGTGGGACCGATATTGCACAGCAGATTACATAACACACAAATGTTTCGCAATACGCACATTTAGTAATTTATACAACTATATAGACACGGGCACGTATTCCTTGCCCTAAATAAAAATAGACCATCTTATGAGCCATTCATAATTTCATTTTTGAAGTAAATGGAAAAATAAGTATGGTGATAACTTTGTATGGGGTAACAGACGTTGTGGCCTGTACATTTCCTGTGTTGCTGTTCATTCATAAACACTCAAGAAATATTTTCCTATTCTTCTATCCGGATTCAGAGGTCTGGTCTATACTCATCTTAAACACCATCTCTTTTGTACATACCGCGCGCACGCATGCACACACACACACACACACACACACACACACACACACACACACACACACAATATCTATACATCACTCCATGTGCCTGACACTAGGAATCTGGGAAGAAGTCGAGGGAGAAGAGGGCTCTGTGTGGCGGCTTGGGTGGCTCGCTGGGCACAGTCCTGCTGGGTACGAGCGGAGGGAGAGTTGGGAAGGACAGGGTGGAGGAAGACGCCAAGGAAGGATCCGGGTCAAACCCGGAACAGGGCGGCCGAGCCTGGGGTTGGAGAGGGCCAGCGTGCGGGAGGCCCGGGGCCGTGGTCCCTTGGGGGAAGTCAGAGTCGTCGTCGAAGGTGACCCACCTGGGCTGGGTGGGCTTGTCTGCCCCCAACGGGGGGGGCTGCCGGCGAGGCGGGAGCGTTGTCGAACCAGAGAAGGAGGGCAGGGCTAGAGGCAAGGTGGGGCCCGGGGTGAACAGGGGGGCCGGCGTAGGGGGAAGAGTGAGTGAGGGTCCCAGGGATATGGTCCTTTGCAGGGGTGTGGGCGTTGGGGCCAAAGGTGGAACCACAGACGGAGGCGGAGCTATGGCAGGGAGGGGGATGAGGGGCTGAGAGAGTGCAGAGTGGGCCTGGTGCTGGAAACTGAGGTCAGGTGTGAGCGCCTGCATGGGGGGCTGCTGCTGCATCATCAGCGGGCCCGTGAAAGGGTTGGTGCTGCTGGGCCGGGCGGGGGCAGCCTCGCCCTGGGAGGGCAGAGAAGAGACGTGCAACGTCTCCTGTGAGCGGCTACGCGACGGGCCGGGCGGGGGTGGGAGCAGCGGGGCGTTATAGAAGGAGGAGGAAGAGGAGCAGGAAGAGGAGGAAGAGGCGGAGGACTGGAGGCCCTGCAGGGCGGAGAGCGGGACGGTCTGGAGGGAGAAGGAGGAGGGCAGGGTGCCGGAGGAGAACAGATGGCCAGGAGCAGAGGGGGGAGTGCGCAGGGAGGAGTCCCTGGTGAGGGAGCGTGTGTTGGTCCAGGAGGATGAGGAGGAGGAGGAGGAGGAGGAGGAGGATGGAAGGAGGTCTGATGTGAGAGTGTCGAAGGGGTCAGGCTTCCATTGTGCTTCTCCTTGGATGCAGTTGAGACCATTAGTCTGTGGATGGAGAGAGAAAAGTATGCAGTGTCAGGCGGAGTTTGGTGTGAACCAAGTTAAAGTACTCCAAATACCACAGACAACCAGCTTATAATAAGCGTATTCTCCAAGAAATGAATGACTATGAGCAACTGTTTATGAATCATAAATAATTCCTCTTAAAATTATGAACCGCATTTTAGCCACAGGAATAAGTTCAAAGTTCCTTTCAGGAAATTTCCAAATAAACGTGTTACAATATTTTCTTTCCTTTCCTACAAAGCTAAGGAAAAATAAAATGAAAGAACGCAACATGAAGCACACATAGCTGCTGACAGACTGCATTATATTAACATCCACACATTATGAACATTATTCAATGGGAGCTGATCACAATTCACAAGTCATTGCATACCTGCGCACTCATCACTTTTTCTACTGAAGAGAGCAGATATGAAAGGGTGTGTGTGTGTGTGTGTGTGTGTTGGGAGGGGGGGAAGACCAATAGTCAGCAGTGCTACAGTTTTTACAGATTCACCTATGGACCGCTATGTAGACTGACTAAAATTAACATTCATCCATACACTAATCAAATGGAGAGAAGAAAAAAAAACACGGCATATGGTTACCGAACTTGCGATGGATTAAGGGAACGTCAATGATACACAAAGACAAGAAGATGAGCACAAAGCTAATACATTGCAAAACAAGATGGAGGCGAAGGGGGGGGGGGGGGGGGGGGGGGGGGGGGGTAACTGGGGTATGGTAGACGGGGGAAGGGGGACCAAGTCATAGATGGCAGCACTGAACTGTGATTCTATGGTAGGTTGAAGAGTGAGAGAGGTGCTTGAAGTAAATATATATATACCTGTCACCCTGAGGGCTTCTCCGGCTTGTGTGAGAGAGACAAATGCGTCAGAGCACAGCAGAGAGAACAACACAGAGCGCTACACTCATCGGATGCAGCAAGGGAAAGACTTTGCCTGGGATCATTATTATTCTTTAGGGCGGCAACGAGTCGATTCATCGATTAGTCGATCGGCAGACAAATCGGATCAAATTTGTATAATCCATTTATCATTTAGATCATTTATCAAGTACAAATACCAAACATTTGCTGCTTGATGCTTCAGAAATTCAAATGTTTGGTTCATGGATCATTATAAAATAAATACCTTAGTTTTTTCAGATTAAGCAAGCAAATTTAAGACATCACTTTGGAGTCTGGTAAATTTTGAGACTAAATGTGAAAAATAAAAATAATCGTTGGCTGAAACGACTCAAATAATGTTCATTGCAGCCCTATTATAACTATTTTCCCTTCATAAACGCCGTCATAAATCCTGTGCTTTCCCTTCATCTGAACGGCAACATCATAAACAATACATCAACCGCGACTATCCACGACCATGCATACTGCTGCATCTAAGGACCCTTTTCACAGATTGCCCATCGTAGGGTAACGTAACTACCCGTTCCTGTCATTTTAACATTAGGTTCCATTTACTTGACAAGTTGTGTCTATACTGGTGCACTGCCATACCTAAAAATCGAACAGACCCGTAGTAATTGTCATGAGCTACACCGGTGTTGTTCCTACGGTGAAAAGGGTATACTGGCTGTAGTACTATAGGAATGCTATGTGTGTATGCTATGTGCTAATGTAGAGGAATCAAGCTGACCAACCTGTCCAGTTGGAGTGGCAGCGTCGGCCTTTGCGGCGGCAGCGGCAGCAACGGCTTCGGGGGGGAGGGTGTGAGAGGAGCGAGATCGTGGGGGGGGCTTGGGGGAAGCCAGACCCTGGGGGGTCCCGGCAGGGCCAGTGGCTGGTGTTTGAGGCTGCATGGGCGCCGGGAAGGTGGGCAGCATGGGCGCCGGGAGTTGGGACCGGACCGTGGGCGCGGCCTGGGGCTGCATGGGGGGCTGCATGGCCGACGGAACTTGGGGTCTCCCGGGGGTGGGCCCAGGAAGAGGGGGGCCGGAGGGAGCGGGGATGGAGGGCGGTGGTCCTGAGGGAGGGGGTCCTGGAGGGAGGACCAAGATGGTTAGAAAACGAAGAAGAAAATAAAATGTTTACGTGTATTATGACCCTAAAGAGTGTGTGTGTCTGTTTGTGTGCGTGTATGTGCGTGCGTGTGTACACTCACCGAGTGGCAGGTCAGTAGGCTTGGTCAGGGCAGTGGGGCCCGGTCGAGGGGCCCCGGGGGGGTTATCCTGGATAGGGCGGGGGGCTCCAGGGTGAACCTCTGGAATGGGTCTGGGTGCTCCTGGATGAGCGGGAGGAGTCTGGCGACCCAGGGCGGGCACACTGATCACACCGGCTCGGGCAGGAACGTTCTGGAGAGAGAGAGAGAGGGCGAGATCGTGGCTCAGGTTAGGCTGGAATGACCAAGAAGGAAGTAAAGAATAATGTTTTATTTAGTCATGCATCAGTAGCAGTGTATGCGATAGAATGACTGAAAAATCCTTTGGAACATTTTCCACAAAAGCATCAAACCCCCCCTCCGTTGTTATTGCGTATGGGTCTGGTTGGCGTTGACGAGGGAATTGAGGCTGTGAACATGTCAAGTCAAATCAAGTCAAGTCAAGTATATTTTATTTTTATAGTTACGGTTTCAAAGGGCTTAACAGGCCTTTGAGACAGGCTGGTGTCATATATTTACGACACCACCTAACCCTAGCCCCGTGTGACCTGGATTGTTTGGACTCACCGGTCTTGGCACGGCTCCGGACCCAGGAGCACCTGCTGCTCCGCTTCGACCTGAAAACACCACAAGAAGACACGGCAGAGAAAGGTCACCATGGGACCGCACACAGGGACAAGGCCCCCCAATTCATGCTCCGTGAGAGGCCAGCAGCGGGCCGTGCCATGGGCACGGGGGTGGCGGGACGTGGGCTGATGTGCAGCAGAAAGCCGTTCCCATGCTCGTGTCATGCACCCGAGTTTCCCCAGTCCAGTCCAAGATTTCGGTTTTCCCAATGCTATTCAGTCTATGATAAATCCGCTGTTAACAGGATGAACAGGTGAGCCGAACTTTGCGGACACTGTGATTTGTCCCATGTGGTACGACTAGTAGCGTTAGTTGAGTTGAGTTTCCACCCCACTCACCTGCTGCGTCGGGCCCAGAGATAGCAGGGCTCTTTGGTCCTTGGCAGCACAAGGTAAATCAGACCACAACACCGTTATGAACAAGCTACACACTAGGCCAGAGAATGCAGGTGTAGCCATGCCGTTCTTAACGGTGGCAGTGCACTTGACCCAGGAAAGAGAGTTATATGCAAGCCAAAGCTACAAGACTTGTTATTTATGTGCAAGCTGTTGATTGTGATGTTGTCGTGTTACGACCTGAGGTCAAAAAACATTTGAGATAACAAATATATTGTTCTTCAATCTGCATATTAAGTGGGAGTCAACGAATAACTTGTTGTGGTTACCTCTTGTTCTTCACAAGTACTACACACTGAAGTGGGTGACATTACACACGTCTTTTCACACACACCATCCAATACAAGCTACGTTTATTCATCCGTATGGGACCCATATTGAGGTTTACCACACAACCGAGTGTACATCCCCGCTAGTCATTTTACAGAAGTAAAACCACTGGATCTTCTCCAGGCCTCTGGGATTTGACTACTTCATCTCACTGATGCAGGGACTCATTTCACTGTCAAAAAGGCATGCGGGCGTGATCTACAGAAGCCTCCGAAACCCAACACTTTCTAACGTCCAACTAGCAAATAGGTTAGAACACAAAATCTCTACCTCATTCAATTATAAAGACATCAATAATAATCATTATACATTCAATATAAGTACTATATCTAAGTAGTAGATACGTTTATATATAAGTACTATAGTAAATATATATGTACTATGTCTAGCAGCTACCTAGGGAGTACAAACACAACACTGTACAGTTACCTTCACTGCCTCTCCTCCTAAGAAGAAGCGGGCTTGGACATTCCCCAAAGTCTTAAGAGGCAAAGAGGGGACACACAATGCTCAACACCAACAGCGGGAAGAAGGCATCACACAGCCATGTGGGGGTGGGTGGTGTGTGTATGTATGTGTATGGTTAAAATAAATCATAGAGATCCGTAAACTAGCCAACTCAGCCAGTGTCTAAACCACGAGGAAATTAGTCTTGTAAATTGACCAGTGGACAGATGTCACAAGTAAGCCAAGTAAAAATGAATGGGAAGTAAGATTGACCAAAAGCACAGTTTCAAAGTGTGATGTCCCTAAACACAGAAGTGAGCTGCCCATACAGCACCTTAGGTGGATTCACCTATAATGGATGCCAGGATAGCCTTTATTGACTCAACCTCAACATGTAGCACATTGTCTATTCTACAGTAAGCTACTGCTAACTACTGTTATCTCAGGATTTTATACAAGCACTATTAGCATTAACTAGCTATGCGTCTCGTGGAATACATTGGTGAACAGAAACTAGCAGATGCCGACACAGAAAAAACGAATAACTAATTAACATTTTCACAGCAGTAACTTTACCTGCAGAGCCTTTTCTAAACAGCATAGGACTCATCATGCCTCCTTTTGGAATGACAGGAAAAGAGTAGAAATAGTATGGGAAAAGTGACATACTGTACATGTTGAACCCTGCATGTGCACCATCTACGTACTCCATACTACACTACAAGACATCCGTTGGGCTGATTTGCTGCTCTTCTCTAAATATCTCCACCTTTGTGTGCTGGTGCTAGTGGTGGGCTTAGGGGGGGGGGGGTACCTGAAGGGGGCGGTGGTCGCTGGGGGGGCGCAGGTCTGGCTGGAGGGGCGTTGGGTCGTGGGGGTGGGGGACGCTTGGGCTCCAGGGCCTGGGATGAGGGAGCGCCGGGCTGGAAGTCCCCCGGTGGGCCTGGGGGAGATATTATACTGGTTACAACTACTATGTGTGTGTGTATATATCTATATCTATATATATTTACTGTTTATATTACCGATATTTTATGAGTTACATTGAACAAGATTTTGGATTATTAGTTGGTATCGGCTTTTTGTATTTAGCATATAGAGCCTTTTTATGCATATATACTTTATGTAACCATAAAATATTAGCAATAATTAAATAGTCCTGTTCACAACAACACACAAAACAAAACTCTCACTTTGCTAATGTTTAATTAGCACCAAAAACGAAACACAAAAAGCTACTGGAAAGACTAAGGAAGGGTTAGGTAGGTCGTACTGCGTATACCAAACAGTGACTCCCACTGCAAGTATGCAAACACTCAAACACACCAAAGCCCACTGGCACACATTACCTGTCATCTCTCTCCTGCAAGGGGACGGACTAAAACCTCCTTCCAGGACATCACATAGGGAACACAGTTACACTTTAGAATGAAAGCGGGAGGCGATCGCTGACACATCACACACACACACACACACACACACACACTCTCCGCACCTTGTGTGGGTCGGGAGGGTTGTGTGGACCGGCCTGGCCTGCTGGGGGGCTCCCCTTGGGTGGGAGAGTGACAGGGACTACCTCGAGGGGAGGGGACGGGGGAGCAGCCCGGACCGGAGCCCGCGCCGGGCTGGAGGTGCTGGGGGAGGATCTCATCCACCTCTTCGTCAACTTCGCCTACGGCAGAGGGAGAGAAGGGGAGAGAGAGAGAGAGAGATATTCAGTGTGAACGCCCATTGAAGCGCAGCGTTGCTTTACCATGGCCCAAGCATGAACAGAAAAACAGCGTGAGAGGAGTGACCAGTCCAGAGACCTTGAGGTGTAACCATCAACATCCTGCTTGCGGACATAAGTCCCAACATTTTCATTCAACTCCATTGTGCGACATTGATCATCAAGAAATAGAATGCTCAAAATACTCAATAACGTTATTTTGAGTGGAACAGCAATACAAAATGCTTGACAAGCGAAATAAAGCTACAAGAACAAGTCAAGAGTTTAGAATCAGAATCAGCAAGCTGCATTTCAGCAAACAACAATTCAAAGTTCGCAACACAGGAGTGAGTTCAGGCACGGGACCAGTTATTATTGTTTTGAAGCACGCCCTACAGCTCGTTCTGCAACCCCAGTTCAAGGCCTTCAGCGCTCACCTTCCATGTCGTAGTCATCGTCGCCCATGTCTGTGTCCTCGGCCAGCAGGGTGGAGCTGGCGGAGGTGGGGATGGTCCCGCAGATCCGGTCCACGCTCATCTCCTCCTCCAGGCTCCTGATCCAGCCGGGGCTCTTCAGACGGATGTCAATCATCTTGCCCAGCACCTGCGTTGCCAGGCGACAAAATGAATTGCGGTCACACAACAACAACAAAACGACGTCAAAAAAGCCTGTTGAACATCCGGGAATGGACCCTGTTCACAGAGGTGTCAGTGTAGGACAAACACAGGTGCACTGCAATGTACCACTTTAAATATTCTTCACTAGTCTAGTGCGTGGGTACATAAAAGGAGCAACTCCATAATTAGTGTTATGAGCGACACCTGTGTCTGTCCTACGATGACACCTCTGTGAAAAGGGTCTATTCACGGTAAAATCATGAGAGTGGAAAAACGGTCAAGTGTTTAAAACCATTGTGACTAGCGTGTTCAATGTTGCTAGGGAGCTGGATGTGCTAATCGCTCTCGCGTGGTCTCGTACCGTGGAGGCGCTGAGCGACAGGGCAGCCAGAGCAGAGTAACCCTCCAGGAATGTCACCCACATCTTCTCCTCAACAAACCTGCAAAGAGAACAATGGCGAAGCTATCCGTCAGCTATGAGTCAAATGTGCTGTGAGAATATCTGTTTTTCACTGCGCCTGCCTCTGTAGGAGACAATTTAGATTCAAGAACGCTCCCAGATCATTTCTGACCAATCAGGGCATCTCTTCCCTGATTGGCTCGGGGGAATACATCTTGCCTGTCAATTACAGGTGCATGAAAAGCAACACACGGGAGTTTTAACATACCTTTTCTCAACAAAAAGCAGTTCAAAAAAAGAAGCGAATATAAATGCAGTTATCCTACAGATGACATCATGGCTGCAGCACCCTTTGGGTCCTTGAAGAATAAGACCCTTTGGGTCCCCCCCCCACCCCGGCGCCTTTTCCCACCCACCTGATGAGGATGACCTCTCCGAAGGTGGTGAATTTGTCCAGCAGCTCGTCGATGAGCGCGTCGTCGAAGAAGTCGTTGGGCCCCGAGGAGCAGAGGGACACCAGCACGGTGCCGTCCGGGGGGCCCTGCAGGGCGATGACTTCCTTGTACACCTGGTGCCGGGCCTCTGGGTCAACCTCCAGGATCTCCACGTCCATCACCGCCATCACAGGCCTGGCCACACACACACACAGATGCATACATGACACCACCATGTCTGCCCATATATGGCCGCAGAACAGAGAGTTGCATACATGACACCACCATGGCTGCCCATATATGGCCGCAGAACAGAGAGTTGCATACATGACACCACCATGGCTGCCCATTTATGGCCACAGAACAGAGAGAGTTGCATACATGTCACCACCATGGCTGCCCATATTTGGCCGTAGAGCCTCGTTGAGACGACACTTCCGCGAGTCACGAGCTAGTGGGACGGTCAGAAAAATGCGGCTCGAAAATGGGAACCATCACCGAGACTGATACGTTACTTATTAGGAAAACAAAAAAGATTTCAGTTTCGTATAAAAGTTGATCTTCATCGTCGTTATGGCTCCTGATCAGGTTAGACATGTGTCAGACAGTCCCTATGGGCTTGTATAATGGCATCCTGTACCTCACCGTATTACCGCCATCTTTTGCTGACTCTTACCACTTGAAACGTGTATTTACATATGTAAAAATGCTTTTGCATAGTCAAATCAAACAAGAGCTGAAGGGCTGAAAGCTGTTTCGCGTGAAACTGAATGAAGCCAGCACTGAGCTGCGTCAAGGTGCATGCTGCTGTGTGTGCTGCCGCTCTCTGCCAGTTACTAACTAGCTAGCTAGCTAGTTACCTGTGGTCGGAGGTCTTAAGCTCAGCCCTGCCATAGTACTTCAGCTCGCCGGGGTTCCAGTTGCTCTCCGGATCGTCCTCGCTGCCGGCCGCAGCGGACTGCCGCTCCCACGACGTTCATCTCCTCAGCTGGGAATCACAATCAACAGCTGTTAAAACGCACCGTCGCCTTGGCGCGCTGTGTGGTGGGGTGCAGTTAGAAAACGAAAGAAATGATCGAGGTCAACGAAAATAAGAATTGATTCATTCAAATATGTTTTGCGTGTAGTGTAAACACTTACCGGTAACACTTTACCATCAGGATACATTCATTAATCCTTCATTAACATCAGTTAATGCAGTAATAAGTATTAGCTAACAGCTAATTAACAGTTAACTAATGGTCTAGTTATCATTTACTAATGGTGTTCATGTTGTTTACTAATGCTGTTCATGTTAACTAAAGTAATGGTGTTAACTATGTTATTCATTTATACATCATTGACTAGCCCAGTCACACAACCCTTATGCTAATGTTTTATAATTATTATTATTACTGCATTTACTAATGTTTATGAATGCACCCTTATTGTAAAGTGTAAGCGAATGACCTAAAGGCCCATTAAGGGAAGTCTGTTGACACCGTGGTTCTTATTAAAATTCACTAAAATTCTTTTAGTGACGGCCCCCCACGCAAAAACGTTAACGCAGGTCTAATAAAGGGAAGTATTTTGTCTGCGCTTCCCTCACCTGTTTTGTCAAAGTTCCACTTCCTCCTGTTCCAGAGCACGCGGTCAGTCCACGCGGGCGTGCGGCACTTCTCGCTGGTATCGTAATCCTCCGAGAACAGATCGTACTTGTAGGTGGGGGCGAAGTCCAGGTCTCCCTCTATGAACCCACGGAAGACCTGCACAAACATGGACGTGTTGATGAACAGACAGCGAGCAAGTCAACAGGGCAGATACTGTATATGTGTGTTTGACGTGTACCTCCGTTATAGATTACAATACATGAGCCTCTCAAGCCATCAGAGAATTGGAAGAGATGCGTTAGTAGTTTCAGCCACTTAGGATGACCTAACAACCTATCATCTGTGGAGGTTTCCATTATGTGTGTGCAGAGGGAACGATAACCATTTCATAATGAACCATTTGACTTGCAGTGTGGCTGCGCTGGGACTTGGAGAGCCTTGATCATCGGTCCCCAGGTGCCGTGTCAACAAAATGTTTGATAGGAAAATATCACTACTTGTCTCCTTAGTTGGTTCTTATTTGTACTCTCTGAACGTTTCAAAGTGCACTTATTTTACATATGTATATCCTCGCCGTACCATGTTTCATGTTTCCATCTTATTTGGTGTGGTTGTCAGCCACAACAACTGAATTGACAATTTGCACATTTTGTGAACAAATCACGCCTCAAAAACAAGTACACGTTGACCTTACCATTCCAGCGTTCTTCTGGTCCAACAGCTGGTCCCCGGCGGTCAGGGCCTCCCAGTTCTGCTGCTTTATGAGCTCCTTGACCTCCTCGTTGGGCAGGTTGATGCGGTAGTTGAAGTCCCCGCACCAGAACACATAGTCATGGGAGTACAGCAGGCGACCCTGGGGAGGAACGGGGAGTTAAACCTGGAATATCTACTGGGAATGTCCGGAGTTGATGCAAACGATCAGACTGTCTTGATGCGTTTTCATTTGGATCCATGTTGGAATAAATTGTAATTTGTATTTATTTTGTGGCCATCTACTCTGTTTAGGCCCATAGCAAACCAGTGGTTTGTGCAAAGTGCATGTCTTGGAATCAAAAGAAATATTTACCGTGTGAAAATACTTTTTCCACATGGTAGTAGCTTTGACATGATAGTAAAATATTTAGTTGGGTCAACCATTAAAAAGGTGAGTTAGACAGCTCAAGTTTAAGGTTACCATAGGAAAAGAGAGCCTGCGTGTGATCTCATTGTAGTCATCGTTCCTCTCCTTGACCTGTGATTGGCCAGCTGCAAAGTGGGAGCAGAGGAAGCAGATACTGGTGGTGTGGAATAACAGGCGGATGGCAACACCCCCTTTATTGCCAGTGGCTCCGCCCATTCCGGTTTTGACTGTATCCACTGCGACATCCCTGAATCACAAATAACATAGGAAAGAGAAAACCAAGTATCCAAGTCTATTAAGGTATTGACTCTTTTTGCATCAGAACGATGAAAAAAACAGAGGCAAATTGTGATCATTACTATATTCGATTGGTTAAAATAATTTAATTGCCAGTAAAATCAATAATTTATGCGCAAAAATAAATAAAAATGTTTTCTTGCAAAAGTGCTTCGTATGTGTCAAATCTTTTTTAGAATTATTTTACCAATGGTGCCTGATTTAAAAAGGACCCAAATACTGAAAGTGTGTCTTCCTATGCTAGACATCAGCCGTGTCTTGTGCTTGTATGTTGTGTTGTGTCTACGGAGAGACCGGGCGTGGCTAGGTACCGTACCTGATGAAGGGCGCGTGTTGTGGGCGGATGAACACAAACAGACACACGCCCACCAGCTGCTCCGAAGCCAGCAGGACGTACTTGTTGTCCCGGGAGATGTTCTTCTGCAGCTCAGCAGCCCACAGCTTCTGGTTGGTGGTGCTGAGAGAGACAGTACCATAAGATGGCCGAGCAGAAGCAGAATAAGGACATGGTGAGGATGAAAGTGGGTGTCTCTGTATCTGTGACTTCTTCAGATATTTGCTCAAAAGAGAGTGTGTTTTTGTTTAGCGTGGCATCATTCTTCCTAAGCTGATCAGCGATCATACCTGTGTTTGCATTTCAACCATTAAACAGAATAGAATTATAAAAATAATGCAAAACCATGATTTATTACTAGACTATTATTCTCGTCATCCAAAGATAATGCACTGTCAACAAAAAATGCATTTTATTATTATTTAATCATTTAGGCTACATCCCCCTCCACCCACCCACAATCTATTTGATGTAATGTCTAACATTTTAAATATTTTTCATGCATTGCCAAAACTCTGCCATCATTTCAAGACAATCCTTTGTGTTTCGCTCTGTGTTGCGCAGAACATGACCACGTCTTGCAAATGGCCTGGAGGCCAGATAACGCGCATTGCACAACATAACAACTGTTAGGTGTGTTAGCTTGCAGAGAGGTCACATACCTGGCACTGACTATGTTGCCTGCGTTCAGCTCCACCATTTCCTCAAAGCCAATGGCAAAAATATCTACAGGGTTGGACTTGCTGTCTACGAGGTCAAACGAACAACAGGCATTGAAAATATTATTGACGTCAAAGGCGTTTAGATGCTACCTTTATTATATTCAAAATTCACAATTTACCAAACAGACAACAGGTGATTCTGTTCAATAAAATGATGTACCTTGAAACTCTGGAAGTCCCGCCTTCTTTGGCGCGTCCAGCAGCCAATCGTTGAGTGTCTGGTTGCGGAAGGCAATGCTGCGAAACTGCTTGCCCCCGTTGACGTTCCAGGTACCAACACACACGCGGATCTGCTTGGGCCGCGTGTACTTGCGGTAGTTCTGACACATGCCCAACAGTACTCTGGGAGAAGCTGCACCAGAGGAGAGACTCAGTAAGCGTGTGTGTGTGTGTGTTCTCCTGCATATGGAAATAGGAACATTGAAGTGGATAGGAACAACCAAACATGGGTCACTGCACACAAAACAAACTCAGTTGGAGATGGTACAACTATGGATGGAGATGGATGGATGGGGGCATCATACAGTTGTTAATGGGAACCACTGTAAGGGGCGAATTACATGCCATCTATTTATACCAAGCACTTGAACAATAGTCTTGCATTCTGGGAAATGTGAACACAGGGATACAAACAATGTTGAGAGAAACCTGAAGCAGTAATGAAAATGAACATTTGAAAGCTATGATCCGACTCAGCGTTTTGGCAGTAAGGTTTTTGGCAGATTGCCCTTGTGCTTTCTGTGAAATTCTAGTTTAATCCAAAAACAATCATACATTTATTTGATAATATGATAATGATATGATAATATTATTCAGCAATCAGTACAAATGCTGACAAAGTAAATCGTTAACCTAAATTCACCTTAACACCCATCTGTCCTCCAAACCAGGTCTACACTGATTAAATAAAGATGACGACGCAATGACAATGTAATCAAAAATAAATAACATGGTGGGAACATATACCACAGGAGAGAGGGGCACACAGACGGGGTTGTGGAACAAGATGGAGGACAGATAGTCATCCGTCAGCTAGCCAGTTACCGTACCTGATTGTAAAACAGGCTCAGTGACTAATATCAGGAGCGATAGCAGCACAGAGAAGGGAGAGAAGGGAGGGGTTAACAGGGCGCTTTAACAGATAATACAAGTAGAGCAGTCAGTCAGCCAGTTAGTCAATAAAGGGCTAATCTAGCTGGACCATGTGAGCAGCACCGATGGGAGATTAGACCTCTCGCTTGGTCACGCAGAGAAACAGCCCATCTTCTTAACACAGAGTGGTGGACTCACTGCATGCCCTTTACCCACCAGCAAGGGCGAATCAGCCAGTTATACGCTAGAGTGAGCAGTCAGCTGGTCGTAAAATAAATATTAATATGATATAGAATAAAAAAGATTGTAGAATCCAGCTTTATAAAATTTCTATAGGTAAATAAAGCTAAGAAAAAAATGTGTGCGTAGTAAAATAATGAAATAAAAAAAGTGTATATATATATATATATATATATATATATATATATATATATATATATATATATATATGTTATTTCCCGTTGTCAATCATGCTAGCAAACCAGTTCAAGAGGCCTCTGTGATGTCATCACAATGAGGCGTTGACTTCCTGGTTTCAGGCATTACCGTAAAGACTGGAGGTGGTGAGCAGCGCTCGAGCCTTGTCAGCCAGGTCGCTGTTGAGGGTGGAGCCCAGCCTCAGGATGTCTATGGCTTCTTGCTTGGAGCTGTCAAAGAAGTTGTTCTGGATGGTCCGAGTCACAGAGCGTGCCCCGTCCTTCAGCTTTCCCACCTGGCAGGAGACCAAGAAAAAGACACTGTTGTTTAATGCTTATAAGAATATGACCCTTTACTATTTAGTGGATGCTGTTATCCGAAGCAACTTGCAGTGAGCTTTTTAATTTCACATTTCTTTGACTTATGTCATTAATGGGCAGGCTGGGGTTAGGCAGGTAGGGGTTAATGCCCAAAGGTTCTGGGTTCAAACCCCAAGCACATTGGAATTCAAACCCTGAACCTTTTAGCTTGAATTCAAACACCCTAACCAGTAGACTATCTTGCCCCCATATTATTGTAATGTTATAAAGTAATGTTGCAAAAAAATAAGTTTCACCCAGAAAAGAAAGGCGGCAGGCTTCGCACTACTTAAATAATTTGAAATTAAAATAACTTTTGTGTATTTCTTTAAGAGCGAGATCAAGTCAATTTGATGAATGTGATATTGGTGGGTGATGTATTGCATTCTGTTGTACGATTCATTCAATTTTATAAAAGTAGGCCTGATCATTTATTTTTATTATCAATACGTCAAATCTTCCTTCGACAAGAAAAGAGTTACTACTCTAAAATAACTGAATTATCGATTAAACGCATTAAAATCTGTTCTGATCTGATTGGGAGGACAGTGAATACAGATATCTTTCATTTTCTCCCAAAAGGCAAACCCTGATCAAAAGCAACAAAGTCAAATCTTTGGACGCACATGACAATGAATAAATAACCCATCCCGCACCAACATCATAGACCACCCAAGCTTGAGGTCATCTGTGTGCCCATATAAGGGTTTCCGGATCCAACAGTCTCACCAGACTATGGGAAACTCCACAGAGGCTAAAAACTATTGCCAGAAACGACGTAAAATGCCAACACTGCCTAATTTCCTTGGGATATATAAAATGGTATATAGATTATCAACGGGTAACCATTTGTTTTAGTTTTGAATAAAAGCGCTAGCATTGCCTAGCTTAGCATTTGATGTCCGATATCAACCGGCTTGCGCGTTGTCGTTACCAGCATGGAATCATTTCTGCAAGGAGCCTAAAAGCAATTGAATAATGAAGAAACAAAAATGGTAATTTTACATATAATGACTTCCCTGTGTGCTATATTAATTGTCTTGGCTATACGTACTTCAAGGGCGAAATGATGAAGTCACGGCAAACAAATACTGCATTCGTTTTCCCGTTAAAAGAGAACGCTGATGGAGCCGGACGTAAGTGACGCCGACGTGACCAAGTGACGACAACGCTCGGGTGGTCTATTCCAGAAGAGCACAAAGACCAACCCAACATTCCCAGCAGCTTCAAGGGATAAACACTGCACCAGAAACAAGGAGCTTTGTCACGACAACAAGACGGACTGGCGTTTGACTTACCACGCGGGCAGAGAGGTCCAGAAGAGAGCAGAGAGAAAGGGGCACACAAGGGTTTAGAAACAGAAGGCACACGGTTCTACACTCAAGAGGCAGCACTTCACGCTCATCTCAAAGAGCATGACATGCAGCTGTTTATTGTTAAATATGCACTCGCCAGGCCCATAGGATGTGGGCATGACAGTTCAGACACTAACACAACCAGCGCTTCCGACAGCTTGTCTTCCCCCCACTTGCATGACCTTCCATGATCGATGGACTACTTAACATAAATAACTAGGATGTAATATCGGACTTAATATTTAAGATATAACATCAGGTACGATTATGAGAAGTAGTCAAGGAATGCTGTGAGGGGAATGAAAAGCAAATGTCAGCGGATATCAGTGGAACAAATTGAAATTGACAACTTAGACGGTAAGCCAAATCATAAACTCGTAATCAAAAAGCATTAAAACCGCTGTATAAGCTTAGCACTTATAACGAAATATCTAAATTGAAAAGATAATTCTTACATCTCACCTCCGACAAAGTTGATTGTTTTATAGTCTCAGTTCTGAGCTGAAATCATCCAATAGGCCTTTAACGGTGCTACAGTAATTCTGCCAGAAAAGCATGCTTAAAAAGGGACACTGAAAGCCCTTTTTCAGTACCTTGGCCTTTCCGTCCAAGGCGCCTGTGCCAGCGTAGATCTTGCTGACCGAGTCTCCGTTGACGGTCCACATGGTCCGGAAGACCTCCTGGAAGCGGGCCACCAGCTGGGGCTTCTCAGTCAGGCCCATCTCTTCCAGCTGCTTGGGTAACATCTGCTGGCCCGACCCATCCACAGGAGGATAGAAGAGCATTTAAGTACGCACCGAAACCCAAACTGGTAATGGAGTGTCAGCCCAGCATCAGGCCGCAGCACCACCGATATAGACCAAAAGAAAATCTGATGTTTAAAGAAATCGGACTAGGTCTTATATTTAACATTTAGAGGCATGTCTTTAAAGGAGACTTTTCATTTTAAGTCACTTAGAGAGGTACTCGACGTCACCTGATGCTAAATACTGACGATTAATTGGTAGGAACTAATCAGAGTGAGATACGTTGGCGTTTCCTGTATTTGTGTGTCTGCACTGTGCGGCGGTGTCATGCTTGAGAAGGCTGCTGTGGGGATCTGACCTCCAGGGCAAAGTAGGCCTGGACACTGTTGGTTCTGTCCAGACAGTCCAGGCAGTTGGTCCGGAGGGTCCCACTCTGAGTCCTGGCAAAAGGTTGCAGAGGGGTGAACATTAGAGAACACCTCATGTTCACAGTTATAGCATGATACGAATAAATTTATGCATTTGTGAATGAATTAATAAATACTCTCTACAACTGAAGAGACTGCGGATGAGCAAAACACAACAAATACCCGATAACATTTTCAAAGCCCATCAACATCATAAAACTTAGCATGGTGACAATACGGGCCTAATCACACGTGTCAGCACTCCCTTGTGATGGTTCACCTGGCAATGCCGGTCTCTCCAGAGTAGTAGAAGAAGCCACAGTCTTCGATGAACCGGTTGACCTGGGGCTTGAGCACGCTGTGCAGCTTCTCCGCCTTGCCTCCCTTCACCATCTGGTGGTAGTCGAAGTTCACCATCTTCACGGTCTCGCCATGCTCTGATGCCTTCAGGTGACTCTGAACGCCAGCAGGAGCGCAGTAACAGGAGCGAGAGCCATGAGAACACAAAGAGCTACACGTGCACTTAGGCACACGCATTGTACACACATGCATGGCCTTGCTACGGTATATTAATTACACTTTATAACTCATTATTTTGTCATTTAGAAGAGACTTATCCAAAGAGAGTAATGAACATTTACTTTTTCATTTGAGTTGATGACAACGTTGATGTATGAAATGAAAAGCACTACTAATACATTAATATCTGATCCGTTAAAATGGCGGGTTCCTCTGACCTGGAATGCTTTGCTGAGCATGTGCTCTCCCTCCTTGCTGCCCAGTAGGTTAATGATCACCTGCTTGCCATACAGCCTCCGTAGAGCACTAAAGTGTCTGGAAAACACAAACGGACACATCTATAATGTACACATTCTACGCACATTTACATACACTGGTGGGGACACGCATGACCTCTGCTGTCCAGCTGGGCCATCACGGAGCGCTTTGTAACCATTCGACTTGGTATGCATTTTAAATCACCAGCAAGATGAACATATAAAGCCATAGTTTTACATTTAAATGGTGCAGTGGGTACAATTTGAGAGTTGAACACAGAGACAGAGAGAAAGAGAGACAGAGACAGAGAGAGAGAGAGAGAGATGAGACTAAGACTAAATAACCAGAAATCTGTCCTCTGCGCCATTGAGAAGTGTTGCTTTTCGCGCACCTTTGACTGACAGGCTAGATGGATTAGCAAAACAATTATCGTTAAATATGCCATGATTGGTCAGAAATGAACCGGGTCTCTCATACAGAGGCAGGCGCAGCCAAATCGCAACAGATATTCTCATAGCACATTTCACAGATGGCGATGCCATTTCTAACAAATAAGCTCATAAATCTTACATTCAGCACCTTTAACATGAAAGGACTTGCTCATTTACCATGCTGTTTTGCAGTTGTCATGGTGAACATCACTTGCAGTATCTTATGAAACATTACATCGTACGTTTCACAATATACGGATACATTCACAAACCTCTTGGCCCAGACCGAGCATGAAAATCATCAGCGTACTAATAATAATCTTCCACCAGTTCATTAAAACGTATTCACACATGCCTAAATGACACATCTGCGTCTATTGATTGGGTGTCACAGGAGGTGGAGCGCAGGGCGCAATGTCTCGAAGACCCACTGCATCTTGATAACGAACTGAGCTGTCTGTGTGATAACGGTCTCCTGTATTAAGCAAACACTGGTGTCCTCAAAGGAAAACAAAAGAGAGTGACTAAGACCATCTCAAGCACAAGGGCACGTCTGGCACTGCACACCATGAATCACCACCACACAATATAGCAGTGCCGCAATCTGATCCGTGCTATGTTGAGGTAAGTCTTAACCTCACTATCAACCCATTTGAGAGGAAATCCTCCATTAAATGCTTTGGGGTCTTAGATTAATATTATGCTATTCATAACGGAGATGTGAAGGCATGATGTTTGTGCTGCGTCGAATAAACTGTGGGACAACGCAGGCCATATAGGCTGGCCCATGAGTCATTTGGGTTGCAAATGGACATCTGCCTGAGATCAGATCAGCAGGGCGTTGGTCTAGCGTGTATTGGGGTGAGCCTTGGACACAAACTTTTGCTGAGTTAATTTCCTGGCATTTCTCTAGCTGGTGGCTGTTACAGGGAGGCAAGTCGAAACAGCTCAGGACTGGCCTGCCTGACACACACATTTCTTGAAGATTACCTTTCAAATGCTGGCGCGTTCGCCTCGAATCCCCTGGAGAGCTTGACACGATGGGAGCCCACCTGCAAGGAGGAGGCAAACACAGGGAGTGTGAAGGGACACAAGGCACACACTTCCTTTAGAAATGACATCACCTCTTGCAGTGGGTCGGTGTGTGTGTGCATATTGTAGAGCCACACATTGCTGCAGAGGGCCAGACATTCTGGCGGATAAAGGCGGATTTGAAGAGCAGCTTTAGGAGATAGGTTTGTTGTGGAAAAATCATACCCAAAAGAGGACAGTAAAACAACCACTGAAAGCACAGGGAAGAGGAGGTGATTGGTTCTAAACAAGATCAAAAACTGTATGAATAAGAAACCCGTTTTCCCATCTTTCAATAATCCCGGTATTCCTCCGTCTCTGTCTATCCTGCATGCATCTCCACCATTATCATTCCCACTTCTTGAATGTTTTGGATGGTGCCTACACTCTTGTGACCTTTTCATTGCTGCCTTTATCGGGAGACTTCTCTCTTCCTCTCGGTTTCCGAAATTACCTCTTTCTGTTTGTGGTGACGGGGATTGGGCCAGTTACTACAGTTTGCACAATGCTGCTGCCATTTTGACTTCCCCTTGCTAACACAGTTTTTCCCAACGCAGTTGTGTCTAGACCTCGCCACGCCCCCCCAGCGCAGTCAGAACTGTGTTAGGAATAACAGCGTTAGCAATCCATGAATATTTAATAACTTGATTAGCTTGGAGCCGATAGTGCTGCTCGGATTACTACAGTAAAAGACCCTCCTCTCCCCCCACACTCATGGATAGCTTTACACACATGATGCACGGTTGACTAGGCTGATAGTCTAAGTTTTCTCTCGGCTAGATGGATCATAACAAGCAAAGTTTGCTAGCGCTAGGCGTTTCGTGCAACTCGACCTAAGCAGAACTTCATTGTCCAGAGTTAGTTAAATCCATCTTTAAAAAATTAAACCTCAACCAAATGGACAGCTAATCCAAGCAGGAGACAAAGGCGCAAAGCATCTACTTTTAAAACGGGGGTAGTAAAACACTGAAAAACAGCCCCAAAACACATGAAAGACCCAACCAAAACACGTCTTGTTGACTGATTTATGGCTAAACTTTGGCAGTCTACCATATCGCCCGCCTCTGCCTATATTGCTGCACCATCAGCAGTTTTAAAGGTTTGGTGAATGCCTTAGGGGATGTTTTTCAGGACAGGTTCTCACCTGATAAAATATGTCTGGGAGCTGAGGAAATAAAGAAAAAGGCCCTTTACCGATAACTAACCTCCCTAACGCAAGGTGTTTTCTAGACCTGTGCAATGTCAGGAAAGGCAAGGTTTATTTTATTTGGAGTGGGAAGATGACGGATAGCTTCAAACTTCTGGCATTGCACAGCACATTTCTACTGCATGAGAGAGCCATCACCAGCAGAGCAAAACAAAAACAAACATAAATATAGAAGCAATTATTAGGGGTTGTTGTACCAGGTGGGGGTTTTCATCCATTCCATTAGGGCGTCGATTCTCATTCAGTTGCAACAAAACGCCCTTAATTGACTTTTTCTGAACACACAGCATGAATAGATGTGGTTAAAACTCCACAAGCCTCCCAATGAAAGCATGGAAGCTCTTGTACTCCATCCCCCTCCGCACACACACACACACACACACACACACACACACACACACACACACACACACACACACACACACACACACACACACACACACACACACACACACACACACACACACACACACACACACACACACACACGAATTCTACCGGAATTCTTACATTCTTGGCTTGATATAACATATTTGATTAATCATTTATTTCTAATGATATGAAACATTTCAGAACTGCATAATCTATATGCATTTTCTTTGTTATTTTTACTTGATAAATGCCTAAAATGACTATTGCTATTAAATAATTACCAAAAACAAATTCTGCAAAAACGACTAACTGATTAATTAGCTAACATTTTCATACTAATTACTACAAATTCAAGACTCTTAATTTGGGACTAATAGAAGCGGGACTGCGAGACCATAGAAAGCAATAATAAAAATGCAAGCTTTAGCTCTGTTTTCCCTGCTAGTTCTGCCATGTTTTTACTCCATTTCACTTTCAGAAAAATATAAACAATCAGCAGGTTACACAATGTGAGTTTAAAGGAATAATTCATCCTAGCAATTAGACATTCTTTGTACACATTTTTATACAACATTTAGAAATCACTATTGAAGATTTTGTCAAAAATGTGTAAGCCCTCATTCTCAGTCTACGATCTGTCCTCTCAACATCCGTTCACCCGCTCGACTTCACACTTGGCGGGAGTATTGCTGAGGACCAAAGGAAGCGCAGTGCCGACTAGTGTGAAGTTGTTGGGATGAGCTGCAAGCAGCAATAACGGAGGCCAAGCAATCGGCCCGTTCTGAACAGGCGCGTCGTGAACGGGGACTGCACTAGTTGAACTCAAATCCCAAAATGCAGCGTCCACAGATACACCACCGGTGTAACTTGTGCCTAGCTCAGAGTGGGACATCACCAACCACCAACTCTGCTCTCTCCCGTGCCTCCTTCCCACAGAATATCTGTTCGGTTTTATAAACCGACTCAAAGTGATTAGATGATGATTCCCCTGCTTTCAATATTTCTAACACGTAACTGCCAGAATCAGAATAGATAGTAGCCATATTTGATAACACCAGCGGCTAGCAGCTGCCAACTGTTTTGATAGTCGGACTGAGCCTATATGGGCAATGTAGGAAACAGCAGCTTGAGAAATCGTGTCACTGTCTACTTTCCCCATACTGTATTGCAGTATGGGGAACACTTTTGTGTTAATATCAAACCCACAATCCTTTCTTGTTACTTCCCACAATGTGAAAGAATCGTTTACATCCATTGTCTCTCTGAAGATGCTTGGTATTGGCTGCCTGTGTCTTCCCATGATCATGCTAAATTAAATCAAATACTTCACTGTCAAGAAGTGTCCTACAAAAAAAAGAAAAAAAGATATCTATTTACTTATAGAGTGAATTATTCCTTTAAGTATTAGCACTTACAAATGCACCCAGATTGCGACAGAAGAAGCTTCCTGTAGGACTACTGCATTGTGTTGCTGCAGATGATTATTGATCCGTCACAAACCAATGGCAGGTTAATAATTTATATTTCCAGAAGGCGACATCATAAACCTGGGTATGTTATTAGAGATTTAGCTTTCTTTTCCCCATTACCTGTATTCCTGGCTGTTCCCAGAATAACGGAATGGACCCGCGGATCTGTATGAAGGATGACACCTTGTCATCCAGGAATATGACCTGTTTACAGCAAAGAGAAGGAGGGCATTATCTTAATTGCAGGGTGATTGAGGGATTGGTTTAATTTCAGGGTGGTGAGATTGCAATCCCAAATGGAATACAAAAAACCATATACAACAGTATGTCATTTAATCCTTAGGGCTGAGCGAACCTGAGAAAAGTGCTTTTTTTTAATGAAAACAGAAGATTGAAGAGTTCCAGCTTTCAGACCTTCAGCAGGGCCTGGGGTGGAGTCGTGTAATAACCATAATAACAAGCTATTACAATATAATGCTGAGTGCAGGAGGGCGTGTACACCCCGACACTTTGGTACGTCATCGACGCCGACGGCAGCCATTTTAGACCGAGAGCTTCTTCCCTAACCCGCCGGGAACTCTCTGCCACTGACCTGCTCCGTCTCCACGAAGTTGGCCACCTGTCCGTCGTCGTTGGTGCCGCGCACGTTGAAGCGTGTGCCGGCGCGCTCCGAGCTGAGGCGGGAGATGATGCAGGCCTTGGCCTGTTTGTGGCCAGCGTAGATGGTCCGGACCTCCACGCCGCCACACATCAGCCTCAGCAGCCAGTCCTCGCAGTGGACGCCGTAGTGCTTCAGGTGCAGGTGAAGAGACTGGTTCCTGTTGGTTGAAAATCAATAAAAGGGGGGAGGGGCGTTACAAGCGCAACACAAATACACTTCATACCAACGTCGTCAATGTAATCATAGCCATAATATGCACACACACACACACGTGCGCAAACACGCAGGCGTGCACACACACACATACACACACACAGGTTGAGGAAGTTCAGTAAGCGACACAGATAATAGGGAGAGAGGAGGAGGAGGAGAAGAGAAGCAGAGAGAAGAAGAAGAGGTAACTTGCTGAAGTAAGTATGGCTTAGGACCCCCAACAGCTGCTACACAACCCAACTCTACCCACAACCCAGCCCCACCCCTCCTCAGCCCGATTCCAACATGAATGACACCTGGAAAACAGATATTTTTCTCCATCCTGGATGCGAGCATGTGTGTGTGTGTGTAACACGTCACCGTGATTATATTGTTGTGATGTTTGAATAACTAAAACTAGTGAACAATAGGAGAAAAACTAAACCTAAATTTAACCCTGACTGCTTGGCAATGCAGCACTTGAAATGTGTATTGACACTAATTGCATACTTAAGACTGAATTGAAAGTGAACGTGAAGAAATGTCACGCACTGCACAGAACAAAGTCTATTTAATGTTGTGAGAGGCCCTCTGACGCACCAGAAGAAGCGGTTGTCCGTGGTGTCCTCCAGGATTCTGCGGTGAGCGTTGAGGCTGAGGTCCATGCTGACTCCGGTGGAAGACCAGGCAAAGTAGAAATGTCCCGAGTTAAGCACCTTGCGCACGTCCGCGATGCGGTCCTCGTCCCCAGGGTCGTTCTTCAGCGATATGAAGTCTGTCTGCGTGACCCTGAAGACCTCAGAGTCCTGCACTTTGCCCACAGAGCTGCATCCCGTGACCACCACCAGACTGTGGAGCATAGAGTCACCTGCAAGCAGGGAATGCAAGAGCATGGACTGTATCAATGTACAACAATGGAGGATGAGGATTGGGGGGGGGGGGGGCATTCAACATTATGGTTGACACAGTGAGTCGGGTGGATCTTTGTTGGGCTCGCCCTGTAGTAGCTGAGGTTAACCATCTGTTCTAAAGATATCTAGATAGGAGGCAGAGGAATGAAAACACAGGGGTTGTTTTCAAACCCTGGAGATGAAGGAGGAGGTTGGTCTGGGAAGAGAAAAGGGGCACTGATATTTAAAATACAAGAGATAAATTGCCTTATGTCCATTCTATGGAAGATAGAGGGCGAACAAATCTGCAGAATCACCTCAAATGAGGTTTAATCTGTTTAGTGATTTTTCTGTTGTTGTGATAACAGAGCTTTGAAGGTCATGTAAAGGGCAGAAGAAAGCAGCTTTCATGATGGCCTTTATGCACAAACGTTCAGACAGATAATGTTATAGAGGGAACTGCATGTATAGACAATGCAGAAACTTACCCAGGTTTAGACGGAGAACCCCAAGAATCCCGTAGGCATCAACCATCTTGGTATAAGTGTTTTTGATAGTTTCCTTCTCTGCAGCCGCTATACATCAAAAATAAGCAATGCTGTTGTAAGCGTGTGTTTTCCTTGTTATTGAGTGACATGCAACATCCAAAGATATATGTAGGGTATATTTTTGTAAAGTATGAAATCAAAAGGGCATTCTTACACAATACAGCGACAGCTCCAGACTCAAACATGAGGCACTCATCTTTGTTCCTTGTTTCCACTATGACACTATATGGGGGTGGGTCCAATTTATGGTAAATGCGGTACCCCTTGCTGAAGGCCATCGTTGATCCAAGATAAAATGACCTATGTTGGTTTTTTTTTTTTATGAATTCATGACAGCGCATTAGAGAACAGCAGGCAACCACATCATGTTTCAAAGACATCTTCTGAATGTTGCAGTTTGGCCCATCAACATGCATTGTCAACAGCACAATTCCGATTTTCTGAACAGAAGCCATGAAACAGCTTTTCCAAATATTAATTACTGCTAACCAGTTGATGAGGAAGCAGCAGCATTTCTCAATTAAAGGGTATTTACATTAAACTGAAAGATTCTGAGATAATGTCAATGTCATTATATTTACTCAAACTATAAATAGTTATCATAAAGCAGTGAAATTAGTGATAATAACCTAAGATAGTATCAATGTGTTCATGCATTTCTGCAATGTTGATCCAAATCCAACCCAAAAACGTCTAATCATCATCAGGTATACAGACCATACATCTATAGATTTTTCCACATCAGATTTTTTTTCAAACGAATTGAGTTATTATGCAGGTAATACAGCAGGCCAAAGAACAGAGATGCCAGCTACCTCTCCTCAATCCTCAGTCACGACCTGAATCACCAACAACAGTATGCAAAGCTAACGTAACCTAGTAGCTCGTTTAACGCAAATGATTGCGTTCAGTTGCCATCTAAAAAAGAAGGTAAGACAAAACAGCTAAGTGATCTACCCTGCCTGGTAGTAATAACATTCGCACGCGAGTATGATATATTAGCTAGAAATCGCTAGCTTTCTGTAATTATTTTGACGGTGATGCTAGCCAGTAGAAACTCGTCGGCTCCAAATGGTTTACTGCCATTCATTTAATACAACCAACACCATAGTTTCTTGCAATTATTACATAGTTTTATTTCCACTGCTATGTTGAAATTGCTTAATTCTATCAGTTAAAGGACGCTAGATTTCATCTTACCGTTTCCCCCTACCGGGTTTTTCCACAGAATGCTGTTGGCTGTCACAACAAAATCCCTCCAGTAGTGTGGTCGATGGTACATTCCGAAGGTACTACAGTCCACATTACCGTAATACTAGTAAAGTTCTGGAAATAAAAGTTAGTCAAACTAAAACTCCACCCCGGCACCATCGACTTACCTTTATTACGTGATAATGCAAGTAGAATACAGCAATACAATAAAATAACAATAAGTGTAATAAATACAATGAAATAAATCATCGTTATCTCTCTCTCTCCATACAATTAACTTAAATTAAATTCAAAAAAGCTTTATTGACATGGGAAACAAACGTTTGCATTGCCAAAGCAGGGGGGAAATTAAGCCAAAAGAAGAATATGAATTATTTCAAATATAAAGTCAAATACAAAATATATAATATATACATATCAAAAAGTAGAATATTAAATAATAGTCTCTCTCTCTCTCTCTCGCTCTCTCTCTCTCTCTCTCTCTCTCTCTCTCTCTCTCTCTCTCTCTTATCTATATATATATATATATATATATATATATATATATATATATATATATATATATATATATATTGTAGCGCTCGCGGCTCCGCCGCACGGCTTGCTAGCTAGCTGAATGATGAGGAAACGGTGACTGAAGTTTAACCGGAGAACCGGGATTATGAAAAAGGCTGGGAGCCGCAACTATTTAGGCAGAACTGGGAGTAACGTTCGAGGTGTCTCTCTCTTTGCTTTCCCCCTTTTTTGTCTCCACGTCCTTTTCCCTACAACTCTCTGTTCCCTTCTCAGCCCCCTCCCCTTTTCAGCACGTGACCCATCAGCTGAACTAGGGGTAACATCTTCCCCCCATGAACTCCCCAAGAGTCTCTCCCATGTTAGTCCTGCAGGGTCGCTACAATATATATAAAGAGAAAGAGAGAGAGAGAGAGAGAGAGAGAGAGAGAGAGAGAGAGAGAGAGAGAGAGAGAGAGAGAGAGAGAGAGAGATGGTGACAGAGAGAAGAGAGAATTTGTCAAAAACCCAAATACTTACTATATATCTTTCGCATGAACAGAGCTCTGCCCCTTACAAAATACTTTGTCCAATCAGGTCACGCAAGGGGTGGAGCCAAACATGCTTGGACATTTTTAGTAAATAAAGAGACACGGATCGCACCAGTCATTTTAAGGTGTGTGAGGAAAAGTATTGAATATTTGCATGGTTAACGTGAGTCAAACGACTCCTTGGGTAAGCGTAACAATTAAATATTGCTTTAAAAAATACAAGTGAACAAAAAATACAACTTGCTGTGCTAACGATATAACGTTATAAGTATAAATATTTCAAATGTTATAAGCATACGAAATTAATAATTATGCACTTGTAACGTTAAAATAGAATAGACACGTCTAAAGTGTACTCACATGTAAAGTGACATTGCACTATACGCACATGTAGCCTGCTAGTCATTGTACACTGTCTACTAAACTCAGTACTTAGAATGCTTAGCGGTCTTCTTCTTTAGATAGCATGTTAATCTGTTCTGACATACTCTTTATCCCCTCTAGATACTTCCAGAAAATGAAGGGCGTTTTCCTTGTCGAGCCGATCGTTGCCCTCTATGCCTTTGCCATATATCTGGCCGGTCCTTTGATGGACCAGTATGTGTATAGGCGACTCTGGCAGGATCTGACCAACATCACCTATCCACATGACAACGCAACTCAATGTACACATAATGACACCAGTAACCATTCAGTTTACTATGAGGTAAGTTAGAAAAGCGACAAAAACTAAATTGACTCAAGACATTTTTGACCTTTCATACTATTAAATACAGGCTAATTTAATAATCATATTCATAAAGTATGGTAATCTATTTAAATAGCCTATTCTTTGTTTATTTTATATTTTGGGGTTTTCATGCATATTTCCTGATATGACTCTTTACTCCATTACATGAAATATTAGGCGATACAATAACATATCTTGATACTTTTTACTGTATACTTGTATCTTAACAGTGCTCCCACGTAAGTGTAGAAAATCTATACAAATCAATTTTCTCTGGACTTCATTATTGGTCAATGTCCAACATTTATATTGATTTCCCTCTTGCCGGCTTATTGCAGTTAATGAGTTGATTCTGTTTTAATGTGTGTGTCCAAAAAGTTTATAATATTTTCAAAATAATATGTATCAAAAATGTAATATGTAACTTATTTACTTATTTTGAACAAGCCGTGCAGAAGCTACTTGTTGTGCTTTAATATTTGACTGGATGTTCCGCTGATTTTGTTCACACTAAACTGTTCACAATAAAGAGCCAAGTATCACCTTTAAAGATGAACGTTCATGAGTGAAGGTTTCACATGTGCGTGTGTGTGTGCGACACATCTGTTCCGTTTACAAAAGTACTAGTTCCTTTATCTTGGGGGCACTATTGTTGTGAATATCATTTTCCCTCAAACCTGTTCTAGTTTCACCATAACAAGTGAAACATCATTCATCCGCTGCAGTTATTGTATATATTTCTATGTGACAGCAGCCAGACAAACAAACACATCAAACAAAACCAAACGTTTTTTTCTTCTTTTGTTTTGTCTCCAGGAGGTGCAGAGACAGGCTTCTCTCTTCTCTCTCTACTCGGAGCTCTTCACCATCATACCATCTCTGGTGGTCACCCTCATGCTGGTGGTCTACAGTGACCAGAGAGGACGCAAGTTCACCATCATCATGCCTCTGATTGGTGGACTCATCTACAGCCTGTCCTTCCTGACCGTGTCGTACTTTGAGCTCAACATCTACCTGCTGTTGGGGGCCTCCCTCGTCTCCTCGCTGTTCGGCAGCGGTGGAACCCTAATGGGCGGTTGCTTTGCGTACATTGCGGACATGTGCGACGATGGCAGACAGAAAACGCTGCGCCTTGCCGGTGTAGACATGGTGATTGGTCTGTTGTCTGGCGTGGCCGCGCTCTCCACGGGCTACTTCCTACGAGCGGCGGGCTTCAACTGGCCCATCCTCACATCCGCCATGTTCCAGGGTGTGACGCTGCTTTACGCCGTGTTCCTCCTCGAGGAATCGATTAAACAAACACCGGCTGGTTATTCCGATTCCTCTGACAGCGGCGAAGCTCCCCCTCACCGCTCGGCAATGAAGCAGATGTTCTTGGGGATCTATCTGATGTTCAAGGGCCTCAGCCGCAAGGACAACATTCGCCTGGTGCTGCTGATGCTGATCCTTGTCACCTTCGACTTAGCCTACGTCGGGGGGATTTCGTCCATCACCCTCTATGAGCTCAATGAGCCGCTGTGCTGGGACGAGATTCTCATCGGCTATGGCTCCGCATTGTCCACCACGGTGTTCGTGGGGAGCTTCCTGGGCGTGCTGGCGTTAACGCACTGGGGCGTTCCCCAGCTAGTGATTGTGTCCGTCGGCCTGCTCTCCGTCATCTCTGGCTTGACCCTGATGTCTTTTGTCAAGACTACCCTTGCCATGTTTCTCGGTGAGACGAGTACACCGCCTCATCCATCAAGGCCAGCACATATTACGCTAGGGCTGTCACAGTATCCCATTTTCATTACCAAATATCCCGATTGAATTGCTGCAGACCGCACCCAATGGGAACTGTGTGAAGGGAAATTACGCTCTTTTTGTCTCTAAACTGGTTGGACTTGAACAGCAGGCTTGGCCACTGGCACACACGCAGTAGTCTTATGTAGAATCTATACCGATCTGAAAGATAACTTAATCTGTGTTTATTTCTAACAGTCTTATTACAAAGCATGCTAGTCTATACATTCTACCTTACATCAATTGTGGCCTATTAAAGGCCTAGGCTTTCGTTTCTCAAATTTTTATTTTATCAGCTATTGTTACAGATTGAGATTCCACACATATTGACTGCACTGTGTTGCTCCATATTCCACATCTACTGTAATGTTTGTTCTTGTCATTGGCTCGCCATAGTGAGGATACCCCTGGTCCTAGCCATCATGCCTTTCCCTGTCCTGCGTACCATGATGTCAAAGATTGTCTCCCCGACCGAGCAAGGTGAGATGATTTAGAAACGGTGCACACTTCTTGCCATGACTTGAAACTGCACTAAGTAGCCTTTTCACCTTTGTTCAAAAGGATTAGGAATCAATCAATTAAATGAAACCCATCCACCGCTAGAACTTCTTGACTATAGTTTTTCTTGCCATGTTTCTCCACTGAATCCATTGATTTTACTGCTGGGGTTTGGATAGGTTTTATTTTTTATGCACAAATACTTTCATGACCACTAGAAACTGAAAGAAGCTCTTTGTTTAGTTTCATTATTTAGATGGTCTTCCAGGAGTCCATGACATTCAAACCACATCTTATAATACACAAAAAACACAAATGTCAAACATGAAAGACATCCAATCCAAAATCACATTAACGTTATATCTACATTAATATTTAAAAATACATGCAAGATTTCACTAAATTGTCATTTAAGAATACCACTCAAAATAATTTACAATTCATACAAATAACTACTACATTTGTTATCCTAGGAAAATAAAAAGGAAAATCTGCCATCAAGACTACCTAACAAACTGTCTGTCGTTGTGCAGGAGCTCTCTTTGGATGCGTAGCCTTCCTGCAGAGTCTGAGTGGCAGCGTAGCGTCAACCGTCTTCAGTAGCATCTACGCCATCACGGTTGGGTGGTGGCCAGGCTTCAGCTTCCTGCTGGCTGCAATTCTCTGTATCATCCCCAGTGTCCTAGCAGGGTAAGTCATGATGCTAACACTAGGTACCATCACTCATCTTATTATGTGATTTCTGGGGCCCGGGCAGATCCGATACCGAAATTCGGCATCATTTAGTCCATCTTGGGTCCAAACCCACTGGAGAAAGTTAGTAAAAAGCTGACGTTGTCATCTCGTGTTCACACAAAGCACCTACCATCTATAATATTATAAAAGAAGGCATGAATAGTACAGTAGTGACATATAACAAGCTGGAGTGTATCTCACTGGTGTCTGATAAAACTTATTCTGAACAAACCTGGAGCTAGTGTGTGTTCATGTAGTGTCTCCATAGTGACACACACATATAGTTACAAAATATTTCTTAAACATTTAGCCTCAGTGTGATGCTAATTTAAACTATTACCAATAGTAACAAAAGTAAAGAAAAATGATTTATTGTAGGACACTTCCAGACAGCAAAGTATTTGATGTAATGGAGCACAATCATGGGAAGGCACAGGCAGCCTTAACAAAACTTCTTCAGAGAGACACTGGGTACACATGAGTCAGAGGGAAATTTTCACATTGTGGGAAGTATTAACAAAGGATCAGGGCGAGTTAATGATTGGGCATGGCTGAAGCAAGACATGGCAGGAGAGGCCAGGTTAATTTGCAATTCAGTTTGGGGGGATGTGGACATGTCTGCAAGGATGCAAGAAAACGAAAGGAATCCAGGACATAAACAAGTCGTGACTTGTTAAATGGATTCCTTTCGTTTTCCTTTCGATTTGGCATGGCCTCAGACGCACAACACTTTACGATTACAGTGACAATGCAAATGCCAAGGAAACAAATTGTCACTATCCCAGATTCACTATTTTCACAGATAATTCATGGTTGACTAATCAAACTCAGTGTGAAAGTTAAAAGAGGGTTATATTTTAATATAAACAACCTGTTCAACCTAAATGAATGTTTAGGGCTGTGGGAATTCAGTCAAGGTTGTATTTATATGCATTCTTGGGCTTGCAGTTCAGTTAAATACAAAGACCTTGCCACAAACCATTGCCTGCAGTTTGCAGTTTTCATGCACGACATCCTGCATTCACCACACACAAGAGCACTCAGCTCTCGTTCCCGCACAACCAGCCAACCTTTCAAGTGGTTTACAAAAATTAGACCGTGATATCCTTGTACAACATATACATCCTTACAAATGTTTTCCATGTCGTTTTCATGCACACAGAATGATTGTGAGCAATGTTATCATAATATACTGTATACCATTACAAAAACATTGTAAAAGCATGTGGTTAGCGTTGCTAGACCAGGAAGTGCTGAGTTATAGTGTGTGTCTGAATAATGTTTTAGCTCAGTGATTAGGTAAACTGTGCAAACTGATAAGTCATCCTACAAAAACTTTCCTTCGCTAAACATTTACCGACTGCGCTGTTAGATTCCAAATAACCTCTTTGTGTATCATATTACCTACCTGTTCTGATAATTGAGTCAGGCTGTGGTGGCATTTGGCAAGGTTCAAGCTACGCGCCAACTAGGTGGCTGCCATACTCCACCTCCTCCAAACAAAGGACACAGTGATGTTGGAAACCGGTTTATTGCCATGGTTGAGTATAATGATAAACAGATGGCGATCCATGCTGCCATGTAGGAGATCTCTTTGAGTGTGTGCGGTGATGGCTGGTTTAACCTGTGCACACTGATTGCTCAATGTGCAACAGGTGTGCAGCCTCACCCAGCTCCAGATTCGAATCAGTCTGACCCGGGCCAGGTGAGGCTGCTTAAACCAGCCACCATCCACACACACTCCCAACACCAAATTGAGGCTGAGGAGAATCCCCAGCTGAAGCCTACTCCCCCTCCACCCCCATCCATAAACTGGACTCTAAACTAGGGTTACCATACCCAACAAAAACAAGTGAACTCTTTCTAAGGTTGCCATACCTTAAATAAAAAAAAATAAAACCCCAACCCCATAGTCTCCACACCGCCCCAGGGTGACCGGCCAACCCACCCTGCCCCTCCATCCTGGAGACCGGAGGCCTGGGCTGCTGCCTTGACTGGCGGAGGTGTCGGCAGACTTTGCCATTACCGGGCTGTCTGGACATGCTGGTAGGGGTTTGACAGCTGGGCTGCGGTGCTGGCTGGATGCCGGGGCGGCTAGCCGCAGACGGTTGCCTGTGGCGGTTGCTGTGCTGCCTCCCCTGTCCTCCGCTGGGATCCACTGGGCTGTTGGGGAAAGGGATGGTATTGGGAGGAGACTGTCCGTCACCGCTGCTGGCGACCCAGTGCGTCCTTGGACAGCCTTCCTGTGTCCAAAGCGGTTTGGAGAGGTCCCTGTTCAGGCACCAGTGTAGCAATGTTCATGCTACACGCCAGCTAGGTGGCTGCCACACTCCACCTAGGTGACTTTTCTTGGGCTCCTCCAAACAAATGACACAGGGTGGTGATGTTGGAAACCGGTTAATTGCCAAGGTTGCGTAAGATACAAACAGATGGTGATCCATGCTGCCAAGTAGGAGATCTCTCTTTGAGTGTGTGCGGTGATGGCTGGTTTAACCTGTGCACACTGATTGCTCAATGTGCAACAGGTGTGCAGTCCAATCAGTCTGACTCGGGCCAGGTGAGGCTGCTTAAACCAGCCATCATCCACACACACTCCCACATATTGTATTAACATTCTTACTTTCAGTGTACAATTTGTCTTAGGAAGGACATATTTCCAGCAGGAATCAACAGCTTGCACTGATTAAAAACATATTATTATGTTATCTGTTTAGACTAGTAATACAATTGTAGGTATTAGTTAGCAGCAGTTGGATATTTTGATTCATACAGTAATTATGTATACTTTTTCAGCCAAGAAATGCAGAGAGACTTCAAAGTTCGAAGATCATGCCTCATGTTCACTCAGTTTGCTGTGTCCTCTGACTGTTTTTTTCAACCCAGAGTGTTGAGCCTGCTAAAGGTGGACACGGCCCCGGAGGGCGGGGAGACGGAAGGCTTGGTCTCAGCGGAGGTGGAGCCAGGCGTGGACGGCGATATACCCTCTTGAGCTGTGCTACGGCCTCACAACGGGACCCTTGGTAGCACACACACACTGCCGCTTTAAGTTCACAGGAGAGCTTTGATGCAGCTCACACAAAATGTATCTCAAAAACATTCTTTGGTTTGGGTTTTTATGCTGTGGTTTTACATGTATTCATTTCAGATCCTTGTTTTAGAAAGTTTTATTTACCAAAAGCGTGTGGAAGAGCTACAGCAATAAAGCTGCTTGAATGAATGCATGCAATGGATAGATTTGTCAACGCAGAACCCAGATTGACAGATGCCTTCACATATAATAAGTAAGTAAGTTACAGAATACAAATGGTAGATGATGATTTTAAAGGGCCACCAGGTGTTATATGTTTATGCATATATACCTTTGGGTCTCATACTACTGTTATGCCAGAAAACAGTACACACTGTAGTATGTAGTACGAGTATGCACGTTTGGATGCTGCCCACATGTCTGGGAGTGTCCACTGCCTGGTAGGAGGTGTCTGGTGGACTGTACCAACTGCTAAACTGGAGTTGATCTGTCCATCGTACATCTGATGTCATGTCATGTCATGTGATGTGATGTCACAAAGGGATATATTTCAAATGATCAATGTGCCATCTTTTTTGTAATACTTTGAGAAAATAGGTACATTGAAAGGGACCACATTTCTAGATGTGAAATTATTTTAATGAATTACTTAATTACAAAAGTAGTACACTTTGAAATTGTAAACAAAAACATTTGATTTCTGCTCAGTTTTTTGTATTCATGACTGCAACTACATAATTCTTTAGAATAGCACATAGTAATATGTAAAGGGAAATGAAAACCAATCTCAAGACAGGAGTGGGGTAAAACCCCAGGTGGAACACCATGAAAAAGCAAACCAACAACAATGAGCATTGCTGTGTTGGAAAATCACCTTGTGGTGGACCATAGTAGTCTTCTGATCCATAGCAGTAATGTAACATAATTATGTATTTTATATAAATCTGTTTTTATAAATCTATCAATGGCTATGGAATGTTTAATAGAAATGGTTGCTATAAGAACTGGAAACATTTTGATTGAACTACAATTAGTAATTTGTCTGCCTGAAAGTTGTTAATTGGTCCGATTTTAAACGTGATCTATGCACCTGTGTTTGATAGACGTCGCCTATTAAGTTAGATCAATATTTAACGCCACAAGTCTTTCCTACAGCAATGCCGAAAGACTTATCACAAGTGATATGTCACTTGAATATTGACCGCCAGGTGTCACTGTTGCTTTACATTTTCACAACGGTTTTTCTCTTGCGGCGTTCCCAAAGTTGCAGCAATACTTTGATGACACAAGGACCATTTCAGCGGGGTCCTAAACACCGCTAATTTACTTGGCTCGTCACACTGTTTGTAGTATCAAAGTTTCAACAACTTGCAAACAAGACCCCCCCCCCCCCCCCCCCCCCCAAAAAATAATAATTTGTGTATACCGTTATCATAACAATGCGGAAACCACTAATGGACTACAGTGATGATAGTTGTAGGCGGTGTCAACAGCAGGATGCTTTAAATTCTCCTGACTATAAAGTGTCAAAGTCCTTGATCAAAACACCTAATACTAGACCATTAAACCAGTAAATATTATGCATCCATTAAGGATCAGTTGAACAAAGTGTTTGAACTAAGGTGCGTTCCAAACACTGTAGTTCCATGGACTTCTTAGGGTAGACCTATTCCCACACTAAACATGCGCATTTAGTGGAGGCAGCGAACATATAGCAGGCCTACCTCCCAATGACTTAACAGGAAGCTATGTTTATCAGTCATTTTGCATTGCTCAAATAATACTTATAACAATGAATGATATAATAATAGTAATCATAACAGGGGACTTAGTTAGCTTGATTTTCATCCTACTAAATAGGCTATTTTGCTTCACAGGGGATTTAGAGTATACTCAAGGGTTATTGTTTATTTTTATTGTTTCTCAGTATAAGGAAGTCTAAGGGATTTGTCGAACCAGATGTAAAACACTCCTCTACGTAATAATAAAAATACAAATGATTAATATTATTATATGTTTCAATTCATGTACAAATGATGGTCTGTCACTTCAATTTTAAACCATGGTTGCATACGTTGTTCACCAGCAATGCTAATACCCACAGTAGTCAACTGTTTTTGGGTTTTCCTAAACAGGATGTGTATATCTTATCGATTTCTGTTTATCTTTTAATCTCAATGTGTCGAAGTGTGTCCAATCATTTTGCAGATCTGCAATGGATATCATTGTCAAATATCCAACGATAGCGTTTTTATTAATATCACAAAGGTCTGTACTGGCTCCACTAGTTTCCTTTACATCAGCATATCTACCATGGGTTGGGAACCAAGATGGGTCCTGACCCATTGGTGGACAGTTGCAGCCTGACTATGCACAGAACCCCTGGAGTGTGTGGTTGTTCCCACAGACACAATTAAATAGTATTTTGGGTCCAGAGACGAAAGTTTTTTAAGAACCCCTCATTTAAAGGAAGTTTTATACATCAATACGCACGGGGCTTTCTACCTGAAGGAGGCTTTACCTTCCATTTCAATCTGTTTGCTGGTTTTCTTCACTAAACGTTATATGTTGTATGTTTTCTATATGCACTATTCAATTCTAAATAACCTCTTTGTGTATTACTACATTACACATTAGTTCTCTATAATAATAGTGTCATGCTGTGTCATTGCACCACTCGGTCTCACTCCAGCAAACAGTAACATTATGCTTAATGTTTACCATTTAGTAATTACGCTTTTAGGTGTGAATTTTGTTTTTCATGTCAACAGCCCACCTGTATCGTGTAGCCTCCTAGATCACTTTTGATGAAAGCATGTGGTCAATGATTTTATAGTTCTACAAAATAATCTTCTGTGTAGTATTTCAAAGGCAAGTTATTTTTCCTTGTCTTTCCACTTGCCCCTTGCTGAAAGTTCTGAAATCCACAGTATGAAAGTAATCATCCTCATTCAATAGTTGTTGAACTAGTTATATTAGGTATTTTATATTATACTCTACTAAGTTATGTTCTTTTACAGCCTATTCTGTTATTGTTATATTTAACAATACATATGTTTAGTGAGAGCTTATTATCTATAAGCAAGTAGCCATGGACGCCAAGAGTTTGTTTGTGAAAATGTGATTAGTATAGGCCTATGCTTTTGGAGTGAGCCACTCATCCCTACCACCCGCAGTGAAGAAGTTTTAAACGGGGCGTAACGAGTCGCCATCATTGCGTCATTACGTATTGGTAGGTTTTCTTGATGCTTCCATTACAACTTTTAATTTACCAAGTGATGTGATTTCAGATATTTCATCTACATAATTATATTAACTTCCAGTGGGCGCTTGTCATGCGATTTCCGTTTAGAGTCCCTACCATGTCTGATGTCTACCACAGGAAGGTCCCTCCCTACAGTTAAACCATTATCAGCGCTGCACTGTACAGTAATCTACCAATTGCACACAGCATATGCTCGGCGACGTACGGCTGCAAGGATAGCCTGAATTTACCGGTATGTCTGTGGATGAAAAGTTACACATTAGGCTGCAGTTGAGGTGGCTGGCTTTGCTCTGCGGCTGTAGAAGTAGGGCTGCATAGCGTCTGACTGCCAGAGATGAGGGGTGGGGACGTAGGGTGGGGTCATAAGCAGGGAGAGGCGGAGGAGAAAGGCAGCGAGAGAGCCCAACCCTAAACACACGGCAACAACACGCCGACATACAGAGGGGGGGACGAAGGAAGCGCTCGACGAGGCGGCAATGAGCTGAACATATTTCACGAAGATAGCCAGTAGATTTTAGCATAATCCCGCAACTGAGTGTAAAGGTGGGAACTGGCCCCCAAAGAGCACAGTTGTTATTCAAATAGCTACCCAGGCAGCCCGGCCGACCCCCCACCACCACTCCACCCCTAGGCTGCTGCACCCGCTTAGCAACCGAGATGCACACGGAGACTCGTAACAAGAAAGTAAGTCCGTATTCCACACTATTGAGTCTGTCCTCTTCAATACAAGTGAACCTGTTAGCCTAACTTGATGACTTGAGATGACATTGTCAGCTCAACATGTGCCTGTGCAGATACGGCGTGTTAATTACAACAACAAAAAAGGCTAACGGTGTGATAAATAACTGACCAGACAGTTTGTATTAAATTAGATTTACAGTACAGCGGAACAGTTTATCTCAGATCCCATAACTAATGCGTTTCTCGATGTCCGCTTGGTAATAACTGTCACTCATGGTGACATGCAGAAAGTATTCTCCCTTATAATCTCTCACCGTTAGGGGTGGGGGTTACGCTCTTCTTATTTCTACACCTCCTTCTCTATTTCTTTTCCTCTCACTGTGTGAGTGTATGTGAACTGTCTCGGTTCGGTTCGGGTGTTGCGTGATCTCGACAGGCAAGGCAGGAAACGAGAGGTAGAGAAACGGCAAGCTCGTAGGACACCATCTTAGTTTTTAAAGAGCCAGTAACCCTTTTCAGAAGCACAGGCGCACAGAACCCTGGGAAGACGCCAGGTGCACTGCCTTGAGCAAGGCGACCGTCTGTCCTATAGGCTGCCGTCTTGTGTTGTGCCCCTAATTGCACCATGCCTGAACAAAACACTGTCAGTGTTTCAGCCAGCAAGCAGTTCATGGCAACAAAAGGTGCAATTACACCATTCAGTCTTGAGATACGTCTTGGTAAAAGACACTAAACTGTTCCATTCAGTCATAGAAAACTGGATGACAACCACAGGGTTACTGGTTAGGGATAGGCTACTCTTCTTCTTTGTAAGTCAAAGTCAAGGGTTTCTGTTCCCTGTGTGTGTGACCCAATTGCGAGAACATGTGCTGTCTAGGACTTTAAATGCAATATTGAAAACATTAAATACACACCAATTACAGAATACACAGATTTCTATCTACGCGGGACACTTCAAACAAAAAGCCACGCATGAAGGTGAAAGTACTTCACAGGCAAAGTTGGCCTAAAACTCCCAACAGACCAGAAGAGGGAGATGTGTGATATTTATTACAAACAGACATGAGCACCACAGCGAATCAAAGGAATATAAAGCCAATGTTTGAATGGATAGAAATAACTGAATAGTCCAAATGTGGAGTATAATTGTGTTTTGGCCGCCAGATCTGTCTTTGAACAATGGACTGATGAACATCTATCACATGTCAAGGTTGGGACACACACACACACACACACACACACACACACACACACACACACACACACACACACACACACACACACACACACACACACACACACACACACACACACACACACACACACACACACACACGGACACTATGCCAGTACCTCCGTCAAACGCAGCATCACACACTCGCACCTGCGAGAAATATAGTCTAATTACCTTAACCTGTATGTGGAGGCGAGGATGAATAACAAGAACTGGGGGGCCCTTCCTGAAAGCCTGATTTGCATATTACATCGCCAGTGTAATACATCGGCAATTAATTCCATCAGAGGTCATTGGCTGAAGATCAGTTGTGGAGGAGGTTGTGTCAATTTGGATTGGATATTGAATCGCCATCATTTCGTCATACAATTTTGGTAAATGTGGTTAGCTTATTGTGGAAATGAGATAACTTGGTAGTAAATCAGTGTGCCCCACCAGGATCCATAAAAACGGTACACAGCAAGTTGCTTTTAAACACAATTTCTGGAATGTTCATGGGCCGTGATTTTAAACCCAGAGTAATAACACATCAACTAACATAATAGCAAATAGACTAGGGACAGCATCTGATCCATTCCGATCAAAGTTTGTTTAGTGTCAGAGTTAATGTTTACCTCTACAGTATAACATATCTCTTAATAGCGCTCAAATTTTACTTTCATTTTGACTTTGGCACACACACACACACACACACACACACACACACACACACACACACACACACACACACACACACACACACACACACACACACACACACACACACACACACACACACACACACACACACACAGTAGTTCAGAAAATGCATGGTAGTGTGTATGTATGTGTGTATCTGTCTATATGTGTCAAGTTGTTTTGGTTCTCATTGTTGAGATACTCTTTACAGGCAAACCAAATCCATAAACAACACATTTTTAGATGAAACGTGATGCAGCGGGTTGCATAGGAAAAAGTAGGATGTCAATATGAACTCAAAGTGACCTTTGTAGGGTTAATTGTTATTGGCAGTTTTGGGTTAGCAGGTAACGTCTACCAAACGTTTCCGGCAAGCCCCTCCCCCGCAAATCTGATTGAAGTAAGTAGAGCTACTGAAAGGCCGGACAGCCATTATTCCTTTCCCTTAAATGACAAAAAGTGTCTACCAGAAGCATTGGCCAGAAGGCATTTCTAAAATGTTGATAGTGGGCCGAGGCTGGCTCAAACAGGAGTTATCCTTTTAAGTGATTTCTGACCACTCAAGGGCAGAGTATGCTCAAAGTAATATTGTATACACTCTCTCCAGTCCTCATCTCCTCATATGTCTAGCCAAACATACTGTATGCCCCCTGCACTGTACTATGGAGGACTTTGATGAAGATTAACTCATAAGAAATGCTCAATGACATTCAGAGCAATTCTTACCACCGGGTTGTGAAGAATTTTAAAGTTAATATTGAGGCAGGAGGGATGGGATTTGGTACTTCAGGATGTGGCTGGTGGTGGCGTGAGTTCTCACTGCTTTGAGGCTGTATTGACATCAGCAATAGTTCATTGGTTGGAATCTGAATGTTATGCCCGCCCATACAATTCAAACTTGTATTTAAAAGGAAGTTGATTTGAAATACTAAAAAAAAGAAAACAATGACAAAGTAAGAAATGACATCGTAGTCGGCAATAGTGAACCATTTTTGCATGAGAAACAACTTATTTTTTGGCATACAAAATATGCCAGTTATTGGTGTATATATATTCTAAGATATGTCATTGTTGTCGTCTGACTGCCTGAATGGTTTGCTCGCTGTTGTCCTCCATGAGGGACTTGTGTATTTGTGTTTTTGTCTTTGCTGATGTGAGACTGAGAGAGAGGGTAATGAGGAATGGTCAGGAGGGAACCGTGTGCCTGGTTTGCCACAGAGATCGGCAAAGGTGGGTGAGGTTTGGGAAAAAGTTTTTATCATTTTTCAGTCACATTAATCTGAGGGGGGGGGGGGGGGGTTCTGGAGAACAGTAGGAGGATAAATATCAGGTAGACACTTTTCATTGGCTTGCACCCACCACACAGCTGAATGGAGACAAATGTGATTAAACTGTGCTTTGTGTTTGGGCTTAGAAGTTGTGTTCCCACATGTACTGGATAACCTTGAAAAGAACCAAACAACTTTCAGTCATTAAAGAAAAATATATATATATTGAAATTGAAGAAAATATGGAAAAGCCTGGAATAAAATGGTGTTAAATGACCCACAAATGGTTGCCTTTTAAGCGTATTGATTGAAGCACCAAAGTGGATTAAAAACATTTGTAATAATCTAAACTGAAAAACGTGTGTGTGTGTGTGTGTGTGTGTGTGTGTGTGTGTGTGTGTGTGTGTGTGTGTGTGTGTGTGTGTGTGTGTGTGTGTGTGTGTGTGTGTGTGTGTGTGTGTGTGTGTGTGTGTGTGTGTGTGTGTGTGTGTGTGTGTGTGTGTGTGTGTGTGTCCCAACCTTGACATGTGATAGATGTTGATGGTAGATGGTGTCACCAAGTGCCTTGCTTCAGTGCGTCGGTCCTGACTACCCTCAGGCAGTAGGACTATTTATAGAGGCACAGCAGCACAATTTATGTGGAAGTCAGAATAAAACGGAGCTAGGCCGACCATGAAGGCTAGCAGCTTAGATGAGGGGTTGAGGTTGGGGCTGCATGAGCTGGTAGACTAAAAATGACTGTTGGTTGTTCAACAGGTTGCCTTTAGTCAGCTATTGTGTTTTCTGAGCAGCAGGTTGAAGGTTGGACTAAAGTTGCCCATCTGGTCCGTGGACTGTTGTCCTGAGGTGGAGTCCTGTTGCATTAAGCATTCGTTTCTAAAGGGACATTTTTAATCAAAATATTTGGCTTTGTGTTTGCTGCCATGTTGAAGACGGAATAAGCAGAATTAACAGAGCAGTGGGGGCGAGTATGTACCCTCTGAAATCTGGGTGAAGCCAACGGTCAGTGGAAAAACCCCAGACCGGAGCAACCTGTCAAGCAAAGTACATGCGTCACAACACACCCCTTGAAATAATAATCAGTTGTTAACTATGTAATGCAAAGGTCTACGTTTTTTGTTTTACATTGGCTGTGGAAATACAAGTATTAATTAAGACACAATCCTAACATGTTTGACATGCTACTTCTAGATAGATCCTAAAGGACAATATTGGTTTGGGTAATCGAACCATCGTAACTGCCTTTACTCCTGGCTTCACTAACACTAACCAATATCATTTGTCAGAATTACTTCCTTGTGCCAAATCTGCCTAAAATGATATGCAGTGAGTGTGCATGCCACGAACGTAAACAAAAGCAGTAGATGATTTAGTCACCCAGACCGGTATTGTCCGTTTAACTTGTATTTAACAAGTCTTTTTGCAGTTCTATCTATGGCCCATTATAAAAAAACGATGTGATTGCTCATCACCATTGGTCTGGCTCTGTTGGCTGGCTGCTTCTCAGCTAGGTGCTTCGCTTGCTGCATTACAGTTGGGTTTGATTCAGTCTTTTGCTTGGATTAGTCCTCGCAATCTGCCACTTTTCAATAGCCTTAAAGTGCTCTTGGTCATTGCAGGTGATTTCAGACAAAAGTTGTCCAAGATAGTTTGACAGTGGATCACTCAAATGACTGAGCTAGTTAAAAGGAACTGCTGGCTCAATGTAGCTGTTTTGGCAGTTCTGCATAACAATACCTTGTTTAATATTCCACCCTCTAGTGCATGATGATGGCACAATTGACATCAGCTTGAGCACTGTATTTATTAGATTCATGGCTATGTTTGACTTTTTGGGCTGAGGGCAATGAAATCCTTGCCTACATATTTCTTTACATTATCGAATGTTTGCATAACATCAGGTTTAGGAAATAGGTTTAATTATTGTGGTTCAAACAATTGGCAATCAATTTGGGGTAGCTAAAAATCGATGGAAATCCGCTTAGAGACAAGTAGTTAAATTATTATGTAATGCTTCAGAAAGAATTAAGTTCCCTTTATGGGAGTGTTCATTTGTGGCTGCCAATATTTCAGACATAAGGCAACTCGGCATCTTTTCTTAATTGAAGGAAGTGCTTACAAACGTCTATGATGTGTGTATCGTCTACACTGGCAGCCTGACAATCCGCAAGTCTTCGGCATGAGTGAAGCTAGTTAATGTGAAACTGTAACCATGTCCACGATTTTTGCCTGATTGATGTGACAGATCCATTTGTCATTATTACATTTTAACGTTGGACTTGTTTGATCGGAATTGCTTGCCTTATGTACGCAGCAGAAATGTGTCTATACTCCCTTAACTTACTGTGTTCTTCATTATGTTTATGGCTCCACTCTCTTGTCAGCTGGCTAGATCAACGTTTTAAAGGCTGTGTTGCTAGCTGTTGCACCAGCAGCTGGTTGGTTGAATCATGGGTCCTGTTGGGTAAAGCGCTGGGAACAGAGAATGGAGTGGCTGCTGTTTGAGGGCACATGCCTTACATATTCTGCAGTAAACAATACTTCCCCTAATACTAAGAACCAAGAGTTAAGTTTACGTGGAGGTCAGACGGCTGCCGGCAGTGAGTCATGTGAGCGGTGGCTTAGGAACTGAAATAGTTTTGGTGTTGTGGAACCACCACCAATTTCACCCTGGAGGCAGAGAATGTTAATACGCTATAAACCACGAATGAGTGCTCAGTCTTCTGATCACCCATTAATAACTCACTTTATCTTTTCTTTTGTCTTTGCCCTTTCTCTGCTACAAGTCTTCTTAGCATCTTTCCTGGCACGGGCCATCTTGAGATACGTTTAGATCCAGCCACAATGTTTCAAGTAGGTAACTGACAGCACCACATAGCCCCTCCAAGTATTAATTAATTAATTGCACCCAGAGATAAACTTTTTCTTCATTTTTGAACCATTCAATAGTCTATCATTTATATTCCACGGCCATGAGACATTTCTATTATGCTTCTGACAGTTTGTTCAGCATCTAAATAGGAGCTAATTCTAGCAGAGAAAACATCCTTTGTTTCTTCGAAATATCAAGATTGTTCTCGTCATTGCCCATATCCAGATGCCTGGTGCAGCAGCTCTGTGCTCTGCTGGTGCTCTCTGCTTGTGTTTTAACTCCTGCGGTTTTACCAAAATCCCCCCAAAACCCAAGAAACGCCATGGTACCACCATATGGCTGATCAGATTTATTCACAGAGTTGATTTCACTGGCAGATGATGGAAAGAAAAGGGGTCGCTGTTCCTATTTTTTTTTTGTAATGGGTAGTTTTATCACCCTATCCCACATTTCATGTCGCTTTGGCAAAGTTAACTTCTCCTGTTAAAACTACACAGAAAATATCCCCACCCCCTCCCATCATCATTTATGATGATTATCTGCAATATTGAGAGATGTTTGACCCAATGATGGTGTTGCCTTTAGTGTCCAATTAACAGCTAATAATTACTAGAGTAGCTTAATGATAGGGTGGGAGTTTGTTTGGCACACGTTATGTGTGTGTGTGTGTGTGTGTGTGTGTCTACTGGAGTCACCAGATTCTTCCAGGGGTGGAGAGGGCCTGTTCTGGGTGGAGGGCTTGGATACCAGACGAGAAGACGTGCTTCACTTTGAACTGAACAGGAAGTGCATTCAACTTCCCCTCAGTAAGAGATGGTGGGGGGGGGGGAGGGAGGGGACAGAGCGAGACCGAGAGAAGGGTAAATGTATGTGCTTGGGTGTGTGCATTTGTGGTGTGTCGGGAGGAAGGGTTCATGGAGGCTGTGTGTGCACGGGTCCATACACTCATTGGTTAGGTGGTGTTCTTGCAAATGTCCCCCTGACATACCCATGTATGCATGTGTTCTGCTCCACTATGTGACTGTTAGATGACGTGTGTGTGTGTGTGTTGCAGTGACCCCCTACCAACTTGCCACAATCATTAACCAGGAAAAGAATCCCGTCACCATGACAACCCCGGCCTCAGTGCCAAAATGGCCACATTGGAGAGGGCTAGAGAGAAGGGGACCGAGAAGGGTGGGGTGGTGGGTGTGTGTGGTGCCTTGCCGGTAGAATAGCAAATTAGTTCATGCTCACAACTAACCATGGATGTAGAGCAATGTGTTTTGAGAGTGAGTGTGAGTGTGTGTTTTTTTTTTTATGGTCATTGATTTTCCCCAATAAGCAGTCGAATCAGACAAGTAAACACATAGTTTGAGGTATGACATCATACGGTCGTGGTGTCTTTTCTCAGAAAGCCCAGTAGGTTTCCCTGAAGCACTAGAGCTTCCTCCTCGGATGGTAGAAGCAAACCATGCCAATATCAGGTGAGGAAGGAATGTTTTCCAGGGAACCGGCTGGCGTGTCTTGGGCAAGCCCGCAGCAGCGAGATTGCACTTCTCGACAATCGTGTTTTGAGAATCGTGCGGTAGTTTTAATTTGATTGGCTTTAGCTTATCGTGTTGTTGAAATTTGGATTGTGGCAAATCGCTTGCCATTGGGCCTGGGTGAGGAGAAGCTGTATATACATGAAAACTAACCCCAAATATGCACTGTCATATGTATGTGTGGGTGTGGGTGTGGGTGTGTGTGCTGATAATAAGAAAAGAGTCACAGAGAAAGGGAAGTGTATAGCCTGCCTGTCTGTGTGAATAAATAAGGGTGTCTGCATTTGTTTTTGGCACACGTATGGTTAAGCCTGTGCAAACACAAGAACATGGGATAACGTTTGTGTTTGAGGTTGGATGCGGCCGGAGTGCTTTAGATTAATTGTGAGCTTTAGTAAAGGGTCCAAACACAACTTCATGCATTGGGCGCTGAAGCCCAATGCATACTGGTATTAGTAGTTTGTTTGTGGTTATATGTGTGTGTACTTACATACCGGTTGTCTGTCTCTCTCTCTCTCTCTCTCTCTCTCTCTCTCTCTCTCTCTCTCTCTCTCTCTCTCTCTCTCTCTCTCTCTCTCTCTCTCTCTCTCTCTCTCTCTCTCTCTCTCTCTCTCTCTCTCTCTCTCTCTCTCTCTCTCTCTCTCTCAGTTTGTCCCTATGCACATATCTTTCATCTCCTTCTGTTTCTTTATTACTAGTTTATCTCACTATTCTGTGTTCTAATCAGACAGGCTAACATTGCACAACATCGATCACCTTTTAACCTTTGACCCTGTGGCCCTACCCTATGGCACTGTCCTTATTGGTCAGTGTCGGCTCCCCTGGCCCCTCCCTCCCCTGGTGGTGGAGTTGTCCGTGGTTCAGCGTGCTTATGTGTTTTACAACGTTTGCTTGAGCTAGATTAGAGTTGTATGATGTAGCCCAATTTAAATGGGGTATACAGATGACTCGCGTGAGATTGAAAAGGATGTTTGTGCCATGCTCTGAGCACTGGGGTGAAGAGAGAATTTAACCATCAACCCTGATGTCTTTTTGGGGGGACCTCCACCTTGAAGTGTGTGTGTGTTGCCAGAAGGGTCTGTGAGTCAGACCATGTCCTCTTAAAGAGGCAGGAGGAGCGGTTGTCCCTCCTTTGCTGTGTGTGTATGTGTTGGGGGTGAATCAGGGGAGGAATGGTGGGAAAAGTGGGAGGAGTAAGGGGGAGAGAATAGAGACTGCCAGGGAAAGAGGAAGGTCACAGCTGTGTGTGTGTGAGAGTGAGAGGGACAGAGAGTGCTATGTAATCAATGTGAATGAATCGATACCACACATTTTCTAAAATTGTGAGCTAGAGAGAGAGAGAGAGAGAGAGAGAGAGAGAGAGAGAGAGAGAGAGAGAGAGAGAGAGAGAGAGAGAGAGAGAGAGAGAGAGAGAGAGAGAGAGAGAGAGAGAGAGAGAGAGAGAGAGAGAGAGAGAGAGAGAGAGAAGAGAGAGAGAGAGAGAGAGAGAGAGAGAGAGAGAGAGAGAGAGAGAGAGAGAGAGAGAGAGAGAGAGAGAGAGAGCGCTAGCTAGCTAGCTAGCTAGCTTGAACTTTGAGTCACAGCAGCACGCACCACCACTGGTAGATAGTAGCCCATGCCTGCAAACACTCTGCCGAGCACTGACCTACACACACAAGCATTATTTTCTATGCATTTGGCCACGTAGACTCCCCCCAAAGCACACACACACACACACATGCTCACATCCAGGTTGGAGATTTTCAGATAAATAATGTTTTCCAGGTGTCTTTCATGTTGGCGTGGGGCCCAGAGTTAGTTGAGAAGGGGTGGGGCTGGGTTGGGGGTGGAGTTGGGTGGGGTAGCAGCTGTTGGGGCTCCTAAGCCATACTTTAGGTTTGAGGCGTTCCTGCCACCTTCAGCAAGCTACCTCTTCTTTTTCTCTCTGGTCTCTCCTCCTCCTCCTCCTGCTCCTCCCCATTATCTGTGTCACTTACTGAATTGGCCGTTGTGTGTGTGTGTGTGTGTGTGTGTGTAAAGGACTGGAAGGGCTCTGGTTACATAAGTTGTGCAATATTTTGGAACCTATTGGAATTAAGCTCTGGACCATCTAACGGTCTGCGCACTCACATTCTCGCTCTCTCTGTCAGTGTGTGTGCGTGTGTGTGTGTGCTGATTTGTTATTGGCTCGTCCTTTCGTCTCCTCTTTCCATTTCCTTTCCGGCTGCTGCCTTTTCTGATGGCATTTGCCATTCACCATCCTATCACTCTTTCTGCTTATCTCCCTAGTGTTGCCCCCCCCCCCCCCCCCCCCCCAGACGCCTGCTCTGTGAGGGTCTCTGATCCGGCCCATGCGAGCACTGGCAGCTGTAATGAACCTCCTGGCCCGTGCCACGTGTTGATACACGAAGCTGATACCATGCTGCGCGTGCGTGCGTGCGTGCGTGCGTGCGTGTGTGTGTGTGTGTGTGTGTGTGTGTGTGTGTGTGGAGGGTTTTACATCCATGTGTTGTTGGAAAGCAAGAATGGATAAGGTGTGTGTGTGTGTGTGTGGGGGGGCCGGGGTTACCCCCAGCCTCACCTCAAATGTGAGACCCCCCACTCCTCTCCTGGTTTAACGTTGTTGACCCATGATGATCTATGAAGTGCACTTCATATGGGAGATATATGAAGTGTCAATATTGTTTGGGATTATTGATGACACGATCGTAACAGGAATACCTCATATGCCAGGGCTATGTTCCTCTGTGTGCTTCGAGATTATGAATGATTACTACTAGTTTGTGTTGTATTAGCGCCCAGATGTGACTCTTGACTTTGTGGATTGCGAATTTCAGTTTATCATGGCCTATGTTCTTATGAGGACTACTGCACTCCCTAGCTGTGCCCTTTCTGAACGAGCTCCCCTTAATTGTGCTCTGTGGTTACTGTTCAAGTGTCTTTACTTCTCTTTGCATAATTGGAGGGCGGGGGGATGTGAAGGTGGCAGTTTGAAAACATTCTTCTTTTAACATATCGTTGCGTCCAAAGCGTTTTCATGCACCCTCATGAACGACACTAACTGACAATAGACTTTACCATGACCCCTATGAAGTATCTGACAGCCATTGGGCTGATGTGAGCTAACTCTTTCTGGCTGACTTCCTGTTGACCTTAACCGTACCCTAATTAGTTTATTTGTTTCTGCTGGGATGGCTGGTGATCTATCACGTTTCTAGCCCGATCCTGTCAGAAGCCACACGTTTTTAGATGGTGGGATATATCATGTTTTCATGAATCCCAAATTGTTAAGAACTCCATGGGGTTTGTTGTGCTGTTGCAAGTTACCAGCTCCACCCATTTCAGCGACCCCTGCGGAACACTACGTTGTCTCCACAGAATGACAGAATGACCCGAGTTTCAGCGTTATTGTCGACACTTGTGAATCTTCTGAATGATATTTTGATTGATTTAGCTATTTATTCTGCTTTCAAGCCACACCATTGCTAGCGCCAACTGTACCTGACAAAATTGCTAAACAGACACACACACACACACACACACACACACACACACACACACACACACACACACACACACACACACACACACACACACACACACACACACACACACACACACACACACACACACACACACTGCAGGAGGTGGGATTGTAACGCAGAGTAGTGCTGGGAGGTCCCCCGTGTGCCTGGGACAGCTCATGTGCGGTGAGAACCTTTGCCTTTTTCTTATAAAAAAACATTCGATTCCGCAGCAACGAAAGAATACCGACAACTTAAGCGTAAAGCGGCTGTGGTTTGTGGTACAGAACAGATAGGCTTTCATGTGTAAAAAAAATTCTGCAGCTGAGCCCCAAATATATGTATGCATGTGTGTGTATACGTGTGTGTGCATGTACATGTGCGTGTATACTGGGTGGGGCGTTCAGGATTGCGTGGTGAAATTACTGTGTTTCTTTGGACATGGGTGTGGGCATGTTTAATAGTTTTGTTGTGTGTGTGTGTGTGTGTGTGTGTGTGTGTGTGAGAGAGTGTGTGTGGTTCCTGTCAGCCCCACTTTGCTCATACACACACACACGCATATACAGTCACACAGCGCCAGAGGGATGGGGTGTGTGCAGGGTGGAGGGGGTGGAGTAGAGGAGTGCACTGACCCAGATAGAAGTCCCTCTGTCACACCCTCTCTCTCTCTCGCTCTACACACACACTCTGCCTCTACCCCTTTCACTCGCTCTCCACACTCATCTCTAGCTCACTACAGCCTCACTGTGCCCTCTCTTTACTCACCCTCTCTCGCTTTCACTTTCTCATCCCTTTGTGCACCCTTCCACAGTGGCTGAGAGAGAGAGAGAGAGAGAGAGAGAGAGAGAGAGAGAGAGAGAGAGAGAGAGAGAGAGAGAGAGAGAGAGAGAGAGAGAGAGAGAGAGAGAGAGAGAGAGAGAGAGAGAGAGAGAGAGAGAGAGAGAGAGAGAGAGAGAGAGGAGAGAGAGAGAGAGAGAGAGAGAGAGAGAGAGAGAGAGAGAGAGAGAGAGAGAGAGAGAGAGAGAGAGAGAGAGAGAGAGAACTTTGGGTCACAGCGGAAAATGGGCGAGACGGAACAAAACGCTGTCAGAACGAGGGGCAGTGGAAACGTATTCTGGTCATATCGGTTGGAGGATTAAACCTTTCATGTCAAGTTGTTCATACACAAAGTCAGCTGCTTAGGGAAGTTAGGATTATCGTCCAGTGTTTGGCAAAGCTGTTGAACCTGTGTAAATTAGCTAACAAGAAGGTCAAAAAGTGGTGCATGTTTGTTTAAACGGACATAGGATATGTAGGCCTAATCTTCCTTTATTTATCTGATTACCAGATAAAAGCACTAGACTGTTTGGCACTCTTCCTCTTTCATCTACCTTCTTATGCTCTGTTTCCCTCCCCTGTCTCTCCCCGTTAATATTAATTGTTGTCCAAAACAAAAAGCATTTCAAGGCCAAAAGTGAATTAATTGGCAGTCTGATGTTTCTGTAATATAAGGACTCTTCATCTGATTGGGATCTTATTTATGCCTTATTTAAGTAATTTAAAACTTACTTCAGTAATATGGTGATTTAGATGGATTGTGTTGTGTTGCAGGCTTTATATGCGGGGGAGGGAAGACAATAATATTATGGGGTGTTGTTGATTTGATTTAGATGTAATCAATAATTATGATAATAATTAAGAAAGAAATTGGAGCTGATGAAAAACACTTTCAATATCTGTTCATAGCCTTCTTATTTAGCCATCATAAGAATGGAGCCCGATGACACATGACAGGATGAGTAGACGGGATGAGGACAGAAAGAGGAGGTGGGTAGATGGAAGAAAGGAAGTAGGTTCCGGATTTTTATCTCCAGCAATGAGCGGGGAATTAAACCATTCCACCACCAAGGGAAGTTACAGTCGTAACAGCATTCAGTGTCTGGTTGAATGAGATTTGGAATCTCTTTAGCTTCTCTTTGGCTTGATGGTAGCTTTTCACTATAGCCAGCCGCTAGCAGACTAGCTCCCCCACTCTCAGCTGGCTGTATGTTCGCCTCACTCAGAGCTGTGTTACCTTTTGTTGTTTAGAAACACACAGGGGGTTCTGTCTGCCAACAATAGGACGGGAATGTGTGTGTGTGTGTTGTGTGTGTGTTACACGTGTTTGGTGTGTTTTCATTATGTGTGTTATGAATGTTTGTTATCTGTTTGTTCTTCGATGTTTGTATGTACTTTGTATTTTATTGGAGAAATATCGCTGTTTGTGTACATTTGTGGTTACGTCTGTTTGTCCACGTACGTGTCTTGTTACATGGTTTTGGTGTATTTTGTTACGCGTATTTAGTGTGTTTGTACCTCAATGTTTGTGTGTACTTTGTGTTTGATTGGAGAAAAATTGGTGTGTGTGTGTGTGTGTGTGTGTGTTCGTGTGTGGGAGGGGCAGGGTTTCCAGCCACACCCAGGCCTATGGGGGAGGCCACACCTCGATGTGGAATCCACTGGAGCTGGGTCACATGTCGCCCCTGTCCTCAGCCCCTCCCCCCACACTCACACAGCTCCTGACTACATCTCCACTCAGCTCACTTTGCTTCCCCTCTTCCCTGGTATTATTAGTAGTATTTTAGTATTTTTCTTTGTAAACTTTTGAACCAATGGTCTGTTAATGTGGTACTAACATCTTTAAGCCATGTTATGTGATTATGTGGTTTCTGTCTACTGTATTTTGAAAAGGGCTGAACAATTAGTTCCATTGATGAGTACAGAGTATTTTGTGTTGATGTCATGAGAGCACAAAACGTAACACACACACACACACAGATTTGGGCCACACTAACTATTACAGCCACAACCATACTATAGCTGTGTATGTCAACTAATTTAGATGAATGTCCAGCTCCAAGCCCTTAGTTATATTGTTGAAGCCAGTGTGTATCTGTGTCTGATGGGAAATGAAGATTTGAGAAGATTTGAAAGGAGACTTTCAATGAACTGAAAGCTCATTCTGCTGTTGTAATTGTTTAAAGTCTCTCTCTCTCTCTCTCTCTCTCTCTCTCTCTCTCTCTCTCTCTCTCTCTCTCTCTCTCTCTCTCTCTCTCTCTCTCTCTCTCTCTCTCTCTCTCTCTCTCTCTCTCTCTCTCTCTCTCTCTCTCTCTCTCTCTCTCTGAAAAGGGTGTGTCCGCCTGCTCTCTGCTGGGTGAGGGAGGGGTCAGCCGGCAGCCCCTCCTGTCCTCCTCCCTCTGTCTCCCTAGTTCTCATTTCCTCCCAGCTAGACGTCGACGAGAGACACACTCTGCTCGTGTCCCTCTACCTCTCTCTCTCTCCACTTCTTCTTTAATTTGTCCTCCACAAGGAGACCGTTAGCTGGGTGTCTGGGTCTGTTTTCAAGCCTGGCGTGTTGTAGTGTTTGTTTTTCTTCTTCTTGCTGTTTTGTCTTCCTGCTGCCTGCTTGAAGATCAGAAGGTATTTCTTTTTTTAGTTTATTATTTTTGCTTTTCCCTCCAAAATTCAGCAGACCTGTCTCACCTCACCTCACCTCTCCCCTTCTCTACTCCGTTTCCTCCTATCCTCCCCTGTTTCCTCCTCTCCTCTCCTCTCCTCTCCCCCTATCCCCTCTCCTTTCCCCTGCCCTCCTCTACTTCCTGTCACCTCTCCTCCTCCAATCCCCTCAACCCCCACCCCACCCCCACACTCTGGCTCACCAAAGCCTCTCTCTCTCTCTTTTCACCATTTAACCAAGCCCCCTCTCTCTCTCTCTCTATGTCTCTCTCTCTCTCAGTGTCAGCAGAGTCCTAAACAACCGCAGCCGAAGAAGAGGAGCACGGTTCCTGCCGTGGTTCCACAGAGGAGGAGCCTGAGGAGTCCGGCCAGGAGCAGGAAGAACCCCGCCGGCCCGGACCCCCGGCCCCCCGTCGCTACGCCCTGCGCGCCGGCGGGAGGAGCACAACAGGAAGGAGCAACAGGGCCCGCTAGAGGTGAAGGTGGAGGAGGAGGAGGAGCAGCAGCAGGAGGAGAAGGAAGTGAAGCAGGAGGAGGAGAAGCAGCGAGAGAGGGCGCTGCAGCAGCCTAAGCCGAAGAAGACGCAGGCGAAGAAGACGAAGATGCCCTCGGTGCAGATCAAACCGGAGCCGGAGGAGATGGAGTGCACGGTGAGGAGGCCGGGTGGGTGTTGAATGACGTGCACGTGTCAGGGGCGCTGACTCCGATGGGGGACACTATGTGGTTGGGTAGAGTTCTAGGCAGGTGGAGGAGAGTGATGAAGGTTAGCTTGCAATTGATGGTACAGGTGAGGTTTAGAGCCAAAGCGTTGATGGTTCAAATCCACAGACCAGCTGGCAAAGTAAAGCCCCCCCCATGCTGTTTTAATGTACTCCGCAAATAACAGTAGAAGCCCGTGGTTGTATTGGGCAGCTCCCGCTCACCAAATAGCAACTGACTGTGGTTGCTTTGGTCAACTCCCAGTAAAGCGGTGGCAACTGACTGTGGTTGTCCTGGGTTAGCGCCCAGATGTCACTCTTGACTTTGTGGATTGAGAAGAATGTATTTTGCGGATTTCAGTTTATAATGGCCTATGTTCTTATTATGACTACTGCACTCCCTAGCTGTGCCCTTTCTGAACGAGCTCCCCTTAATTGTGCTCTGTGGTTACTGTTCAAGTGTCTTTACTCCCCTTTGCATAATTGGAGGGTGGGGGGGTGTGAAGGTGTCAACTGCTTTAAGTAAATGTGGGTCTGTAGTATGGAGCCGTTTGAGACCTACCATTTAAAAAGGTCGTAAAGGTCAAGTTGGCTATCCGTAAACCTAACTACTACGCCGGGCGACCATGACTTTGGAAGACATATATTGAGTGAGATGGACGGATAGAAAATGTAATCAACATGACATGAATATCATCCCTGTGTGTGTGTGTGTGTGTGTGTGTGTGTGTTTAAAAGAAAAGAAATGCGGCTAATTTCGCATTGAGGGGGGTCGTCAAAAAACGGACAAACGCTAGCGCGGTGTGTGGACCGATCGAGGGAAACACCACACCTGTGACATTTCTCTCTCTCTCTCTCTCTCTCTCTCTCTCTCTCTCTGCCTCTCTGCCTCTCTCTCTCTCTCTCTCTCTCTGCCTCTCTGCCTCTCTGCCTCTCTCTCTCTCTCTCTCTCTCTCTGCCTCTCTGCCTCTCTCTCTGCCTCTCTGCCTCTGTTCGATGGGGCTGATTGGCTACCGACGACCGTAATGAATGACACGGTTTGCGTCGGCCATGTGCACCAGCTGCTGCCCGGGTCAGGTGTCAGGTGCTCGGCAGCAAGGTGGGGAGGGAGGGCGGGGCCAAGGGGCCCCGTGGCGGCCCAATCAGGAGAGAGCTTTTGTCATGATGCGTGGTGCTTAGGCAGACAGGAAGTTTGCGGGGAAGTAGGCGAGACATAGGAGACGGAGCCCGCTGCTCTGTAGAGGCTCCGGGCAGTCCTAGAAGGAAGGCGGGGGGGGGGTCCCCCAGTCGCAGTACCAGTACCACACTGTCTCAGAAGCTGTCCCCCTTTGGAATGGCCAAGGGAGGACGAGGAGAAATGGAGAAATAGAGAGAGAGAGAGAGAGAGAGAGAGAGAGAGAGAGAGAGAGAGAGAGAGAGAGAGAGAGAGAGAGAGAGAGAGAGAGAGAGAGAGAGAGAGAGAGAGAGAGAGAGAGAGAGAGAGAGAGAGAGAGAGAGAGAGAGAGAGAGAGAGAGAGAGAGAGAGAGAGAGAGAGAGAGAGAGAAGAAGGGATGTTACATGGGGGTTAAAAAAGTAAATTGAACAAATGGTGGTTTAGTGTTGGAATCAAGGGAAAAGAAACGCAACTAGAGAGAGAGAGGGAGGGTTCAGGAAGCGATAGAGCAGAGAGGGAGATAGGGGCTGGGTGGGGGAGGAAAGGGAGAAGGTGGAGTGGGTGTGGCTAGTTAGATAAGACACTGGAGATGACGTGCTGGGGCCTCGGCCATGTTCCATTTGATTCGCCCCGTTTCCTACCCACTTGGTTCCTCAAGCACTTTCCTTGCACTACCTTCATCTGAGAAATATATATTATTAATTTTGAACCCCCTGTGTAGCATCTCTTCTTCCCTAGCTCTCTGTGTGTGTGTGTGTGTGTGTGTGTGTGTGTGTGTGTGTGTTTCTTTCTTTCTGTTTCTCAGTTGGTCGTTCTAAGGAGGGACAGCTTCTGAGAGAGCTTGGTTGTATGTCTATATTTTACTTTTTAGATTATCAGTGTTGGTTTTATTGAAAAAGTGAACAAGCGACAGATCCCGCTTCAGTTAGCACTGCAGCAGCTGTTCTCATAGGTTCATCACAATGTTTTGCATTCAGCGTTTCATATCGATACCTTGAAATAGGTTTACTGAAATAGTGGGAGCACTATGGCTATTTCTCTGTTCAGATTCAGAAGTTTTATTTCCACTTGGAAAGGGAATCGTAAGACAAACAGGCTTCCCTTAGTTTGGTAACAATTGGCTAGTGCTTTTGATTACTTGCGTGTGTGTGTGTGTGTGTGTGTGTGTGTGTGTGTGTGTGTGTGTGTGTGTGTGTGTGTGTGTGTGTGTGTGTGTGTGTGTGTGTGTGTGTGTGTGTGTGTGTGTGTGTGTGTGTGTGTGTGTGTTTCTTTCTTTCTGTTTCTCTTTCTCAGTTGGTCGTTCTAAGGAGGGACAGCTTCTGAGAGAGCTTGGTTGTATGTCTATATTTTACTTTTTAGATTATCAGTGTTGGTTTTATTGAAAAAGTGAACAAGCGACAGATCCCGCTTCAGTTAGCACTGCAGCAGCTGTTCTCATAGGTTCATCACAATGTTTTGCATTCAGCGTTTCATATCGATACCTTGAAATAGGTTTACTGAAATAGTGGGAGCACTATGGCTATTTCTCTGTTCAGATTCAGAAGTTTTATTTCCACTTGGAAAGGGAATCGTAAGACAAACAGGCTTCCCTTAGTTTGGTAACAATTGGCTAGTGCTTTTGATTACATGCGTGTGTGTGTGTGTGTGTGTGTGTGTGTGTGTGTGTGTGTGTGTGTGTGTGTGTGTGTTTGTCAGTGTACTGGTTAAGAAGCACAACATTAGTCTTATTTGTGTTGAGACTGAAGACAAAAGGTCACAGCTGCTGGTTGATTCCCTACCTTTGAGTATTCCTGTCATTATTTGGGTGTGGAACGAAGAAGGAGACATCGTATTAAAAGCAAGGGCGTGAGGAGCTGGCGTTGTGATATTATACAAAGTCCATACTTTGGCATCCACATTTTGCTTTCCCATTTTGAAGTCGTGATGATATCGCCATAAACGCGGGGTCTATGGGTTTGTATTCAATACGTATTATTTGGACAAGCTGGAAAATAAATGCATTTTCCCCTTCTTTTTGTTTGAAAATAAATCTCCAGTTGAGGAATGTTTTTGCTCTACTTTGGCTTTTTGGGAGGAGTGGAACATTCTGGAAGGGTGTGGTGTGTTAAGAAGACGAGATGGGAGCAGGAGGTAGGAAAGTTGGGTTGGGTCACATGCAGGGCAGGAAACCACGTTTACTCTTCAGGTTGAAGAGTTGACTGGTCGGGTAAATTAACACAAAGTATTGACGTGGGAGAAAAAAAAAGTATAATATTTTTGTTAATTGTTAATGGTTACCAGATAAATAAGACCAGTGGAAGATACGGTGGTAGACAGAATTGACCAATCGCCACCAGGAAAGATGACTCAGCCACTGGTTGTCGTTTTGGATCCACCCCAGAGGAGAAGGTCCAGACAGAAGGAAGGTGTGATGTATCTTGGATGTTTGCGGAGTCTTTTACTGCTCACCTCAGCAAGCCAAGTGGTGGTGTTGTTGTTGTCGTCATTGCGGCACTTACTCAGATTCCCAAATCTCAATTTACATTTGCATTGTTTTCATTTTTAAATGCTAATGTCATTGTTCTCTTTAGCATGGGCACTCATTTCAAATGGAAATTGCCTTTTTACATGAGAATGTTGAGGTTTTCTCCCCTCCTGGGCCTGTCTGGGTTTCCCTTCGTTAATCACCTGGTGCAGCCTGCTTTCGCGCGTGCGTGTCTGTGTGTGCGAACGTAACGGAGCCTTATGTGTGTTTAACCTGGCATATCGGTTTGTCAGTCACGTTTTGTCATTCCACACATTTTCTGCTCATTTAAACACAGATCTGAAAGCCCCGTTCTTGTCTTGCCTTCACAGCTGGGAAGGAGTCTTCGGTTTGTTTGACTCAGTATTTATAGGCATCATGTTTAAAATACAGAATAAGTAAGCTTTCTTGTCGTGAGTCAGCCAATCGCAACGGTAATCACGTTACTTTACTTTTTCCGGACAGAACGTTCTTCTTGACGTGCTTCTGGACACTTTGTTAGAAGAAAGGGAGATGGGTGGGGTAAGAGTGTGTGTATGTGTATATTTGTGTTTGTGTGTCGGGTGTGGTTTCATTTGAGCCATGGCTTTGAAGACGTTGTATGCAAAGAGGCTGTTATACGCACGCACACACACGCACACATCCTCTGTCAGAGTCGTCACTTCTGGCTGGGAGATGTATACGTGCATATCAAAAACAAACACAATGCTGTAATAATTCCATACCTAATATGAACATGCCCTCTTACTAGCTTAGTGCTGGATGTGAAGATCAGTGAGGCAGTGGGTGCATGTTCTTGATAATAAATGTTGTATCTGGAATCACCGTGGTGGGAAGTTGCACAATGCAGCATGATGGAGGTTATTGATGCTTTTAGAGCATGGATGTAAAAAAAACAACGTATATTTGACCAACTCAGGGGCGTATTAACAATGTATAGATTCATGGATTTTTTCTAGATATAAAAATATCGTTTGGACAGAACAGAGCTGTGTGATGTAAAAGTGACATGGGTGGAGTCCAGCACTGTGCTGTGTGATGTCATAAAGTGATATGGGTGGAGTCCAGCACTGTGTTGTGTGATGTCATGAAGTGATATGGGTGGAGTCCAGCACAGTGCTGTGTGATGTCATAAAGTGAAATGGGCAGAGTCCAGCACAGTGCTTTGTGATGTCATAACATGTTGCATGTGTGTGATGGGTGGGGTCTGGCACAGCGCTGTGGGGTGTGTGTGTGTGTGTGGTTTGGTGTAATCCAGCTTGTGCTTAATAAAGGGTGTGTCCTAGGTGGGGCACGGTCGTGTAAGGCTGCATTAAGTGTGTATTTCTTTGTTGTTGACCACACCCTAGCACCCCTGCCAGAAGAGTTGGTGTTTTTCTTTGGTCCAGAGATTAGCAACAGATTGTACCAGTGTTTAGTCTCGGGGTGTAGAACATAAGTCTTTTGTCAATCTTGTCAGCATTAACCTCTACCTTGCTGTGTGTGTGTGTGAGACATGTTGTAGGCCTACCTACATGTGGGTCACCAGGTCCCCATGGGGGGGATGAGGACCCTCAACACGGCAGGGTGCAAAAGGGCGGGAAGAAAGAATCACTGCTCTAGGACATGGATGGCTGATTGTGTGTGAGGACAGGGTCAAAGGTCATGATGTGGCCTCATTAAGGCCACACAGCTCCATGAGCCTTGTTTTGCGAGAGATAACCTCCTCTCCTCTTTATAAGGCACCACAATTTCCTGTCTCTCTGTCTCTTGGTTTCTGGAAAAAACGACCAACGCAGTAACACACAGCCATGCTAGTAACACAATGACTATGTATCTGTGTGTGTGTGTGTGTGTGTGTGTGTGTGTTTCTCTCTCTTTCTCTCTCCCTTGGGTGTGTCCTGTTTCGGTGTCACGCAGAGTTTCCAACCGCACTGCCATAAAACACTTGTTTTATTAATTTCTACTCTTTTAAGCCCCTTTTTAGCTATATAATGTTTTATGACCGCATTCTGAAGGCCCCATAGCATTGTATTCACAGTGAAACCATTTACATTATGTTCCTTGTGGCATGGCACATTTTAAACACAGTGCTTGTGATTACATTTTGTGTCTTGTGGCGTCACACATTTAAAGTACAGTAGTTGACAACATATTTTTTGATTAGTCAAGATAGTGTTTGGTGTTCAGTCCAAGAAGTGAATAAACATGTTTACTGCTGGCAAGGCCAAATCAACTAGACCTAAGTCAATAATTAGTTTTGCCAGAAGTGCTAGGCTTCACTATCAATATCCTTCCCAAACCTGTCTGAAGACTTGTTGTTTCAAACAAAACTACGAAGTATTGTGAAAGTCTTCCATGTCCAATTAGCATTGGTTGGAATGGGAGGAGATGTCAGTACAGGTTTATACTTAGAACTGCCTCATGTGCTCCGCCCGACTAAGACAACATTGAAATATCAAACCTTTTATTCACGTGGTGTGGTGTGTCATTTCACCTTTGTTGTATCTTATTTTACATTTTGCCATACCTACCTTGGCTTAAGAACTGGAAATATTTTAGCTACTTCCCCGATCCATTTATTTACGATTATTTTCAGTGTCATGCTCCAATGTATCTTTTCATGCACACTAACATTTCCGGGAAACATCTGGATGGAAATTCCATTTCCGCTCTCTTGACCTCACTTGACCTCCCACCCTTCCCCCGCCCCACATACAGAGGGAGGGGCTTACACCAGTTTGTCTCCATGGAAACGCCTGAATTGATCTCTTTCTCACACACACACACACACACACACACACACACACACACACACACACACACACACACACACACACACACACACACACACACACACACACACACACCTATATGAACATACAGACACACGGCCCACGCTTGTACATCTATGTGTGAGGAATAGCCATGGTGATGTTCTATCCTGGCATTCAGCAGGAGCGTGTGTGAGTGGGTGATGGCGTGTGTCCATTGTGGGCCCATTAACTCATTGAAAAGGACTGTGCATTCATACCAGGGGAGGAGGAGAAGAGGGGTGTGTGCAGGGACAAAATGAAGGGCAGGGACAGCCTGATCATCTCGGTCGGACGCATTTCCCCACTCCCCTGACGCAGATTGATGACATCATCGCTGGCAGCTTAGCTCCCCTGCAGTCTAAGTACCATCAGCATTAGCGGTCCACATCAGAGCAGTGCGCACACACAGGCAGCGGCTGTTCCCTGTTCAGCAGCATGATAAAGCTGCAGTGAGTCACTCACCCTAGGACATCGAGGAAAAAACTGGCAGAGGCTTACAAAAGGCCTGCGAGGCGGCATAAAGACCCACCACTCCAAACATGTTCTGAGGTGGCATGGTTTTCTTCATTTTACTTCCCAGTCTCCTTTTCAATTATTCTCAAATCTTCATTTCAATCAGACACAGATACACACTGGCTTCAGCAATATAACTAAGGGCTTGGAGCTGGACATTCATCTAAATTAGTTGACATACACAGCTATAGTATGGTTGTGGCTGTAATAGTTAGTGTGGCCCAAATCTGTGTGTGTGTGTTAGGATGAGGATGAGACATCTGGATTCACCCATTCACGGTTTCTGTATCGTGCTCAGCACAGCGACTATGTTAAGTTATTTCGAATGTTTTGAAACAGCGAAGTCTGAGCAGTGCACAAAAATGAACCTCACTGAGCGCAAGGCAGAGTTCAGAGGGCACGTCACCACCCATGTGGGCGAGCCATAACCGTTTACAGCCCTCTTCCTGTCTGGCTTCGAGACACAACCAGCGACGCGGTTCCAACATCTTTAGTTGTTGTACATATCTTTTTTTGTTATGCATTGAGTGTACAGACAATGCTTTTTTTGGGTGGTTTCTTGAGCACTGAGACAATCATGTAGCTGAAGAGAGGAGGGGGAGTAGATGAAGCGAAAGCCGAGAAGGAAGGGCTCCATTTTTTGTAGCAATTCACGTGGACTGAGGTGTGTGTGGGAAGGGGGGGGGGGGGGGTGGGTCCAGTACAGGTACGACGGACCCAAGGGACTACAGTAGTTATTCTCTCTCTCTCTCTCTCTCTCTCTCTCTCTCTCTCTCTCTCTCTCTCTCTCTCTCTCTCTCTCTCTCTCTCTCTCTCTCTCTCTCTCTCTCTCTCTCTCTCTCTCTCTCTCTCTCTCTCTCTCTCTCTCTCTCTCTCTCTCTCTCTCTCTCTCTCTCTCTCTCTCTCTTCCAGAGAGGGAAGGTCTAAATCTCAACCAATGGGAGGGGGGGGGACTGGTTAGAGCAAGGGGGGGGGGGGGGGGGGGGGGGGGGGGATCGGCTGCAGAATAGAAGACGAAGAGGAAGGGAAAGGGGTCAACAGAGAGGTTGAGTGGAAGGAGGAAGAGTCCAAAGGTTGAGAGAGATGGTTGTGAAGATGGAGAGAACGAGACTGGAGGAAGAGGAGAAGAAGGATGTATGAGAGGGTGGGGATCAGGGCAGGTGAACGACTAGAGAGACATGAAGGGAATTGAGGGCTGGTGGGAGGAAAATAGGAGCGGGAAAAGGGAGTTTGTGGGTGGAGACGAATGGGAAGAGTCAGCTGATGGCTCCTAGTTTCCATGGCAACTGTAGGCCTTTCCCACCCACCTCTCTCTCTCTCTCTCTCTCTCTCTCTCTCTCTCTCTCTCTCTTCACACTAACCTATTTTCCTTCTCTTTCCATATTTGTGTAGCCTTCTCCTGTGATTTCCCACCCTCTTTTCATCGGCCCTTTGTCCACATCTTCTCTTGAGCCATAGCTCACCCCCAGATTATTGAAACAGGAAGTTGGTTCAGTTCCCAAGCTCGTGGGCACATGGGGAGTTTTCAGGGATGTAGAAAGGGACTCGGCCTTAAGCCAGATCAGGTCGTACCAAGTGATGATGGTGATGAAGACGATGATCGTGGACATAAAGATCTGTCTCTCTGCATAGATAAGGAATTTGAGCTCTCCCCTTCAGCCCTTCCCCCCTCCCTCTCCTCCTCTACTCCTCTCCTCTTCTCCCTCCCCCTCTCCTCTTCTCCCTCCCCATCCTCTCCTCTCCTCTCCTCTCAACCCAAGCCAAGCCCCACCACGCTCAGCTGAGCTGGATCCCAGCCAATTTTCTCTCTCTCGCGCACTCTCTCGCTCTCTCATTCTCTCTCTCACTCTCCTTCTCTCTCTCTATTGTTCTTTGCTTGTTGAGCTAAAGTTCTCGAGGGCCTGTGTGTGTTCTCTTTACATAAGTGCTGGGTCTGTCTCTCTTAGAATAATAATAATAAAGCTCTAGGATGTCTCTAACGGTCTTCCTCCTCCTCCTGCTCCACCCTGCAGGCAGGTGTAGGCGAGGGCTCTCCTTCCCCGGCGGACCTGAAGGTGAAGACGGAGATCCAGGCCGTGAAGCTGGAGTCCCTCCCCAGGGGCTCGCCCGCCCCCTCCCCCACCTCTTCGACTGACCCCACCCCCGCGGAGGACCAGACGGAGCCCGTCGACCTGTCACTCAACAAGCCACGCCCCTCTTCGCTGCCTGTATCCACGGCAACCACCACCGCCAACCCTGCCCCGGGCGGCGCCGGGGCCCCACCCAGTCTCATGGCCACGGCCACGCCCACACCCATCCCCACCACCACCTTGCAGTCACTGGGCTCCATGGTAACCACCACACACGCACGCACGCACATGCACTCGCGCACACGTACACACACACTCTCCCAGCCTCTCATCACCATGGCGATGCTGTGGCATAAGCACCCTCTAAAAAGACAACACCTCTCTACTGGTGTAGAACAAAGCCTGCTCATGATGATTCGTGAGCAGTCTCAGACATGTGTCTTATTTATACCATACATCAATGTTTTGTCCCAGGCGATGGCATATTGCCGTCAATGTAACATTCCAGTCAGTTAGAGACAATCACAGAAGATTGATGTCGGCGTGAATATCCGAGGGACAAAACAAGATTTATTTAAAAAAATGTGATATTCTTGTGGTGGTTTAAGGCTCCCAGCTTCATTTCCCAACATGAAGACTACATTTCCCAAGGGCTCCATTGTCTCCTGGCACACAAGTCACTGCTGGTGCGTGCCTTTGTTTACTGAGATTGAGAGGGATGTATAAATTGTCGGGTTTTTTTTGGGGGGGATGACTCACTTATATAAATATTGTGTATAATAAATGTGTTGCCACTGATCTCAGTCACTATGTTAGTTATGTAGTGCAATGTTAATTACATTGACAATACTTGTAGGTATGGCAGTTGGTAACAAAACACCAAGCAGGAGCACTAAGACACTATATAGGGAGTGTCTTATCAAACTGTGACTATTTGTACCGTCTATCCATGAGGGTTTATACATAGTTCAACAGGACGTAGGACAACTTTGGCCATTTCCAAGCCCACAGATGTAAATAAAAGAAAATGCTAAATAACTAACCAGTATACATCCCCTTTGAGAACATTTGTTTGTTTGTTTGTTTGAGAACCTCGCAAACAAACAAAATCCAAACAAAGGTGCCAGACAATCCAATGAAATCCTTCATCTTCGTCCTGATCTTTTAAAGGGTATTTATTTATGGACAGCACTGTTAAGGTGGCCAGGAAAGTGGGTTGAGAGAGAGGGAACATCTTGACATTTAGCAAATGGCCCGCTACAAGGCATTGTAACCTATGTGGGTGACAGACTCACCGGAACTTCCTCCTCTTCCTCCTCCTCCTCCTCCTCCTCCTCCTCCTCCTCCTCCTCTTCCTCCTCCTCCTCCTCCTCCTCCTCCTCCTCCTCCTCCAGGTTCTGTCTCCGGGCTCCATCCTAGCCACGCAGGGCGCGGGCGGCCAGCAGATCTTGCACGTCATCCACACCATCCCGTCCGTTACCATGTCCAACAAGGTGGGCCAGCTGCAGACCATCCCCGTGGTGGTGCAGTCCCTGCCGGTGGTCTACACCACCATGCACACGGATGCCGTGGCAACCACCGCCATCACCGTGCCACTCATCGGCAGTGACGGACGATCGGAAGGATCCGGTGAGTGGGCTGTGTTTGTTAATTTTTTCGGGTTTTATTTTTAAAGGGTAAGTAAGCTCCTCGTTTTAGCAGGAGCACTTATGCCTACTGGTTTCGAAAAAGCGCGACCTGTGCACCTGTAAATGGTTTTAGAAAAAAGGGTTTGAAACCTTAGTGGTTCCATAGGAGCAAGTGTGAGGGGCGTGGTCAAAACGCACCTCTCTCACCTCACCTCACCTCACTGTGCAGCCAATAGAAAACTAGCACTTTCGAAAAGTGTTTTTCATTGAATGTAGCAGTACCCTTGTATTTTACAGAGAATTTGCCCCTTTTAACAACATTATATATTTTAGTAAAAAACAACACAGAAATGTCAGCTCTAAACTGAAAATGTTGCAACTGAAAAGCATTATTTTGCCGTTGACATGCCTTTGTACCACACACTACTAGGAATTGTTATGTTGTCCGGGGTTGTTACCTTGTTTGTTGGTAAAGGGGTGGTGTTGGTGGTGATGCCATTGTCTTATAAAAGTGGCACCACAGCAAGATGTTAATACTCTGAGCAACTAGATTGCTTTTTTAAGGTGATTTCTTGGTGGATGGATAACAAATGTAACATTCTTAGCACAGTCGTTGTAATGGAAGTGACCCCTTTTGGAAAACGCTCAGTACTTGACTAGGTTCTAAAGGTGCAACAGTATTGCTTCTCGCATGCTTCTTCCAATACATGGAAACACACCACACTGTTTCATAGTGTTCACTCAACAGTGGCAATTAAGATTGGTGCTTAAGATAAAAAATAAATGATCCAATGATTGCATTCAAATGGACATTGACTCGTATCCAAATCTACATGTTTCCAGTAGGGCTGGTGTGTCAACGCAGATACACATAGACGCCGGGTGTGGTTAGGGAGAAGTGGTGAGCCGTCCGCTAGTTAAACATTAAGAGGAAATGGAAAGGTGGTGGTGAAACATACGCCCTTATCCCTTTAACAAACGCCATTAGTGCCTGCGTTTGTTAAAGGGGAAGTCGTTCCGATGGTTCGGCCCACTAAACCAACAGTTTGGACTCTGGTGGTCGTTCCAATGGTTCGGCCCACTAAACCAATGGTATGGACTCTGGTGGTCGTTCTGATGGTTCGGCCCACTAAACCAACGGTATGGACTCTAGTGGTCGCTTCGATGCGTTGACCCACTAAACCAATGGTTTGGACTCTGGTGGTTGTTCTGATGGTTCGGCCCACTAAACCAATGGTATGGACTCTGGTGGTCGTTCTGATGGTTTCGCCTACTAAACCAATGGTATGGACTCTGGTGGTCGTTCTGATGCATCGGCCCACTAAACCACTGAAATCTCCACTCGTAGTGACCCCGCCAAGCTAGTGATCTGTGGACAAATGGCTGAGTTTCAGCACCGAAAACGTATGGAAATCGCATGAAATCTTTGCGGTTGAAGGTTGAAACCGGCATCCTTTGGGAAGCGACTGGCATGGATCCGGGATGGGATGTGGGGTGAATGCATGCGTGGGGAGAGAGGAGAGGGGCGGGCTGAAGAGGCGCTGGGGCTAATGAGAAGAGGACTTTTGTGCTGTTGTTTTTGTGTGTGTGTGTGTGTGTTTGGAAGAGCAGGAGTTAGGGTGGGGGTTGGGGGAAAGACTACAAAGGGTAATTCTTTGGTGTGTGTGTGTGTGTGCGTATGTGTCCAGCCTCCCCCCTCTTGCCCCCCCACTAGACTCCACCCCACCCTGCACCACACCCAATGTGGTGACATCATTCCACCCCCGTCCCGCTTTTAAACCATCTCACTGCAAACTGTTTTTTTTTTTTTTTTTTCTCTGTGCAGGAAGATAACTAACCCCCCTGCCCCTTCGTTGTGTCTGTGTGTGTGTACAGGGGTCTCAGAAGTGTGAGACAAAACAAATGAAAGGCCCATGAAATGAAAGACCCACGTGTAAATCCAAAGGGGCGTTTACAGTGGGACAACACGGGAAGAATGGGAGAAATGTGGAGGGGCATTTTTAAACAGAGAGGAAATAGACGAGGCGTGGTTCCGAAACACTCAATCAGATCCAGTCGTTTGGGCCTTGTCCTGATCACCAGCCACACAAACAAACACACACTCATACACACATTAATACACACACACACACACACACACACACACACACACACACACACACACACACACACACACACACACACACACACACACACACACACACACACACACACACACTACATGAACAGCGATAGGGTGAGACGTTGGATGAACCAATGTTTTGCTGAAATTAACCCGCTCTCTCCTCGCCTCTCCTCTCCTCTCCTCTCCTCTCCTCTCCTCTCCTCTCCTCTCCTCTCCTCTCCTCTCCTCTCCTCTCCTCTCCTCTCCTCTCCTCTCCTCTCCTCTCCTCTCTGTGTCTCTCTCTCCTCTTTTCTGTTTGTATGTCTCGCTCTCACTCTCCTCTCCTCTCCTCTCCTCTCCTCTCCTCTCCTCTCCTCTCCTCTCCTCTCCTCTCCTCTCCTCTCCTCTCCTCTCCTCTCCTCTCCTCTCTGTGTCTCTCTCTCCTCTTTTCTGTGTGTCTCCTCTTTTCTGTCTCTCTCTCTCTCTCTCTCTCTCTCTCTCTCTCTCTCTCTCTCTCTCTCTCTCTCTCTCTCTCTCTCTCTCTCTCTCTCTCTCTCTCTCTCTCTCTCTCTCTCTCTCTCTCTCTCTCCCCCTCTCTCTCTCTCTCCCCCTCTCCCTCTCCCTCTCCCTCCCTCCCTCCCCACAATGTGTCTGGCACTGTGTGGGCCAGCAGTGCGTATCAAGCCCGGCTCTGCGTCTCCGGTGGAGTACCAGAGCGACAGCGACTCCGAGAGTGGAACCGAGTCCGGCTCAGCCTCCTTCAGCACACCGGGCCTCGACCAGGGGTGAGTTCACATCTAGAAATGTGCTTCTATGTTTTTATTTATTGACCCAGCATAGAGTTATTCAATAATGTATAAATGGAATACCTTAGTTAACACGAACACCATTAACTTAGTTAACATGAACACCATTAGTAAACATGAACCACCATTAGAAAATGATTACTCGACCGTTAGTTCACCGTTAATTAACTGTCAATGCTTATTACTGCATTAACTAATGGTTAATTAATGTACCCTTACTGTAAAGTGTTACCGAACACTAGACTCCGAAGCAACTCCATTTAGGGGGACCAGATACTGGTCCTTATCCACTGTGTATGCCCCGGCTTCCACATTCCACCAGCCTCCTTATTGTGTCCATTGTGCTGGAGAGCTAGCATGCTACCAGGCTGGGTGTAGATCTCTCATTAGGAAACTGACACTGAAGGGCTATGAATGGTGATGACATGGTGAAAATGCTATGCCCACAAGGTACAGTACAAAAGAGATTAGGTTATAATAAGAGCAAAATAATTAATACATAAAAAGACTGGAGACTTATGAGCTATAGATATTTGATGACACATTTCTGGTAAAATATCTAAATGTCTTGAGCGAACTACGACTCATAACTTAGTGTGGCGCAATGTGAGTACATTCATATTGACATTGATATTATGGGCCGATGTGGATTGGTGGGGAACCTGCTGCCTTATCTCATTTAAAGGCCCAACTTACAGTTCACACTACTCTTGTGTGTGTGACCAGCGACAAGGGGGGTTGAGATGCTCTTAGGGTGCCGGGGGGCCAGCAGTGCGTGTCTCAAGGCCAATTGGATCGATGGCGTCTCTGGGACAAATGTCAGGGAGGTGAAAGGAGGTTTGAGTGGAGAATTGGACCCAGAGTCTAGTGTTTGCGGTAGTTCTTGTTCTTTCCCTCCTGAGCTGTGTGTGTGTGTCTATGCGTTTAGAACGTCCCCACCCACCGGGTGTGTCCATTACATTGTGCCGTCTGTAACGGCCACTAAGGATGGGGGGGAGATGGGGGGGGGCGGGGGGGGGGGGGGGGGGGGGGGGGGGTGACAGTAGTACACAGCTCAGTTGTTGTGTGTGTGTGTGTGCGTGTGTGTGTGCGTGTGTGTGTGCGTGTGTGCGCATGCCTGCGTGCATGCGTGCCTCCCCGGGAAGGGCTGTCCCGCAATTGGCTGTAAACAAGGTTACGCAATGGAGTGCCGTTTAAGAGTGAGGGAGGTGTGTGTGTTCACTCTGACCTAATCTGCTGTCAAGTGAGAACAGGATGGAAAAGAGGGAGAGGGGGGAGGGAAGTGGTAGCTGGCGGTTTTTAGAAGGCAATGATAGAAGAGGAGAGTTGAGTAGTGTTACACACGGAGAGAGATCGAGGGACGAGAGACACCGTGAGGGGCAGGCCACGGTTATAATCAGCAATGTGCAATGCAGACTGTTTGTCCAGTGGTGCCACCTGGAGGTCGGGTCCATACACGACAACGCATTAACCTCCTATTTGATCTAGCTCACCTTGATGTTTATGACGAGTCCTTCCTGAGTACCAAATAGTAAGCAGCATCACCCAAAATGTTTAACCAACAGGCGGCAGTGAATCAGCCGGTAGAGCGGGTTATCTGGCAACCGGAAGGTTGCTGGTTCGATCTCCGGCTCCCCCTAGATAAAGTGTTGAAGGTGTCCCTGAGTGAGACATCTAGGCACTAGGTGCTGGCTGCATGGTTGACTCCACTGTCGGTGAATGAATGGGTGAATGTGAGCCACTATTTGTAACGCACGCTGGGTGCACACAGGTTAGAAAAGCGCTATAAAGGCAGTCCATTTACCAATAATATGAAGATTTATTCTTATAATATTTTGTGTTATTCATAGTTCTTTAGGCCTTCCTGGATTCTCTGAACTCATTACATTTGATGGGCTCTTATGCAGACTGTAATGATAACCTTTCTATAAGTTATTATTTTATTTGTTTATCGGTTTCATTTGTGACTGCCGCTTCTAGCGTTATATTAAGTGACCTGACTGAGTGTTATCTTCCACTTGCATAAACACAATACAGTACCGTTATTTCCTAACTTCCTCAAATGCCTGTAAAGACCAGTGCCCAGTGCTACCAGTGCTACCTGCCAACATTCAACGTGTAGTTTTGGTTATGAAGAAGTGTTTCAGTCGTGTTTAATACCTCTGCAGAAGAGTGGAGATCTTCCCACATCTCTACAAGAGGATAAGCATCCTATTGATATTAATGAGTCTCTCTCTCTCTCTCTCTCTCTCTCTCTCTCTCTCTCTCTCTCTCTCTCTCTCTCTCTCTCTCTCTCTCTCTCTCTCTCTCTCTCTCTCTCTCTCTCTCTCTCTCTCTCTCTCTCTCTCTCTCTCTCTCTCTCTCTCTCTCTCTCTACAGGTCAGGGGACATGGAGCCCGTGGACCCGGACTCGCCGGACGTGAAGCGGAGACGCATCCACATGTGTGACTACGACGGCTGCAAGAAGGTCTACACCAAGAGCTCCCACCTCAAGGCCCACCGGAGGATACACACAGGTGAGCCCGCTACGCGCACGCTACGATGGTCTGTCCATCCATTCATCCTCCTATCTTTATTCATCATGCATGACCTCGTTAATAACCGGGTGTAGTCTTATCATTGAATGCGTGATTTACAATGCTTGAGTTGACTCTGTAGGCCGTCATTTATTAATTACTGTGCGTTTAGCGTTGATCTGCATTTGTATCTGATCTGTTGATCAACATGTTAGATGATCAATATGCACTCACGCACGCACACACACACACATACAGGTACACACACACACACACACACACACACACACACACAGGCACACACACACACACACCCTGTCCCAATTATACACTAGCACTATTCAGCCACGTTCAGCAGTGCCTGCTGCTGAAGGGCGCTGCAGCCATTGCCGTGGCGGTGCGTCTTTTTTCCCTAACCTGTGTGTGTGTGTGTGTGTGTGTGTGTGTGTGTGTGTTTGCGCCCGGCTGCAGGTGAGAAGCCCTACCAGTGCACGTGGGAGGGCTGCACCTGGCGCTTCGCCCGCTCCGACGAGCTGACCCGGCACTTCCGCAAGCACACGGGCATCAAGCCCTTCCGCTGCACCGAGTGCGACCGCTCCTTCTCCCGCTCGGACCACCTGTCCCTGCACCGCCGCCGCCACATCATGATGTGACCTCTCTCTGGACCCCCCCCCCCCCCCCTCCACACCCCCACCCAACACCTCCACTTCCTGCTTCTGGGATCCTCCTTTAGCACCCCACCCACTACCACTACCACTACCGCTACCGCCACCCCCAACCCACAGCCATCTTGTTGATGCCCGACCCCCAGCTTCCTCACCTCAGGATGTCGCCGCGGCGCCCCCGCTGCTCGAAGGAAGCGCGACTCTCAAAGAAGAGAGTGAAAAACGGAGGATGGGTGGACTGAAAGACAGGATATCCCTCCGTCCCACTCTCCGCCCATCCCTCCGTCCGTCCCTCCGTCTACCGGGGCTCTGCCAGGGGAACAGACAGGGAGGAGAGCGGACACAACATCCAGGAGACTGAGGACAAATGAGAAGAGAAGACGTGGCTGTTTTTGGTTGTTTTTTTTTGTTCTATTTGAAATGATTTAGAATTTCAGTTGGCCGCGGTCATGTCCTGTCCCGTCTGCCACCAACGTCACGGGGCCTCCACCCCATGCTGCCCTCCAGCATTGCTTCTGGCCCAACTGCACGTTTCCAGGGCTGCAGAGTCCAGAAACCGCAGCCGAAGAGAATACACACGCGTGGCAGATACCTTATACGTTGCTTGCTGGGTCGAGGTTTTTAACGAGTTGAGCGAATACCTTTTGCGCTAAAATTCTCTGGAACGCACACACACACACACACACTCGACACCAACCTTGATTTCTCCTGTGAGACATGTTGTGCTCATTCAAGGAGTCCTCAAGGTTGGAAAATGATGTGGTGTGGATTGTAGGCTGTGAGGTAGTAACTTAAAGGTAGTCCAAAGTCACCAATGCACTGAAAGTCCTTGATTACATAACATCGTGGTCCATATGGGAGTATTTAACGAAAACAAAAAAAGTAGCTGGGGGGGGGGGGGACGCGATACGATAGACACACCTGCTGTGTGCGCCGTTTCCGTGGAAACCATTATCCACAGGAAGAACTCAAAACTGTTTACCCCCCTCCCCCCACCGTATCCGCTCCCCGTCCCCCTGACCCTGGCATAGGGTGCTACAAGACTGTGAAATGTTTAATTTTAGTTCTTTTTTTCTTCCTTTTTTTAATTATCAATCATAGCTGTTGTTTCAGTGACCCCTCTCCCACCCCCCTTAAAATACACCCTTGTTCAGAGTTGTTGATTAATAACAGTATTTGCATTTATTTGTGGTGGTTGTTGTTCCTGTTGTTGTTTTATGAAAAGAGAAATGGCCTTCAGTTTAATGTTGGTTTTTTTGGGGTTGGTTTTTTCTTCTCAAAAAGAGATGATTCTGTTAAAAAAATTATAAAAAAGGCAGTCAAGTGTTGAACTCTTAGCAATGCTTGATAACATCCCCGTTGGTTTATTTCAGATCTATAAAGTTTGTGTTCTGAGGCTATGGACTTCTTTACAAATATACACAAACATGATGAGATTACTTAAGCAAACCTCTCACAGGGAAGCTCTCCTGATTCTCTGTGTGTGTGTGTGTCCGCGTTTGTCTGTGTGCGTGCGCGTGTGTGTCCAGAGTGTTTTATCTGTGCATGTCAGGCCGTGTGTCTTGTGTGTGCACGTGCGCTCCTGCATGCGTGTTTTGTGACAAAGCGCATTATCAGAGTGTATAAGGGTTTTAGTACGAGTGTGTGTATGTGAGCGTGTGTGTGTGCGTGTTCCGGGCAACTGTTGTTAGCTTGACCTCTTGCCTGTTGAGCCTTAATGAAAGATTGAAGTCAATCTGCAAGGGTGTATGCAGAGCTGACGACGGACAAAGCTTCGCTTCGATGGTACTACTAACCTCGTGTTTATTTCCAAGGCTGTGTGTGTCCCATTGATTCGAGACACATTTTATTTATTGTTTTACTGGCAAAAGCTCCAACGTCAACATGGTTACAAACATCGCTTTTTTTTTTGTACGGAGCGCATGTGTTCCAGCGCGCTCCCCTGATAGGGCTACACGTGGAGCATCTTGTTGTCTTCCCGGCCTCCCACTCCACCTTGAATACGAGCGGAGAGAGACATGGATCGCGCGAGTCATCCCAACTCCTCCAGCGGAGTTGCGCTTCAATCAGGTTTTGGAAAAGCCTTTCTCTCAATGAAAGAAAACAAAAAAGCCCAAGAGTTGCATTTTATCCGCTAACATCTGCCAGCTTGGGAGCAGATGATAACACGGGTGTTCTTAGCCTTCTTAGACGCTCTGGCTGAGGTTCAGCAACATTGTTGTCCATGACATCATCTGGGACCCACTGTGGTACAGGCCATCTGGCCCCTGCCGTTGCCTAGCGACGGCCACGAGGCAGGCTGATGGGACCTGACGATGGTCAATCTGTCCGTCAGGTGGCTCTGGGCGAGACAGGAGGATGCTGTGTTGGCTTGTAGTTCAGACCCTGGCGGTCTTGTCATACTTCCTGTTGCCAGAGTTGGGCTGTAAAACTGTTGGGTGGTGTCTTGTTCAGTTTGAATCCAGGGATGTTTCTGTACACAAAACATCCACTGCATCCCCTTCCATGCCCTCATCCTCCTGGGGACTAGCCTGTGAAAATTAATCTTTGCCTTACTGAATTTGGAAGTTGAGTATGGCATTTTGAATTGGGGTTCAAATTAAATCTCCCTTGAATGCTTGTTTCGGCTCGGCAAAGTCCATGTCTCAAGCAGGTGGGCTCTCTGTGGGCTAAACTGAATTATGCAACATATTGCACACCTTGTTCTGGAAGCACTGAGGACCAGTTTGTACTTTGGTAGCTTATTGGTAGGCTGTTAGACACACATTCTATCATAGACTCCTGGCTCCCATCAATGTTGCCACTGGCCTTCTGAAATGAAAAAAAAAAGCACAGACAACAAATCTATTTTAATATCTTTAAATGACCGCTATAACGCTTCATATCTTAACCTATCCCTTTAAAGTAGTTAAAACATTTACATTTTCGGGAATGCTGTCATTCTTAGCCAATCAGATGTGTCCGTTATGATCACTATTATTCTAGGGCTGGCGGCCACAGACATCTTGACGTTTCTGTTGAATGCTTGGAGTGATGAGTGCATGGCAGGCATGCGACGCAACATAACAAAGCCTCCTAACATCTCACTGGACTGATGATGCCCAGGAGGCCGTTCAGATCTTATGTGGTGTAATCTTATCATTAGTATCTCATTTGGTCGAATCTACGATTTTAATTTTTTTTATTGGATCAAAAATCGGAAGGTTTTTGCTGTTTTCAAAACACTTAGGAAAAAAACACACAAAAGGGTAGGCTCTTCTCTACCGGTATGTAGAGAAATGATATTTGACCACATTGAGACACATGCAAGGATTTATTTAAAAAAATGTTACCCAATTCAGGAAGGTGCAACATTCATGCGTCGGTCGCCCTCTCTGCTTCATTTAAAAAATGTATATGTTACTAAGCACATCTTTCTAGAAAAAAATATATGCATTTGATTGCAAAAAAATTGTATTTCTTTTGTAAACTGTTGATAAAGACCTAATAGACAATGAGAAATAAGAGAAGTTGATGTACATACGTGTATATAATCAAAGTGCAGAGTTAATGTTAACGGGTGAATCTCTATTTTTAACACTGACTAGATAATGTGAAAGATATGCTTCTGTTTTGTCCTTTCTGTGTGTCTTCTTTTCAATCTAATACATTTGTATCCTAATTTCTTGAGAAAAAAAAGGGTCCCAGTTGTGTTGTGCACATTTATGTTGCATGAAGAGTATTGATTTTTCAAAGTTGTGTGTGTGTGTGTGTGTGTGTGTGTGTGTGTGTGTGTGTGTGTGTGTGTGTGTGTGTGTGTGTGTGTGTGTGTGTGTGTGTGTGTGTGTGTGTGTGTGTGTGCGCGCGCGCGCGCGCGCGCGCGCGCATCTTTCAAACAACGAGGTGCTCTTATCAATGATGGTCTCCGAAACATCTTAAACCCATCAAAACATGTTGTGACCTCTGACCTTTTCTATCTTTGAAGAGATCTATTCCTATTGGTCCCTCTGTGCCCAACCCTAACCTACTCCTATGATTTTGATTGGTCCTCCCAAGGATGTCACAATGCGGTGAAACCAGGGTCAATGTGACCATGACATTCACTTTAAAGACAACGTGTTCCACATCATATGAAAACTAAAATTAGAAATGCTGAAATAACGTACGCATATTAGTTGACTTTGTTAATCGTCTGGTTGACAAGAGGGTAAAGGAACACCACGTTGGAAGCTTGTGTGGATTTGGAAGCGTCTGTAGGTGGGAGGAGGTTCTGAGACACTAGGGAGAGCACCTCGCGTCAACACACATGGTTTGGATGCGCTGACTCGCTTGCCTTTCTGTCCGTCCGTCGGTCCGTCAGTCTGCGGCTCATGGTTGTGCTTTGACTTTCCCTTTGTTTTCCGCTTCTTCTACATTTTCTTCATCAATTGTTTCTAGGTATTTTATAATGAATGCAGTAACTGATGGGCCAGTACTATATTTACTCAGTGCAATGCAGTTATCGTTATAATATTACAAGTTATACATTTTTGTATGTATTTTTTGTTTGTTTGTATTTGTACAGAACAAATCTGCAAAGATCAACACGGAAAACGAGCTTTTTTGATACTGTGATCCATGGTGTTGAGAAGTCGGTTTGTCCCTTTAAAGTTGTGATCATCCGCTCCCTTGCCCACTTCTTTTATAGAATAAAAAAAAGTTTTTGGTGCATTTTCTTCCCCACCTCTGTGCATTACCATAACCTACCATACTAGTATTATGGATTCATGCATCCAATTAGCTTACATAAATATTCAACTGCTGACATTTCATTAAATCACTGGAAACATGCCGTACTCCATCTGAGGACAGATCTTCACATTCTCAATACTCTCCAGAGACCAGCAGCTGGCCATGGGATGCCTTTGATATATTTAAACAATGAAAGGAGATATCTTGACGTTTATAATTTATAGGTGGGGCCATAATATCCTACTGAGGGAAGGCCTATAGCCTCCACATTTTCTTCTGTTATTAAGTTCATTTAAGTTTACAAGCATATATTTAGCGTTCCGTGTTTTAACTAAAATTTCATAATGTGACATTTTGTCACATTTTATATTTTAAACATATTTTAAAAAAAATACATTTAAGTTCTTCCAGATCAATGGAAGGACTATAGTCACAGACTAACATATATTGATATGTTAATTCATGTCAAAATATATGATTGATTTGAACCGCTAGAGGGCAGAACGTACGTCATGTAGTCTATATGCGTCGGAAGCGCCGCTCCAAAGGCTGCGAACTTTACTACTACTAGAGTTCAACTTGTTGTAAGCATGTAAGTACATCCGATGGCCACACGGGGGAACAATGTGACAGGAATAGCACTGACTGCGGAGGGTAAAGTAAGGTAGAGAATTCACAGCTATTATGAATTATTATTGGGCACAGATCATAGGCCTACTGATGCCAAGACGCCAGTCTACTGGCATAAAAAAATACATGTCACATCATGCCTTTCAAGCCAAGAGTTTGCAGTCTTCATTGTTGAAATGGTACTGTTTAGGCTAAGAACAGTTGCATATACAAGGATGCGTTTAATCAATCAGTGGCCTTGAATGTAAGTAAATTTTTCTTATATTTTGTCTCTTCTCAATATCTGTCAATCGAATGATAGACAGATATTCTCTCTTAACCCCCCCCCCCTTTTTATTTCTCCACCTCCCTTCCTTGCTCTCTTCCCCCTCTCCACCATCTACCTCTCTTCCATTGAGTTTATGGCGCATCATGAAACATTGGTCAGGGTTTATGGCCAGCGGCACGTTAAACAATCATTAACACAAACGGACCCACATGGAGACGAGCACAGGTATCAAACGCACCTATACAATACACCACTACCCCCTCCCCTGACTTTGTTTGACTTGGAGGTATGTAGGCCTACTGTCATGTCAGTTGCATAACATCATGAGATACAAAAAAAAAAAAACGCGAAAAACCAGACAAAAGACATTCCATCCGTCATAGTTACTATAGGATAAAAAAGCACTACAAGCGCGTCTGTTTGAAATATGCGTGGGGGATTAAGTCAAGTTGTGTTTACATGCCGTCACTACAATAACGTTGTACTTGTGGAGACTCCCCCTTATCCTCAAAAAACGATAAATAGTTGTTTATCTTACTGAATGAAAAATCCTTAATTTGGTTAAGTGTTAGAGTTAAACCCCAACGTCTTTAGTGGAAAAACTGTTCAAATGTTCTTATCATTAATCAACAAATGATTACTGAGGAGAGAGGTTTCTGTGGCTTGCATCCATTCGTCCACTTTTTAAACCATAGTTTGTCAAGAGCGCCCCCAGGTGGGCAATCAGGGACCAACGCCCGTTGTGTGTCGGTAGATGATACACATTGGATACGTTTCAGATTCTGTTTGGCTTAGAGCTGATCTTTTGCTTTAAATGCTCACATCAGGGGGCTCATATTCTGTCAGCCCTATGCTACCACACCGATGGCACTAGCAGACTACTAGTTCCCTATAAACCACTCTCTTCCATCCATAAAGCAAAGAGTTTTACTGTGACACAGTGGAACCCTTCCGGGCAGTGAGGGGGTGAGGGTTATGGTTATGACTGCGTACTGCGCTCCATAAAGGCACCATCATGCAAGCGAGCTAGCGTCAGACAAGTCTCAACAGGGGACTGAGCGAACTTACTCATGACTCAGGGAGGAATGAAGTGGAAGGGAGCCACACTGTTCAGGTACTGAGAAATACTCTGCAGGTCCAGAGGCAAGGACGCTTTACAGAAATAGGGGGGTAAAAAATCCCTGCAGATATACAAAATGTTCATATACGCCATGACGCGGGAAAGAATACACAGCTAAGGAGTAACTAGCGACACTCGTTATGTATTTATATTAAAACAATGGTTCCCAACCTTGGGGTCCCCTGATATGCATATGGGGCTGCAGTAGATTGGTGACATAAGCTATAGATATTTGATGATCCATTTTAGCAAACCATATATATTTTTTAAAGGTCTCATAGATGTCCTGAATATGATCTGACTGCCTAACGAGCGAACTACTTCTAATCTTTCAACACAAATTGCAAGTGGTATAATGATGACATCGCCGGTGAGCCCGAGCACAGGTTAGAACTTTACAGTGAGGGCATGTAGGGATTCAGGGGGCCATGCTCAGCAGCACTTCGGCAGCGTGGGTGACGGGTACGACTCTGAGGCCCTAAGACTTGCTGTGACATACTCTTTGGCTGTAGATGCCAGTCATCCTGCTTATATCAATATGTTCTCTCTCTCTCTCTCTCTCTCTCTCTCTCTCTCTCTCTCTCTCTCACACACACAACACACACTATCTGTCTCTCTCTGTGTCTCTCTGTGTGTGTGTCTCTCTCTGTCTGTCTGTCTGTCTGTCTGTCTGTCTGTCTCTCTCTCTCTCAAGATCAGCAATAAACACACACACATGAAAGCACTCTCGCTTCAACATGGGCGTCCTCACTAATGACCAGTTGAACCACGCTATACACTATGGCATAATGGTAAAAGGCCAAAGAACCGCTCCACCCTGCGTCTCTTTATGTTGCGGCCTATTCTTCTTCTTTTGTGGTGCAGGTTTCTCAACGACGGGCCTCTTTGTGTTGTTCAAACAGGGCAGTTCGTTAGGCCTACCTTTCACCTGTCACAACACGCCGACACAGCGCCATGTCTATAAACCCACTCAGCCATATTGGGAACAGTCTGTGCTTTAGCAAATTATTAACCACGTTTTGGCTTTGTTTTGTAAAAATAAAAAGAGCAAAATTCTCTCAATAACCTCTTAATGTCTAACCGCATTTTAGTGTCCTCATCGAGATAGGAATATTTGAGATAACCATCCTGTATAGATCTCTTATCTTAAAAGGATTGTCCTTCCAGGGCTGAACATTTGTGGTTGGTTGTAACTACAAAATATGGGATAGTCTTTTTCTATTTTGGTGGAAGTTGGACCAACGTTTCTCTCATTTTTAGTTGAACCGACTCATAACACATTGGGGTAACTGAAAATCGGTCTTATTTTTTTTACAGTGATCAGCACACCGTATGAACTGGCAATTCTGCATCACACACTATTGTGATTGCGTTTGGTTTTGCAAATTGTTTGTACAATCCTTTTGTTTATTTTGTGTGGCTCTACAGTTTGACTTGTTTTCCAGGATATTAACCGATCTGAATACCCTGATGAACAGAACGTTACTCTGCCTTATTGTTGTTTAGTTTGTTGTTTGGTTCAAGGCAACCAACGGAAATGTCCACTGATTATAATATATACATTTCACTGCCATCCTTTCCGATGAGGGTTCAAGTTTAAAGGGGAAGTTCGCTCCAAAAACATTCAGAGGGAAGACAACAAAGATGTTTCTAATATGGATTCTTGTCCCCAAACAGCTGGAATAAGGACCACAGATGAATGGGGAACTAATACTTTAGATGTGGGAATAGTCAGAGTTATCATACAGTCAATATGCACCTATGTATCAGACAGTTAAATCTGAGTTTGATGTTGTTGTTTTTTATAATAAAAAACAATCAACGAATTACAATATCAAATATTCAAGCAGATCTAATAACCTTGTTGTGCAAATGGCCCCTGACTTTGGTTTGGCAGAATTTAATCAAGCCGTTCATTGGATTTTCATCCTGATAAAATGACAACTTTGGACATAAATGTGCCAAAAGAATAACACAAAATCTCAGAAGAAAATAGATATCTAAAAATGTTTTATTATAATTTTCTATTTGACTCAAACAGAAACCATCTTGTAAAACAGTAAATAAACCAAAACTTGTTCCTTATAATATTGTACACAAACTGATTCATTGTTATACAAATATCTTCAGTATAAAAAAATTACCCAATCAATCATGGACTACTTGTCTAAATGCCCGTTTGTTCATATAAAAAAAAGAAAATATTAGTGAAAAACAAATATTTACAATTGCTCTGTTTTACAAACATATACTTATGTACAAAGTATGCGGTCAAAAGGACATTACTGAAGATAGTATTGAAAACATCAAGAAAAGAAAAAATAAGAAAAAACACCACGGAAAAATACCAGGATCAGTCTTACATGAACCAGCATATACGGAACACAGCAGTGTTCCCTATGTCCCTATACCACTAAATATGTTAGCCTCAAGTTATGGCAGACGGTTTATGATGTAGTCGGCCAAGCCGTCAATCACAGTCAAATGAAACAAAATCCAACATTTACTTTTGGAGTGAACTTCCAACCTGCCCAAGCGGGCTTTGTTGCAGTTAAAAGTAATTCCTGTAAAAATGGAGGTATCCCAGGAAGGTTTAAATAAACAAAGTAGTTGTTTATTAAAGTTGTAATTTAGTAGCCTATGTCATCCCTCAATTTAACTAAGATTAGGCTTTACATTCAGTATACCAACTGACTCATCTAGGTCTTCGTAGAGAGCACACAGCTACAGTTAAAAACAGATAGAAGATAGAAGATTTTCAAGTTACAGTTAAAACATGAAGACGACAGAGGTAATGACCAAAGTGATTCAGGGTGACCTATGAACAACAAAAGGGAAAGGCAGACTGTTCAGAATAATACAAATTAATCCATGGAAGAATCATCATATTATTGGATACAGTTAAAATACAGTCACTTTAAACATTAATACAAAGTGCATCTAAGGAAATGAAGGATGATCATTATTTTCTTTCTCAACGATTCTTTGTTTAAATATTAGGGGGGCAAGGATTAAGGTTTGGAGATATTAAAATTTACAAAGTGCCTTTGTTTAAAAAGAAAAAGTATGAACAATAAGAAAATTATTGTTATTTGATTGAATAAAAAAGAAAACACCATTGCCTTGTATACAGCATAGCATTGCTCACAGATGTAAGCAAGTCAACTTCCAAATAAAGGCCTGGAAAATCAATCTGCTCTCATTCACCCAGAATGAGAATGTCGGCACTAAATATTTTGATGTGATACAATTACAGCAAACCAACTAGCCAAACAAACAACCAGTTATCTAGTTCCAATTTTCCAGCACTAACTTAACAGTTAGTTTATATATAATATTTAAAAAACAATCCAGTGCAAGATAAATTTAGCGCGTCATTCGTACATAATAATTACAATAACAACCATACAATTTATAAAGAAGCCCGCCCATCTTCTTCTTTCATTCTCTGTGTTTGAAGTGTTTGAAAAGAAAAAACATGAATAGACGTTGTAAACCGGCTGTCGTCAATAGAGTTCTGTTGTCATAGCGACCAATTTGGTTATGAACACAAACATGGGTGAACGGCTCTGTTCACCCGAGGGCGTGAGCGGTACAGCCTTAGCAGAACAGCCATCTAGTCTATCATTGACTTTCCCACAAAACAGGAATTTTCTGTTTGCGATTAAGTGGATATTGATACCAGGATGGCCTCAATATGGACCCAATTAAGCAAATATTAACATAATAAAACAAATTGTCAAGTATAAATTTCAATACATTCGTTGCATTTTGGGATACACTTAAGTATATATATACAAATGTTTACACAGGACCAAGAGTTACAGTATGTCCACTTCTCCCCAGAAAGGTCATGAGGAAACACACACTCGGATGTTGCAGATGATAAGAAACAACCATTTGGTGTCCAGCGTACTCCCAAATGCATTGTGGAAAAGCGAAAATGTTTATTGGTATGTCTGTGTTTACAGTGTAAGTATATATATATATATATATATATATATATATATATATATATATATATATACATGGTGTTTGCACGTGTGTGTGTGTGCGCGTGTGTTTGTTCTGAAACATCCTAAACTCAACCCACACCCTGCGGGCGTGCTGATAGACTTCGACTGTCTCTATATGTGTATTTACTGCATGAACTGCAGATCGTGTCTGGAAGTACCGCATGGTCGCCCGGGCGCGGGGTTAATTCTGGTGGCGCTTCATGTGCAGGGCCAGGTGATCGGAGCGGGAGAAGCAGCGGCTGCACGCCACGCACTTGAACGGCTTGGCGCCGGTGTGCTTCCTGTAGTGACGCGTCAGCTCGTCAGAGCGGGCGAAGCGCCAGTCACAGCCCTCCCAGGTACAGCGGTAGGGCTTCTCCCCTGCAGGAGGAGGAGAGGAGAGAGGGAGGAGGAGGAGGAGGAGGAGAAGGAGAGGAGGGGGAGAGGAGAGGAGAGGAGGGGGGAAAGGAGAGAGAGGGAGGAGGTGGAGGAGAGGAAGAGGAGGTAGAGGAGAAGAAAAAAGGAGGGGGAGAGGATAGTACGGGGAGAGGACAGGAGGAGAAAGGGGAGAGAGAGGACGAGAGGGAGAGGAGTGGAGGTATAGGAGAAGAAAGAGGGAGGAGGGGGAGAGAGGAGGAAAAAGAGAGGGATAGGAGAAGAAGAGAGAGGGTGGAGAAGGAGAAAAGGGAGAGGATGGAGGAGATGAAGCAGAGGGAGAGAAAGAAAGTTACAAAAGTTATTATATTAGTTTCATTACATATTTCAATAACATTATATTTTATTACATATAGTATTATAAAGCTACCCAATGGTTTTTGAAAAGGAACAAAGTAACATACAGTACACATTCTTATGGTATAAAAATAATCTGTCCACATCAAAAGTCCTATTTAACCAACCATGAAACATACATTGTCACACTGAAAATATCTAAATGGCCTGTAGGGGAAATGCAATTGAAGTTCTCAAATATATGAGAAAGGAACCCAGCAAATATTTATAGATGAGGAACAACGACAAAACACGATTCACATTGGTTCAGTAGCATAAAATACAACTATATTTCTACTCAGTAAGATGTCCATGGTGTGTGTGTGTGTGTCCAATTCTTCAAACATTCAAGGTTGGATGTTCAATCAGATGTTGCTGATGAGGAAGTGAAATGATTTGCAGTTGAGTGTATTCACAAATGCATTGTGGGAACTCAATGCCAGTCTATGGTTGAAGGCAGTACAGTATTCGTTTGGTGTCTGAGTGGGTTCTAGAACCATTAAAACGCCCGCGTGACTATATCATTAAACTGTGTGTGTGTGTGTGTGTGTGTGTGTGTGTGTGTGTGTGTGTGTGTGTGTGTGTGTGTGTGTGTGTGTGTGTGTGTGTGTGTGTGTGTGTGTGTGTGTGTAAGTGTGTGTGTGTGTGTCGAAAACATATTTGAAAAGTAGCTTTAAAAATAACGAGTGTATTTCTGTTTAAACAGGCAGAACAGGCTTGTGCACGCACGCCCCTCAAACAAGAGCTTAATGACTCCACCTCGTCAATGAAAAACCACTCTTGCACCACACACCCCCACCCACACACACGCACGCACACATACAGATAAAGTGCATTTACTTCATCCCACGATTCTTGAGCCTATGACCAGCCTATGACAACTCAGACTCCTAGAAAATACGACAAATGTTTGCGCAGTAATAGTTATAACAGTAATAATGGATATTAATGTGTGTGTGTGTGTGTGTGTGTGTGTGTGTGTGTGTGTGTGTGTGTGTGTGTGTGTGTGTGTGTGTGTGTGTGTGTGTGTGTGTGTGTGTGTGTGTGTGTGTGTGTGTGTGTGTGTGTGTGTGTGATTCATCTGTACGTAAAGGAATGTAAAAGCTGGATTGCTTACACGCCCATATTTGTTCAGTCAGAGTGAAGATCACGCCACGTTTTTTTGTATGAGTGTATGTATAGAAACAAAGTAGAGATTATGCTTCTGGGCAGGGCTTTTCGTATCCATCTCAAAGCATTACAATTAGATTAGATTCTGTTCTCTTTCTATTCTAAAAGTTTGGATAGGGAGAACTAACAGAACATAATATAACTTCAAGAGCCAGTGAGCCCACTGTTTCAGCTGGAATTCGAACACTATGTGAACACTCTGCGTTTTGAGCTGAGTTTTAGGAAAGAGGGGGGCGTCTTATCCCCATGATAACAACTCACGCCAACTTTATGATCCTTTTTTGTACCGTCGTTGTGTATCTGTTATAAGCATTATAATAAGCGATGTTGTATATGAGCTGCGCCACACACCGTAGCGTTATACTATAGGGGTCCGGGAAGCCTAACCCTTAGCTCCACGCCACCTGCGTTCGCAGCAGAGTGGAACGTTCACGTAGTGTTTTGGGGAGAATAACATAGGATTTTACCAATGTTTTCTCTAAATTGGGGACTTATTTCAGTAACAGTGATAAAATGGCATAGATTACTATGTTGACGATCATATAAGACAAATGACCACGTCTAAAAAAACAAACAAAGTGGTTTTGGGTTCACTGGTTCTTTAATATAAAGTGGTTTTCCAGTGTGTGTGCTTTTAACATGTATGAAAGGTGTGAATTGTATTAAAATCCATGGCATGATCAGCAAGACAGGTAATGTGGCTGAAGGGTTTCCAGTGGATTAATCATGTCGTTTGACGCACATTCTTCGTATGACGCACATTTGTCGTTTGACTCATTTATGGTATCCCAAATTATGCAGGAATGTTCCAACCAAATTATAGACTTGTTAGGCAGAAAATGTTTCCTGAATTGGGAGGGTATGTTTTAATATGTTATTCAGTAACAACAGAAGAAAAGCCTCGATGTAACTAATGGGCCAATTATTTTAATGAGAGAACATTATGTACTTTAACGTGAAGAACAAACAAAGAAAGAAAAATAATCCACACACAGCACATTCTTTTCCATTATGGATATTATCTATAGAGAGGTTCTCCGGAGACCATACCAATGTCAAGGTAGTGCGGGGGTGTCCTTAAACACCTCCTAAAGTGGTCATTAGCAGCGGCGGCCCCGGTCGTTCTGATTAGATAGCTGCTGTTATTAGACGATCAATCACAGAGCGATGGCCATTAGCCAGTCAGGAGGGTCCAACGACCACTGGAGGAGAATGGGTGATAGGGGGACCAGTGGAACACATAGGAAGAGTGGATGGTAGTGATTGACTGTATTATTGTTATTACTACTGCTCATGTTTGTATGCGGTCCTGTAAGTCACTGAGTATATGAACCGAGTATTAAAGTATTAAAAAGGACACGGTTGAATACTTTAAAAGTTAAGAACGGAAAGACTAAAGACAGAGTAGAGATGCCCGCACAGAGGTTTTTGAGGGGGGAGGAGTAATTCAGAGAGCAGGTGTGTTTGATTTAGCTCTATAGCTTTACTCCCTGGGTCAAATGCATGGGCCTCCTCCCTCTCTCATTACCTGCAGAGTCAATAAACAGGAGGATGACAAACAGACTACACACACAGCCATAGAACCAAGAACCACACACACACACACACACACACACACACAGCCGTGGAACAAAGACCCCCCCACACACACACACACAGCCGTGAAACAAAGAACCACACACACAACCACACACACACACATAGCCGTGGAACAAGGTACCACACACACACACACATACACACACACACATGACACAGCCCTGGAACAAAGAACCACACACACACACACACACACACACACACACAGTGGTGAAAAAGATTCTGCTGAATACTACACTCACTAATCTACAGTCAGCAGCATATATTACACACGGCAGTAGAGGGATGACTGGGAGGGGCTTGAAAAGTATGCATTTGCAAACATTTTATGGTCATACCCTAGCTGTAGCTAGCCATGTAGTAACGCGCTGGGGTTATCAAGATACGGCGGAAGGCCGGTTGGGAAAGGAGCAGAACAATCTCTGTGTGGTCAGAGAGTAAATGCCATCAAGCTCACCCCCCCCCCCCCCCCCCCCCCCTCAATCACCTCCACAAGTGTTTGGAAAGAGGGATGGGGCCCCCTAATCTAGCTGATAGCACTGGGCTGTGCAAACACGCACGCATACGCATGTACACACAAACACACATAGCACTGTTCATATGTGGTAGTGTCTCTCTCTCTCTCGCTCTCTCACACACACACACACACACACACACACAGAAATCTTGAAATGTATCTGAACAGTTTGAGCAGAGCGCCACTATCTAACTGGCTCGCAGTCCAGAATGAGAATGCAATGGGGTGTAACTGACATAAAAAGATGTCAGGGCCAATGTCTGAACACAATCCCTCAGGCACACGCACACACACACACACACACACACACACACACACACACACACAGACTTTGATGACTTTATACAAGTTCCCTATGGAGTTATGTGTTGCATAACATGTGAACCAGTCAAGCCAGTAGAGATGCTTCTACTATCGACGGGAGTCCCGAACCGCGGCTAGATGGATGTTCTCTTAGCTTTGTATGCACAGATGGACACATTCACGAGCAACCATACACACACACATACGAAAAGTACAAAATGGATGCAAATGTCAATGCAAATAAACATCATGCCTTGATGTGAAACAATCTACCTGGGGAGTTAGGGATTCAACTACCTGTGTGTGTGTGTGTGTGTGTGTGTGTGTGTGTGTGTGTGTGTGTGTGTGTGTGTGACAGGGACACTGCTCTGACTTTAACCGTACTCTACCTTCTGTGAAACAAGCCTACAGCACCTTTGGCATAGTAAAGGGAACTACATTGCTGCACGATGAACACAAAACACACACACACACACACACACCGAGACAAAGAGCTAGATAGAAACCACAGGGTGGAGAGATTCTGAGGGACTGGTTTGTCAGGACGAGTCAAAGAGGTTGAACGGTGAGAACAAAAGCCCAGAGTGACAGTCAGTTGCATGATGGGAGAACAGGTATTCATCGGAGCTGTGACACAATGCATGGGCCATTAAAAGAAAATATTGACAAAGGAAAATGATAGGTCAACGTCACCCACTTCAAATGAGCATGGCTAAGCTAATGTTGTGTTTAACTGTGGGAAATATGTCACAAAGCTTTAAACTCTCCAGCACATGGCATGAAAATACGCAAAACCCCCAAAACAATGCTTCACATTTGTTTTGTATTTAGTTTTTTCCCATAGTAGAGTAATTCAGTGAAAGGTGTCTGTATTCGCCCTTGGTTGGTAACGTTGATTTACCAGCGCGAACACCTCATTTTTATTCACTGGTTTAATAATACATTTCCACTTTATTTCAAACCTCCCATGCAGGCATAATAATCATCAAATGTGTCATCTTTAAGCAGGAACACAGAAATATCTTGTCAAAGCTAATCTTTGTCCGTTTGAACAAAAGAAGACACCAGCAGGATATTTGGCTTGGTGCTATTCCAATTCATTTCTGTTCAACTGTACCTGGGTACAGTTGAGTGGGCTGAGGTGTAGAGAGGAAGCTTGTTCATCTGAATGGAATCCAGAGATAATGAAGAACTACTAAGGGATAACAACCGGTTTCTAATTCCTTCACCTCATTTAACCTCACTGGAATACTGACAATGGAGATGAAGATCACCACTTCATTCATTCGTTCATCCACCCTTTCGCCTGTCCCTGTATCACCCATTCTTCTCAGTGATGTCAAACCCCACCACTCCCACTCCCACCCCCACCCCCTTCTCCGCTGTTCTCCTCTGTGTGTGTGTGTGTGTGTGTGTGTGTGTGTGTGTGTGTGTGTGTGTGTGTGTGTGTATTATAATTATAAATATTATAAACCAGTAAAAATATACTTTTTTTTCATTGTATTTGATTTATTTATTTTAGCCTACGCTAGCCAATCGCTACCCCTGCTCTCTGGATTCCTCTTCCTCCTCCCCCTCTTTCTTTGAAGACTGTAAAAACCCAGAGGGACTGGTTTGCTGTTGGTTTTGATTTGATTTCTCCCTCCTCGCCTGCTGCCTTTTCCTTCTTCCACACACACACACACACACACACACACACACACACACACACACACACACACACACACACACACACACACACACACACACACACACACACACACACACACACACACACACACACACACACACACACAGGCTCATTTTTGGTTATCCGGTGTAGTGAAACTGGGAACATCTCCAGAAAGTATACGGTGCTGCTTACAAAGAATGGACGTTGTGTTCATTCAAAGCTAGTTATATTTATCACATTGTCTGCTAGCAAGCTCTTTATTTTCCATTGGCAGATCCCCAATATAACTGCCCAAAGTGACTTTCTCAGCCGTTTCTTTAGTCTGTGGATTCTATTCTTAGGATTTAATCCACCATCAATTATTTTTCCTACTACAACAATGTTGGCAGATGTGCCCTCATGGCATGGGGTGCACATGCGCGGGACACGTGAGGGTGCCACCTCTCTGTCCCTCAACACAGGTACCGACGGTTGATGAAAGTCTTTGGCACGGACAAACAATACACATTTTCTGTCTTGAAAGCAAGGGCGTTTCCCAATTAGGTGCTCTGTGGCGACACTGACAGTTTAGGCGTGTTTGTGTAGCTTGTTTTGATCTGAAATGATTGGCAAGCGACCAACCAGTCATGGGTGAATATTGGCCTTTACACATGGCTTGAATACATTACAGTTTTACAGAGTGTTGTCCTGTCAAAGCTGTAGTCTGCTGGTTAGCTTAGAGCCATAGCATTTTTATTGGGTGTGTACCTGCAGCAAAAGGAGATTATTGTGCAAATATATTTGCTTAACTCAGGATCAAATCAAATTGAACATAATCCTACTGACTTAATAGAAAATAAGTGTTTCTGGCCGCAAGTGTACACACATCATACAAGAGTAAAGGCAAAGGCAAAGGCTATACAAAAGATAGATTCACAGCAGAGTGGATACTTTTGGCTTTCAGAGAGAAAAAGAAGGGCAGTGTCTTAAAGTAATGAGCTAACACACTTCAGATCTCTACTGCTGCAGAGCTACGTAGCCATTCCAGGTGCATTGTTTTTTTAAATTGATAATCCCTGTTTGAGCACAATATCTTCATGTCCATTGTATATGCATTATCTTAGGTTGCATGTTTGTTCATTTATGGATGGCCAAGCTCTATCTTTATAATTGCAAACTGATCTACCTACGGGTACAACTAAAGTAACCTGAACCTGAATCCACACCATTGTTATTGCTTCGTTCCATGCAGATCCACCACTGTATGATACACATCCATAGACCAAATCCATTACCAGACCTAACCAAGGATGCACTGCTGTCGCATGTGCGGGAGTCTGTGTGCGACTCACAGATATTTTATAGCATCTTTGGAAATCAGGAGCAAAAAGAAAATGTTATTCTTACCTGTATGTGTCCTCTGATGGGCCTTCAGGTGAGAACTCTTTGTGTAAACCTTGGTGCAACCTGTAAAACAATAAAAATAAACCCAAAATAAGCAAAATGTAGCAGCTAATGAAGCAGATACATTCAGGAGCAGGTAGCATGTTGCTAATGGATTGCTACAGGTTAGGCTACATAAACTGGGGTTTGAACCCAGAATCTAGAGGCAAGCGGTCGTCCAATCTGCTAGGCTACCCGGATCACTAAACTTCTAATAACAAATAATTTAATTATTAATAACCACTACCTTTGGCCTTGAAATGGTTTACAGTGTTTCTGTATATGACTTAGAATGACCCAGCGATTATTAAACAGGTTGAATATGATGGATAACAAGTGGAATGAAGCACAATACAACCAGGAAGTCAGAATCACCAAAAATAAGCGAGAAATTATCGCATGACCATCCGTCTTCCTTTTGTTCCATTTTTTCTGTCAACATGAGTAAACGATTAAACCCACAGAATGAAAAAAAGAAAGAAAGAAAGAAAGAAAAAAGAAAGTAAGAAAGAAAGTGCCAGAGAGGGAGAGAGGGAGAGAGTGAAAGCGAGCGAGATGGAGACAGAGAGAGAGAGAGAGAGACTTGGACTGAGCCGACCTGGGAAGTCACAGAAGTGGATCCTCCTCTTCTCCAGCTCAGGGTTGTTCCGTCGGTTGTAGCGCGGCCCGGTCAGGACACCCTGGCCGTGGGTCATCAGCATGGAGTGATGGGACATGCTGTGCATCTTCATCCCCCCCAGTCGTTGGTGGTAGGGAGGAGGGGGCGTGGTGGCCGAGTGATGGTGGGGGTGCAGGGCCAGCTCTGCCTGGCCATCAGGGCTCCCCGGCTGGGAGTTGGGGGGCGAGGGAGGGAGGCTGTGGGGCTGGTGGAGGGGAGCGCTTCCCGGCGATGGCTGATAGTAATGGAGGGGTTGTGGCTGCTGCTGCTGCTGCTGCTGCTGCTGGTGGTGGTGGTGTTGATGGTGTTGCTGTTGTTGGTGGTGGGGGAGATGCTGGTGGTGGTCAGACATAGCAAAGTCCCCGCCCGCCGATGTCGTCACGGCGATGCTGCCCAGGTTGAGCATGGTCCGGCCACAGTTGGCGCCGGCTCCCGATTGGGCGCTGTGGGTCAGGGTCATGGTGAGGTCGGCGTGGGGCATGTGATAGACCTGGGGCTGGGGGGCGGGGGGGCCGATCTGGAGCTCCATGTCCAGGGAGGGCTCCTGCTGCTGCTGCTGCTGCTGCTGCTGCTGCTGCTGCTGCTGCTGGGCGAGGCTCACCTCGCTGGGGCTCATCTCCGGCTTGAGGAAGAGGTGGTTGACCCCCGGGGACATGCTGAAGACAGACGTGAAGTCCGGTAGGGCCTGGGAGGCGGAGCCGGCTGAGCAGGGGGCCTCCAGGCCTGGCTCCGTCTTGATGTGCTTGGTGTTGGAACGGTACAGGCCCGTGCGCAGGTGGGTGGTGCTGGGTAGGATGACGTTGATGTTGAGGCTGTACGGTGCCACGGGCTTCTCCTCTGAGAAAAACTCGTCCACCACCGAGGCGCTTTCCCGACGGTACTTCCTGTCTGGGGAGGTGGCGGTGGGCGGGGCCATCAGAGGGCTGCCAGCGAGGGGGAGGTACTTCTCCAGTTCCAAGTGGGTCTGAAACCAACAGCAGAGCAGGACGAATGGTTAAAGGTACCTTCTGTGTTTAGCACGGGCCAGAACACTTCGAATGGATTTCAGTGAAGACTGCCACAATGTTATGATAGTATGATAGCATTTTTCATTTGTTTTAATATTTTGCTTTCAATTTCAGTTTCATTTTTATATATTTTTTAAGTGGTTTTGTTTTTAATTTTTGGGAAATACTAAATTTTTGTTTCATTTTTATTATTTTCAGTGTTAGTAATTTTTTTTCATTTGGGGTATTTGTGAAGGTTGAGATTCAAAAAGGTTAGAAAAACCATTGTGTAATAAAGAGAGAGACAAAAGTGTGGCCTAAAACTGACCACGCTAAAAAATTAGAAGATCCAGAATCCGTTCTCGAAAAATCGAAGATAGATAAACCATTAACGATAACAATCTTAAACTGCCAACCCTTGTGTGGCAAATCCAAGTGTGCATGGGGGCAACGTACACCTATTTTATCAGATCATACTGAAATACCACAGAAGTGAAAACGTAAATAAATATGCTTAACAAATGAGTGACGGTTGCAAAACAGACAGCAACATTACAATCCTGGGAGATGGGCCTGGTAGGTGTTTACCAGAGCCATCCAACTACATTCGGGTTGAGTTGTATTACAGTACTAGAGGGTAGAACTGTAAAATAATGAGTGAGAAGGAAAAAGTGAAATAGTGAGTGAGCCATCTAGTCATTCCTAGTGATAAAAGACTGTTCCTTTTGCTCCATTCCATAAATTCCAGCATCGCAGCGGAACTCGCTTCTCTTGACCACGCGGCTTTGCGCCCTCTGCTCCTACCTGGTGTTGACCCCATCATGACAGGCTGCTGGCATGCATGGGATCATGTGACAACATACACTGATTAACTGCTGTCAGAGACAGAGACAGAGAGACCCTGGCTTGTGCAACTGTCAGTCACAGGCGATCAAGTGGAAACTCTTTACTGTACTGCACTGTACACACACAGTGATCAGGTGGACAGGACCTGGCTTGCAGGAGGATGCCACCAAACACACACACACACACACACACACTTCCTTTGGATGGGCTCATGTTTTGATTTGCCATATTTCTAGAGATGCGTGTGTGTGTATGTGTTTGCTTTCGTAACGTCAACGACTGGGGCTGGTAAAGAACAAGAGAACGAACAGAGAGCGACCCGAGAGCAGAACCATAACAAAGGCGGAGCCCATGAGAGATGGAGTGAAACCCAAACATTGCCAGGTAAAAATAAACCTGTCAGGTGATCACGGTCTAGTGAATGCCAGCAACAGCAGCTCTCACAAATCACAGCAGACTGCTGTGGGAACAAGAAAAGGTGACAAGACAAATATGTCAACAAAAAGGCTACGATACAATGACAAATTACAAAGATGACTTAAAAGAATGACTTAAGAATAATAAACTACTAGAAGAATGGAGGAGGAGATATAAATGGAAAATATTTCCAAGTGTGTGCTGATGACTAAGAGTCAACACTGCCTTTCGAAACAAAGGGTGGGGGGGGGTGGGACTTTTTGAAACATGTAACAAAAGAGTCATTAGTTAAAGAGGGTTCTGCTAGGGTGTCCCTGAGCTAGATACAGAACTCTCCTGGAGGGAATACCCTCATACTTTCTGTTTACCATAGTATTCCTTGAAGTACCTTAAAACCCTGACCGTAAGACAATACAAAAAAGACGTGATTCACACAAACAAACTACTGGTAAGGTAAGTACCATTGCTTTTGTTAAGCACATTGACTTTGCATTAAAAGCCAATGTACTAAGAGTGTGGATCTGGCTGAAGTCAAACCCCGAGCAATACTCTCAGGTGTTAAAACACTGATGCGACACGATCCTTCATCTCTGATCTGTAACTTTGAAAAAGACAAGGAAACAATCCTATTCTCAATGTTATCAAGTTACAGCTGTCACAAGTAATGAACAACTGAAAAAAAAAAAAAGGATTCCCGCCAGACAACACATAAAAGGACAGAGTCCCAGCGAGGGCTATAAAGACTTCAATTGCCTGTGAACAAACTTCTTAATGAGGTTCAGATTCAGCGCCCTTAACTCATCCCACCCCACCCATCTCTCCCCACAGTGGCACATTATGTCCCTGCTCCCTGGGCAGACCTGGCCAAGCGATGACAGGACCTTTCAGCACCGTGATCCACCGGGCCTGCTGTGTCAGGGCCGCATCGGCTACGCCAACAGGTAGCCAGAGACACTAATGGTGCTCTATCTCTCAAGCTCCCGCCTCCCCCGCCGCTGATAGCAACGCTCTGACCTGTCTCTCTGCACGTCAACACCATTGGATGGGCTGCATGGACCAGCTACACAATGAGGCGCGCATGTGTGTGTGTGACATGTGTGGATCGAAATGTGTGTTGTTGAGAATGCTGCGCTGCGGACCTTCGCAGCAGAATGCCTGGTTGACCTGCCGTTCGACTACGCTCTCCTCCAGTGCAATCTGAGCGCCGGCTGAAGGGAATAAAGACTCTAGTATGGGGGGAGAGAGAGAGAGAGAGAGAGAGAGAGAGAGAGAGAGAGAGAGAGAGAGAGAGAGAGACCCCTCTTTCATTCCCATTCAGAGGTCAGGTACTGTGGGGCCCCTGCCTTTCAGCGCACCATACAAACGGGCCCTGTGTTGCTGCCAGATGCAGCGGCCCCTGTGCCCTTGGCCATGTCCCATCCTGGCCTACCATGTCACCCTGAACGATCCTTCCGGCTCTCGACCTCCACTTCCTGTCTCTCCCCGCGAGCGTCCAGTCAGCGCTTGTCTTCCTTGTTGCGATCGCTGTGATTACGGGACTCTTGCATCTCTGTCTCCACAAAGAGGAAGAATAACGGATGACGGCGGAATCGCAGAAATGCCCATCTTTTATGTCGGCAGCTGGCCTTGAGAGAGAGACTCCGTCCCTTGACCTTGCGCTTTTGAACACCACACCTTGAGTTGAATATTAACAGATGCAAAGAAAAGACGTTGTCGGGAGTTGTCGTTGGAAAACAGGAAGCATAAAAGAAATACGGAAACCTTTTAAAAGGAACAGGATAGTGGGGGGGGGGGGGGGGGTTGGATTTGGTCGCTTTTCTGTGACTAGGGCTCTCTGCACTCCGACCTCGTTGACCCCAGGGTCAAGATGACAAACGCCCGCCTTGTTTATCAACAGAGGAGACTTGGAGCGCAGTGGGGCGAGCGCTGGTTGAAGTTATTAGAACAACCACAGACTGTTTAGGTTAATCATTGGACAACATGTACGCTTAGACCACTATGGATCCCGGATTAGCAGATAACAGATGGATTCTTATCAGTTCTGTTCAGGGGGGCTCCATAGAGGGGGTTTTCCAATACATCCGGACATGGCGACACTTGGCTCTGCCATTCGGTCGACATGTCTCTTTCAGTTTATTGTTTTACAAAATCTAGAGAGGGACGAGAGCATAAACTCTATCGATGAATAAGTGAACATGCATTGACCCAGCGGTCCGTTAAGTAAAAAAAATATTTTCCTTCAAGAAAATGTGATATGTCGTATTTGCGAGTAAAGCACGGTATCAGTGCACGGTATCAGTCAAGGATCAAATCATCCTATGTTTTTGCCCTTGATCCTTGGATTGTGCAAGACTGTCAAAACATGCTTCCCTGTACCAACTACCCCTTCTAGAAAGTTCTGTCTGGAGTACAACTCAAGCCTTGAGCCATAAAAGGTACAAACAGACCCTGAATCTCATCTCCTGTTAATTCTAAACTAATGGCTACCTGCGGTAATGCCTCCTTTATGGCTCTAAGGAATGCAGAGAGAAGTTAGTACATTGCCTTCAGATATCCATAAAAGAATAACGATGCTTTTTTGCAAATCTCTCGAATCAGGACTGCACATGCAAGGGTCATAGCAGGTAAGGCAAAACACAAACCTTTCAGACCCGGATTACTCTTTATGGTGATGGATTGACAGATAAGGAGGCATGTTGTAACTGTTTTAAGAAGAGGATACAGCTAAGGGCTATGGGAGGACAGCGTTTTACATTGAGGACTTGAACAACTGTGTGACGAACAGATAGACTATTGATTGTGTTGTGACCTAGTTTGATTGGGAAAAACATGCACACCGTGATCATCTACACTACGTTGCGTGGGCTCAGCAGTCAGAACCGATGCCTGACATGAACACATGCAACATGTCTAAAAGAAAGAAGCGATGCGAGAGAGAGAGAGACAGAGAGACAGAGAAAACCAACAAGGAGGATCTCAGCAGACAGCCCACCCAAACAACTTAGTCAAAGTGAGTCAAGCACTCTCTTACAGTCTAAATCCCGTCAGTTGAAAACAACACAAATCAGTGTGGTTCCAGAAGGCACAAAGCCCAGTAGGTCTGAATCAGATGCAAAGTGCCCTCCCTCGTAGTCCGGCCAGTCAAATCGTTAGGCAAAACCATCACAGTCCATCACAGCCCTTTTGGTTGCCAAGATGTCCGACCATCAGCCTGAAACCTCTCGTGGGTAGGGGGATGGACAGACGGACAGTATTGATTTGGAAAGCGAGGGAACCATCAGGTTACAACTTGTGACACACAATTAGGATGATGGGGCTGTCCCGGTGCCAGGAGTTGTAACTCTAACTCATGGGCTCATCGTCTTGGCGACAAATTACAGGAAGACCACCGTGTGATGTCATCGCGGTGGAATCCGAAGCAGGGTTTCATATGAGTAACTTATTGTGGTGCTACCGTTCATCAGGGAGCTCTCAAGGGGGGGGGGGGGGGGGGGGGGAGGGGGGGGGGGGGGGAGAGGAGGTTACGGGAGGCCGCGGAGGCACTGAGGCGGCGGCATTAAAGAGGTTGGTCATGGACAATGATGGACTGGGGTGTGCACCCTGGATGACCTTTAGGTTAAACGGACTAAAGTTAGTTCTGCCAGGTGCTAATACTACTGCTTTGCAGCTTAATCAAATGAATCCCTGTGGCCTTAATATAAACAATTGTTGCATTATCGGTGGACGAAATGAGTGAGAAAGATATAATTAATTCAACTCCACACAACATGAAGCTTAGGTGACTTCTCCATTCATATTTCTTATGCTGGACGAAACTCAAGTCTTCTGTGTGGGATACTACATGCTCTACACATGGATGTATTAGGTCCTACAAGGCTGCAGTTCTGCTAGCCTCTCAGTGTGTGTGCGTGTGTCTGTCTGTCAAGCTGTGACCAGCCATTAGGAAAGTAAGTACACACTGTTAAATGAAACTCTGAGCATTTGTGTGTATGAGTGAGTGAGTGAGTGAGTGTGAGTGTGTGCATCATGTTTTACTTGAAAAACAGTTAACACACCAAAGCAAATGGGAGAAAGAGAATTAAAAGTTCCTCCTTTCTTCCAGCCCTACTCCTCCCCCTTCCAGCCCTCCTCCTCCACCTCCCCCATCAGCCTTTCACTGCGTGCCTTGGGGGCCCGGCTTGGCTTCACCCGGGCCGAGCTGCATCATCCCCCGCCCATCAGGCCCCAGGCCCAGCTCTGGAGATTAGGATAAGCGTCTCAGGCCCTGCTCCAACAGGTCCGGCAGCATACTGCTGTCACGACAGAAGCTCCGTCAAGCAGGTTCACAGGTTCACTTCTTTTCTCCTTTTTTTCTCTTTTTGCTAACACCATCACAATAGCACCGAGCAACGATCTTTCTCTGACCGGATTAAAAAGAAAAGAGAAAAATCCTCCAGACGACGGGATGTTAGTGTTTTTGTTAAAGGAGTCAAACGGGCTTACACTTTAAGTCTAACCTCGCACGTCTAACCTCGCACGTCTGAGCTCTATCTTTATCATCCAGTAATGCACAATCACATTCCAGGTTTTATTTTCCTTATGTTTGTAATATTGTGATATTACATAAATCCCGTGATATTTATTTTCTCCTACATTACCCAGAATGACTTTCGCCACTTTTCGCCAGTGACTTCTATGTGCTATGTACTTCTATGTATATCAATAATAATTCATTTGTAATTTGTCCATGTATTATGGCTAATATATCATGATTTTATTATGATTGATGATATAATTATGAAGACAATTAAAAACATCACATATTACTATTGTATAATGGTTTATAAACTTCAGTTTGTGTGGGAATTACCATAATACTGGTATAACCATAATCCCAGAGGGGGCGTTCCGTCTCATCAAACATATCGAAAACATGTTTTTTGTGCATAACTCCAGGCAGAATTGAGGAACATGTGCTAGCATAGCAGCAAATAATACTGAGCCAAACTCATTTCTTCTCAGAGTGTATAGGCTAATTGGCGGCTAACAGAATCACTGTGAGACTACTTTAACATTCAATCTGCAGAGCTAACATCAATATTTACATGAAGCCAGTGGACAAGTTAGCAGTTAGTAGCCACCCTGTGTCCGGTCTTGAGAGTTTACACCTCTTTTTCAAATCAGCGTAATACCTTTATACCCTTATTCAGGCTGTGTAAATGCAGGCTGCCTAAATGCAAACAACACCATACAAATATCAATAGTATACTGCTAGTAGAAGCTTATGATAATTATGTTGATTAGTTAGTGACAAATGGTGTGTGTGTGTGTGTGTGTGTGTGTGTGTGTGTGTGTGTGTGTGTGTGTGTGTGTGTGTGTGTGTGTGTGTGTGTGTGTGTGTGTGTGTGTGTGTGTGTGTCTGGAACTTTAACCTGCAGGGCGAGAGATAAACCTTTAACAGGTAAGCGTTTCCTGTCAATCTTTCTGTAATGACAAACACGAGCAAATAAAGCAATGTGCAACGGACCATGAATACTTAATGACCACACACACACACACACACACACACACACACACACACACACACACACACACACACACACACACACACACACACCCGACCCCCGTCATAATAAAAGGACCATTATGTGATCTCGCGATCGCACGTTAGTGCGATTTTTGTTTAAGTTAAAGTTGAAACGTATGTGGTAATACGCCGCCTATTAGTTAGTAACAAACACAGTTCTCTGGGGGGTGGGGGCTCACCGCGGGCTTGACTTCCTCGAACACTGACGAGTCCTCGGTGCAGTCTCCCGCAGTCATCCTCACTGGCTTCAGTTGTGTGAACACCGCCCGCTCCTCAGTGTGCGGCGGATTCATGGCCAAGCCTACACTTGCAGCCATCGTAAAACGTCAAATGTAACCACTAAAAATAAGACGTATTATCTTATAAGTTTTACGTAATATATACTTGTTTTCACTGCGGTTCTCTTTGTTTCAGCGGCACAAGCATGGGGAACAGGTGTGCGGTAACTCCAAGACGTCTCTTCTGTCTTCTGCTTCCTAAATCAGGTTTACCTGAACTAAGTATGGACCTACCTGGGGAAAACGCCGTCAAACGTGAGGGCCAATCAGAACAGAGGAGGGCGCTCCTCGTCCAATCACCTGCATGGTAGGCGGAACACACCTGAAGAATCGCCTGGAAAGGAGGAAATATTTTATGAGCAAGTCTGACACAGATATGGATCAGCATTTGCACATTTGGGACAAGTTCAGTGGCTTTAGGTTCTTGTTAATATAAATCTATCTCATTTGCTTCAACACCACAAACACACAGTTGTGTTGCCAATGAGGACGATGATGGGGATGATGTTGGATGATGAAGTTGCAGATCTGTGAAGGATAAACGTACACCTGCCCTGACACCATCAGAGGAATGAGCTTGCTATGTTTGGAAGTGCTTGGTTGCGTGTGGCTGTTTAATTATATCGGCCCCACATATAAATACATCAAAGAGATAACAATGCAAAACAAAAATGTGTGTGTGTGTGTGTGTGTGTGTGTGTGTGTGTGTGAGAGAGAGAGAGAGAGAGATAGAGAGACAGATAGAGCGAGAGAGAAAGAGAAAGGGGTAGAAAGTGAGTGAGAGAGAGAGAGAGAGAGAGAGAGAGAGAGAGAGAGAGAGACACACACACACACACACAAACACATTTGTTTAGGCCCTCTCTGTCACCATTTCATCTTGGACAGAGACCAGTATAAGCTGAACGGGAGGCTGCAGGCGGGATGAGTGACATTAGTAAAGGTTGCTTATTTTTCTTTCAACCTTTGATAAGACATAGCAGAGGAGACGCCGTGAGACAATGCCGAACAACACTGGGCGCTCAACATTCCTCTCTCTCTCTCTATCTCTATCTCTGTCTCTCACTCTCGCTCTCTCTCATCCTGTCAACTGTGGAACATCGAAATGGTGGAACGTGATAGGCCCAGGGGTGGAGGGAAGGCCTACTGACTTTGGCTGGGGCAGGTGTAGAGGGCAGGTGAGGACACCTGGCAGCAGAGTGACTTCATCATAATCTCAACAGACAGACAGTCACACACACACACACACACACACACACACACACACACACACACACACACACACACACACACACACACACACACACACACTCAAACACGTAAAGTAAGCATATACAGTACTGTATATGCAAAAACAAGTGCATTCACTGCATCCCACACGGAGAAAGCAAAAAGTAAGCAATGTAATGACTTTAGGAGGCATGCAACCTGCAGTGAAAGCGCTACGGGGACACTCATTCCAGGAATGAGTTGGAACAGAAACAGAAATCCTTTTTCCGTGGAGGTATTTGCATTAACACGTGTTACTGAAATGGATGGGTCTATTTTCTCTTCACATTTAAAGAAGGCAAGTCTTACCAGGAACTTCCAGCAACCAATTACATCGAAGAAGAGGCTGTATAGGGTGTCAGCAGAGCCACGTTGCTGGGGCGACCGTTCTTTGAATTCACAGGAGCGTGTCAGAGCTAATAATTACTCAATTAGTTAATTAGTCACTATTTCATTTTGATAGTTCCCATTGATAGGAAAAGCATCCCATGTTTTGATCTTAAAGGAACATCTCAACTCAACCTGGACCCTATTTAATAATACGGATAACAAGCCGTGAAATTGGTCCAGTATAGTGTACTGTAATGTACATCCTCTAAAAGTGCTTGTTTTTGCCACTGACAGGCTCAGATTATAATCTAACATTATGGAAAAGATCCCTACAGAGAAATACAACTTGTTTTATTTTGGACTACAGCAAGTTAGTTTAGTGTTAAAAAGTCCTGTGAAGGACAGTTGAGATTGTAATGACAAGAGGGAAATATCCTGTAACAACGCAACAAGGAGATTTCCCCGTGAGACTTGGTTGGATACAATAACAAACAGACCGGATCAAGCAAATTTCCAATTTCCAATTGTAAAATTTCCTTTTCCATAATGATAGAATATAATCTGAGCCTGTCAGTGGGAAAACAAGCACTTGTGAAGGACAAAAAAAGTTACTACCAACATTCCAATGCTCCTATGCTCCCAAAATGGCGGCGTCCACCAAATTGGTTTTATTAAATACTTTGAATAACCTGAGAGCATGAAATCAAAAATGATTCTTCTGAACAAAAAGTAAACCAGTATACCAGCCAAAAAAATGAAAACTATATATATATATAATATATATATAAAAAATTTAAAAACATGTTTCCTGCCCCCTCATATAATCCCTATCGTTCTAACACATTAGTGTTGGATTTAGATTAGATTAGTGATGAGTGGGTTTGGCTGCTTTCAAACTCTGATTAATGTACATATTCATCGGCACACCTCCACTTTATCTTTATATTATTTCATATTTATATTCTTTATTGTCCATTCATACCCTTTGTCTATATAACCACCAGGATACAAATGCTGTATTCTCCATATTTTATTTTCTGGAATGCAATTAGTGTTTAAATTGTATTTGGTATATGTTTTGCTAGTCTTGCCATGTTTTTGCTGTTTTTTTACCCTTTTTGTGACTCTTTTTAAATAATTTGAGATTTTCTTCTACCTATCCGTTGCTTGGTTGCTCAGAATATTGCTCAGAATGACTCTGTGTTATACTGTGCCTATGGAAAATAAAACACTTTAAAACACTGCCTTTGATTTGAACTTTGACACACACACACACACACACTCTCTCTCAAACACACACACACACACACACACGCGGGGTAACATAAGGAAGTAGTCTATTGTTCCACCAAATTGGTCAGGATGGATTATAATCCTCCATTGTGACTCAGCAGAACAAGGGCAGGAAGGAAGTTCAACAATAGTCATAGGCGTAGATAATAGTGCGAATGAGGAGGAATGCGTGGGAGAGAATGAGTCAAATCAAATCACCTTTATTGATACAGTTACACAGTCCCATTCCCAAAAGCCCACGTACAGCGCAGAAGTAATCTTCCTATCGTATAAATTTGTCTTCCTCGTTTCAAAAGTGCATTTTGTGAGATATGCTGTAGATTAACATATTGTTATGATTGACAATTTACTTGTGAGGCTGAATGCCCTGATAATGATCATGGCCTCACCGGAAGCTTGCATGCCCTGCCATGTGTTATACTGACACACACACACACACACACACACACACACACACACACACACACACACACACACACACACACACACACACAAACCTCTGATGGCAGGCAGCCATGTTACTACTTCTTAGTTATCATTCTTTCCTAGACCTGGCAATTCACCAACCCACTGACCCCTCCCCCCCTGCCCCCACACACATTATTGCAAGATGCACCTCCCCCTAAATAAAGAGAGACTCAACTCATGAAGAATTTTAGCAGAGTTTTGCCCAAGGTGATGAAACTTAAAAAGCCAATAGAAAATGTTTAATGATAAACTAGGCAATATAAAATGTTTAATCAGAAACAATTTATAAGTCAATGGGTCATTATATATTATTTATTATTCTGTCATGCATTCATTCAATAGAATGTAGTTAACCTAACAACCAAGATTACTATCAACAAACTGAAAATGAGCCAAAACAATAAAACAACTAGAAACGGACTAAAACTAACTAAAGGTGTTAATATACAAACATATATCTACATATCTATATCTATATATCGATCTATATATCTATATATCTATATATCTATATATCTATATATCTATATATCTACATATCTATATATCTATATATCTATATGTGTAGATATATGTTTGTATATTAACACCTTTAGTTTTAGTCAGTTTCTAGTTGTTTTATTGTTTTGGCTCTACTTACATGTTCTGTTTTAGTACTGTACAGCACTTTGAGATTTCTTAATTGAAAAGCGCTTTGCAAATAAAATTATTACTATTATTATTATTGGACAATAAATACTAACAAAAAAATCCATAATATGTGCTTCTCTTGGCAATGGGAAGTGCGAAGCACGTAGCAACATCCACTGGCCCGCGAGTTTCGCAAGCCCTGACTACAGATACTCTGCAGGAAGCGTGACCATATTTGGTTTTGGAGCGAGTACCGGAATCCCTTCAGTGGACATGTTTAAGGAAGTGAATGATGTCATAAGGTGAGTGCTTTAAAGCAGCGGCCACTGTACTGTACTATCATGTCAAGCCTGACTGGCCTAGATTTCTCAACCTAGTCCACATAACTGAAAGATAAGAGAACTGGAAATATCCATTACTAGCAAAAATTGTGTCATGCTAGCAAAGCATACATATTATACAAAGGAAAATATCTATACATGTGGAAAACAAGACGCAATACAACAGTAAAGCATGTCAAGGCCCAACATTCATATAATTGTCTAACTGTAGTGGTTATGGCAGCAATTAGATCATTACTAACATTACTCTTTGCTCTTTAATTTACACCTATGTGATGGGATTACTGCTGTCAAGATGGCCCGGTTTTTCCTGATTTGGTAGTTACTTTAAATTCTAAAACCCTTCAATGCCAGTGCCCTTTCTTCAATACATTTATTGAAGACAGGGCGCTGGCATTGTCTAAACCACACCACCAAGCCATGATAGGTGTAGGCCTATTGTTTGTAATATACATTTTTGTCCCCTGACTTTGACTCTGCCTTTCATTTTGTACCTTAACCTCAGATTCAACATAAAGATCCTCAGCTTGCAACTGGATCCTGCCAAACGGATGCTGTCATCATTACACACATATACTTGGAAGATCTATAATAATGTGAAGATGGCTGGACAAGTATATTTAAATATTGAAAATATGACCTTTGACATTCAAGGGACTAATACTGAAAGGTTTTAAGGAAAAATGTGGTGTCAGGGAAACGTTTGTTATGCTGTTGTGGTTTTGCCTAGAAGTTAAACCACAACAGGTTTTACCTGTTGGTTAAAAAGCATGTATCATGAATTAAACTTAGTTTAGGGTTTGTTTTACCATTGTGTCTGGTTAGCTCGCTCAGGTGGGACAACAAACTGCATGTTGCGAAACTCAGGAATAATTATCAAGAAATACCTTAATGGAAGGCTACCTACCAGCAATACTTAACACTATCTATCTCAGAGAACATGCCACACTCACACTCCCTTTGTGTGTGTGTTTGAGTGGGAGTGTGTGTGTATACAATCATGTGTGCGTGTGTGTGTGTGCGTAGGTTCATGCATGCATGTGTGTGTGTGAGTGTGTGTTTAACCTCTTGGTGTTGTAGTAGCATGACTATTTGCATACGCATTTGAATCCCAGCACTGCACAGGTGTATTCTTATTAGGCCGTCCCCTAGTAAAAATGAATGAGTGGTCAACACATGATGAGTGTCCAGCAAAGCCCTGGACGTTAGGACGTTCAGAATATAGCCAGCCAACAGATGGGAGTTCAGTGCCTCTTAACTAATAAGACATGTATTTAGGTTTAGAAATGATGAACAATTTCATCGTTTTGGTTTGAGAAGATCAAACAAAACTGCAATCTGATTGACCGTGCTTCGAGAGCTCAGCGTCAACCGGGTCAAAGTTGAAATTGTTTGAACTTTGTTAGCAGCATCACAGTGAAGAGTCCTAGCTGTCGGCTACGCCCTAGGTAGTGTCAATGCCAGGTTGGGCTTCAATGCTCAACTCCATAGGAATATATTGGCAACGCTGGCTGCATCAATGCTGAAAGTTTGCTTAACAGTTTCAGCTAAGCGAATGTTGCTTGATGAGTTGGGGGCCAGGAGTGCAACCCCTATTAAATTTGTCCAGTAAATAATACAATAAGAGAGAGAGAGAGAGAGAGAGAGAGAGAGAGAGAGAGAGAGAGAGAGAGAGAGAGAGAGAGAGAGAGAGAGAGAGAGAGAGAGAGAGAGACTGGTAGACATTAGATTAATATAATGTCATGTTTGAGTGCCATTGTAAGTGGCTTTAGTTAACGATGCAAATGACGATTGAATATTTGTAGGCAGAAAATTACCTGAAGCTACTTATAAATAAAGAATGTTTTCACAAACTGTTTAGTATTTGTCTCTTAGGGCCTCCAATTATCAAAATTGGACCTTCTGACTTTCTACCAAGCTGATTCCAATCAGCTTAATCAAAGAGATGCTTCTGACTGGACTATTCAAGTTGCTAAGAACACTTTAAATAGGTCCCAAGTTGGATAATGGCTTTAAGGTAGTTGGGGGCAGAGGCTATAGGCTAAGATGGACTTTGGACTTACAAGGTAAGGAAACTATTGACATTTCTTTGCTGTGGAGTTCTCATTAAAGAATAATTGATACAAAACTGTTGTTACTTTTTCCAGATATCTTTTACTCTCGTTGTTAGCCTTTGGACAACATGTTAATGGTAAGATGCATGCTACAGAACTATCTTGTTAAACATGTTCAGTCCACAAAATTGATGTCGTGTATTTTGTTTGTTTCTACAGCAATTAGTTCCAGGGCTCAGAGCTCGACAGGCATCAAACCTTATTTTGGTTCAGTTAGCTTCTTTGATCAAGGGGAAGACATCCCTGCTCAGCTTCTTAGTCATGGTCCTGCTGGGATTGCTTCATTGGGTTCTCCTGCTAGTCCTGGAAGTGGGTATAACCAAGCGTCTTCCAAGCACCTGATCTTCCAGGCGCCGGAACCTCCAGTGAATGATGGTGCAGTCCATCATTCAGTTGGCATCAGTGTACCTTTCCATGGCCACACATTACAAGCCAAGCAACCGAGCTACCAGGCGCCCCCCCAGCAGCAGACTAGCTACCAGGCGCCCCCCCAGCAGCAGTCTAGCTACCAGGCGCCCCCCCAGCAGCAGTCTAGCTACCAGGCGCCCCCCCAGCAGCAGTCTAGCTACCAGGCGCCCCCCCAGCAGCAGTCTAGCTACCAGGCGCCCCCCCAGCAGCAGTCTAGCTACCAGGCGCCCCCCCAGCAGCAGTCTAGCTGCCAGGTGCCCCCCCAGCATCAAGACTACCAGGCGCCCCCCAAGCAGACGGTCTACCAGGCGCCCCCCAAGCAGACGGTCTACCAGGCGCCCCCCAAGCAGACGGTCTACCAGGCGCCCCCCAAGCAGACGGTCTACCAGGCGCCCCCCAAGCAGACGGTCTACCAGGCGCCCCCCAAGCAGACGGTCTACCAGGCGCCCCCCAAGCAGACGGTCTACCAGGCGCCCCCCAAGCAGACTGCCTACCAGGCGCCCCCCAAGCAGACTGCCTACCAGGCGCCCCCCAAGCAGACTGCCTACCAGGCGCCCCCCATGCATCAGGTCTACCGGGCGCCCCCCATGCATCAGGTCTACCGGGCGCCCCCCATGCATCAGGTCTACCGGGCGCCCCCCATGCAGACGGACGACCGGGCGCCCCCCATGCAGACGGACGACCGGGCGCCCCCCATGCAGACGGACGACCGGGCGCCCCCCATGCAGACGGACGACCGGGCGCCCCCCATGCAGACGGACGACCGGGCGCCCCCCATGCAGACGGACGACCGGGCGCCCCCCATGCAGACGGACGACCGGGCGCCCCCCATGCAGACGGTCTACCGGGCGCCCCCCATGCAGACGGTCTACCGGGCGCCCCCCAAGCAGCAGACTAGTTACCAGGCGCCCCCCAAGCAGACGGTCTACCAGGCGCCCCCCAAGCAGACGGTCTACCAGGCGCCCCCCAAGCAGACGGTCTACCAGGCGCCCCCCAAGCAGACGGTCTACCAGGCGCCCCCCAAGCAGACGGTCTACCAGGCGCCCCCCAAGCAGACGGTCTACCAGGCGCCCCCCTAAGCAGACGGTCTACCAGGCGCCCCCCAAGCAGACGGTCTACCAGGCGCCCCCCAAGCAGACGGTCTACCAGGCGCCCCCCAAGCAGACTGCCTACCAGGCGCCCCCCATGCATCAGGTCTACCGGGCGCCCCCCATGCAGACGGACGACCGGGCGCCCCCCAAGCAGACGGTCTACCAGGCGCCCCCCAAGCAGACGGTCTACCAGGCGCCCCCCAAGCAGCAGACGGTATACCAGGCGCCCCCCAAGCAGCAGACTAGCTACCAGGGGCCTCCCCTGCAGCAAGTCTACCAGGTGCCCTCCAAGCAGTCTGGCCACCAGGCACCCACCAAGCAGCAGGTCTACCAGGTGACCTACAGGAGCCGGCCTACAAAAAACCTATTGGAGGTTCCTTAAGGCCAGCTATCACATGGTATGTAGAAATTCTTTGCAACTGTCGACTTGTTTCTGACCTTTTATTATTAAAGGTTCATTGTTCTATTCTTCAGACGTAACGGAGATTGAAGATTGGCCATCATGGGTGAAGTGAACTCTAAATGACTTTACATGGCAATCCAGCAAATTTACAAATTTTTTCCTATAATGTAGCAGAGTTGTGTTAAACAGTCAAAAAGGAAAGTCTTCCCCCTCCAGAATCCATCCCTTTTCTCCATGAATGGCCACTGCAATTTTCAGCTTCCTGTCCAAAAATAAAGTTGTTAAAGTAACTGTTCTGTCATTGTCTATGCTTCTGTTTATGTGAATTTCAGTGTCTTAATATAGTCTTGTGTTTGGTAATGAGATTGCCGGCAACACCTCAATCCTTATGGATTTGATCTAAAGTGCTGCAACGTTTCACCACAACCAATTGGCAACCAGGAGTCCAGCCTTTTGTGTGCACACACCATGATAGATATTTGGTCTCATGCACGAGTATCCTGATGGCAGTACCATGGACCACAATGCTACAATATTGGTGCTAAATTTGCCTATGAGAACCAAAGGTGCTCCAACTGTTGGCTGAATGTGTTTGTCAAATGAGATCATACTTAATTTTTCTGTGCATTTGCTTTGGGGTGTATATTGTGTTTTGCGCTGCAAATATTTTATATTGTCAAACCCATAGCTAAAGATGAATAGGAACTTTTGTTGGTTGATTTGCTGAACCAGTTTTAGATGGGTGTGACTTGCATGGTTTAAAAGTGTGCAATGTACTTTCAAAGATGCCTAAACCCATTTAACTCAGTGTTCAAATGATATACAAGTTTAAGTACAAATGCCACAGGGCATTGTCTACCACTATTCAAGTTGACGGGAACAATGCTTTCCTGAACTGGAGACTAAAACGCACCTGTTTGCTTCAGTGTATAGTCTAGAATTGGCTGACACCATGGTGTAGATGGTAAAAGCTGACTGGCTTCAAATCAGTATTTGGAAACAACCAAATCACAGCAGAAAGGCTCCCAGGACCAGTCTTTGGGATGGGTTGGAACATGATTTCAATGACCAGCGTTGCAAGGAAAAATGCCAGTGGCCAATTTAACTAAGTTGGCCTATGACAACAGTGGTTTGGAAAATACAATGGTTACCGACATCGCAATGTCCGTGGCCACTGAGGTTATGTACATTAAATTTTGTGCTGAATGTTTTCAGTGCCTCTAGTTTGTCAACTGATGCCAGACGATGAGCAGTATAAGAATGTTCTACATTCACGGCCAAGTTTAAAAAGTAGCAGTACCAGTGTGCTAACAATGATGCAATGACGCTGGGTTGTTTTTTCTAAAGCCACCTCAACATGCCAATATAAATATTAGTACGAGTACAGTGCAGCTGGAGCGTCATGTCCTGATGAAAAGTGAAACGGGTTTGATGTTAATGGTTGTGAGATTAACTGTCCTTTCTCATTCTAGTGAAGTGCGTATCTACAGTGTTCATCGTTTCCATTGGTTAGGCACAAAAAAAGACGAATGTCTAATGACACCACGGAACAGTAGTGTTTCTGTCCAATTGTGTCGGTTTTGTGGCTTGGAGCCAAATAAATGGCTGACCTTAGTCTGTATGTGTTTACTTGCGCCATTTGTAGGCCAGCAGGTAAATGCAGGAGGCAGAACTAATGTAATTGTTTACCTGGATCCTGCTTCTTGAGATTTATCTTCTCCCTGTTATCTTTCCCCTTTCGTTAGGCCAGTTGGCACATCTCCATTGGCTGGTTATATTGCACTTATACAGCCTCAGGCATATTAATCGTCTGCGCTGCTGGTATTTGAGTTCAAAGTTTAATTTAGCAAATTGCTCCATAGCTGCAGTAAAGAGTATTTTGTTCATCTCTTAACGGGATAAAATTGGTTGAATAGATGCCAGCAAGCTTTGTGTACAAAGACAGCCTACTGTATTTCCGTTGGACATTGGTAGGTTGCCATTTGACTATCTAATTACACCGCACAAAGGTAACATCTCTGGTAGAGGACCACTGTGGTCATCACTGACGCACTCTCGAGCCGGTAACCACGGTGACTCACAAACACAACAATGGGCTAGTACATGCCACCACATCACGCAGGTTGCGTGGCATGGCATGTTTGATTACGCACGTGGTTGAGATGAAAGGTAAAGCAATAGAGATGGATACTGCAAGGAAGGAGCGGGGGAAGGGAAAAAGGAAATAGGGCATCGGAGAAGTGGTGAAATCGAGAGCAAGCGAGAGAGAGAGAGAGAGAGAGAGAGCAGGTGGGGGAAATAGAAAAGACAGCCAAAGAGAGAACTGCGTGGGTTGATCACGTTGTCAACTGTAAAACTTCGCTCGATTTGTCTTCCCTGAGATTAGAGCGACAAAGGGCGCAATACTTGGGACCTTTGCCCAGCTCTTTAGTGACAGTTTGTGCGTGGTGTGATGAACTGATAATGTACACGTGACTGTTTAAACAAGACACACATGCCTGTACAGACATACAGTTTAACTTGACTTCAGATCTCATCACACAAGCAAGAATCCCAAAGCATGGGTACGCGCGCAGACACGCACGCACGCACGCACGCACGCACGCACGCACGCACGCACATAAACACACAGACGTACACACAGACATTACCATGTGCTCTCGAGGTTGACGTTAATGTGCAACAATGCCCCCTAGCGGACAAGGAAAATAAGACATTTACCTTAAACGTATTCTAGTGAATAATCATTAAATAGATGTCTGAACATCTAAAAAATGTAATCCACATTTCCAATAGAAAATATTTGATAAGAAACTATCATATGGAATTCTGGGGCACATTGCAAGTCCATGGTCAGGTTTGACCCACAATAGTTTTTTTAAGTGAACCTGTAGATAAGTGTTTTCAAACAGTTGAAAACAACTCCACATAAAATTTTCTTTAGACAGGTTATTCATAACCATTTTAAACCTCAATGAAAGGATGTCAGGAGATTCTGTCAGTCTGTAATAGTTTGTCACAATTAACATGAAATGCATTTCAAGGTTTTATAGTGCAGTGTGTAGTGTTGACATTTCTCTCTTGAATGATGTATTCATTGTTTATCGTTAACCACACAATGAAAACTGTCTCACACACACACACACACACACACACACACACACACACACACACACACACACACACACACACACACACACACACACACACACACACACACACACACACACACACACAAAAACACACACACACACACACACACACACACACACACACACACACACACACACACACCCAAGTAAATGTCATCTTTCATCCATATTGCAACAAGGTTCTACGGTAAACAGGTGGGAGAAAAAAAGAAGGATCAATGTGTGTGTCTGTGTTCGTGTGTGTGTGTGTGTGTGTGTGTGTGTGTGTGAGACAAAGCAATGATAATCAGAGCTGCCTAATGACCCCTCCAGAGAGAGCCCAAATAATCCTCTACGTCTTGGGAATCAAACACACGAGCACATATTGACGACATCAACCCCCCCCCCCCCCCCCCCCCCCCCCACCACCACCACCACACACACAGCACAGGCTCCTCCCTTCTCACGCTCTGACTCATGAATGGATCTTCCTCATTGGTTTTTGGGAGATGTTGTGAACATGAATACCCTTGATACCAAGATGTGAACCAACACCATCTTCACTTCAACACCATTTTTACTGATCTGCATCATCATTGTCTTCTCAACCATCATCTTCACCATCTTCTACACACCATCATCTTCACCATTATCATTTCCACCAGCATCTCTAACATTGTCTTCACAACCATCATCTTCACCATCATCTTCACCATCTTTACAAACATCCATCACCATCTTCACCATCATCTTTACAAACATTACCACCATTATCTTCACTATCATCTTCAGCATCTTCATCATCTTCACCATCCTCTTCATCATCTTCATAATCAGCTTCATCATCATCTTCATCTCCACCATCATCTTTACAAACATCACCACCATCATCTTTTTGTTACAATCAAATAAAGAACAATAGTTAAAGAAGAACAAGGATACAAACTTCTTTTTTTACTTCTTTGCATTTCCCCACAGGGATCAATAAAGACTAACAAACAAAGGCTTCATATTGCAACGCCAATGGACAATCAAATAAAAAATGAAATTACATGAATAGTAATTCCTTCCTTGCTCTCATGCCTCAACCACATTCACATTCACCTTTCATGGACTGAAGTGAATCTTTAGTCTTCTATACCGTCGCACTGACACCTCTTAACATCACCTGAGGCTACCTTCAGTTTAAATGTTCATCATGCACCGCCGGTAGGGTGCAGAGTTGGGCCGCTCACAAAAAATAAATACAATAAAAATAACCGCAATGGCGTAATTTATCCAGTAGATGGCAGTCAGAGTTGCTATTGGGGGTATGAGACGGCTACGCAGCGAACAGTTTCCACTTGGCAGTAAGCCATATTCATATTAGGGACATGTCATTCTCGGCTAATTTGCACCTGATGTTCACTTAATGAAGACAGAGGCAGACAGAGGGCCCGTGGAGAGCGTGCGGGCCATGTTGGAGGCAAACCTCCCAGCAGGATAAAGAAATAGTAGTAAAACCTCTGGTAATTAAACCGTCAGCCACAACAGACACTGCTTCCATATGTCGTGTATGTTTCTGCAGACACTGAAATATGCACTACAGTGAACACACACACACACACACACACACACACACACACACACACGCACAAACAATAATGAGCCTATTAGTTCTCTTGATAAAGATCAAAACATCATCACCATTAGTCAGCTCATTAACTCTCTCGTCTGTCACTCAGGTGTGTGTGTGTGTGTGTGTGTGTGTGTGTGTGTGTGTGTTTGGGTTTGGTTCAAGAGTAAATATTTAGCGCATATGAATAAATTATTTAAATATTTCATTAATTAATTTATTGTCATTTGATAACACTTCACAATTGAACCTGTTTATGACCATTAACAAACTATTAGTTGAAGAAAATAAATATTGATACCTAATGAGTAATTCATGAAATATTGAACTTATTTAATGTATAAATTGAGTAACTAACAGTAAAAAAGGTATTTGTCCACTGAATGTACTTTGTGTTTGGTCGAGGGCCGAATAGTGAGTTCTGTTGCTGTATGAGATCCAACCAACACTTGTTGGTTGGGACACTTAAAAAAAACTAGAACACACAGATAATATTATTCAGTGTTGCAGTAATACGAGTGCGTTACAAGTAGGTGAGTGGGTGAATTTTGTGTGTTGTACATCCGGGCTGTCCAACATGAGGGATCCTCCCTCTCTCCTTCCTGTTGTAATGGCTCTTATAGTGCTACTGCTTCTGCTGCTGTGGCCCACCATTAGGATTATATCCATTAGGCCAACTTCCCCTGACTCCCCTCACTTTACTACACCTCGGAGACACACACAGGCATGCGCACACAAGCGCGCAGGCAGACACACACGCGTGTGCAAGCAAGCACACACACGCACACTTACACACACAAACACACACACACAGGCACGCATGCGCACATACTCACGTTCAGACACGCATGCATACAATACACAGGCGGACAGCTACCTATACATCCAATCCCACAGAAACACACACACACACCTTACTTCAGACCCTCTTCCTTAAGTTAGTAATGATGTGTGTGTCAAACTGCTCCAACAATCAGTAGTCAAGTTGTTCCTGGATCAAAGGCAACAGAACAACAGGAGAAGCAGCAGTTAGTGTAGAAAACAACGGGTGTCATTCACATGCTAATGACGGGACAATAGACCAGTCAGTCATTGTCAGTCAGTAAAACCAGCTCAGTTCACAGAGAGACAATCAGACAGTTTATTAGGGCGGGCAGTGGGCCGGTCGACCAGGTGGCACGCCGGTCCATAAACCCGCCGGTCAACCGCTCCATGGTGGTCTTGATTCCGGGCCTACAGAGCGTGGATCCAAGCGACGTGTGAACAGCTTGAATCTGGGTTGAATGGCCTCTATATGGCTGCTAGTGCCTCTGTCGCCCAGGGCTGCAGGGCAAGTGTACGGGGAGGCCGGACAAAATGTGAAATGTTAAAGTCCTGCTCCTTTAGTCCCTGCCGCTGTCCACGACTCACAGCCCGCCGCAGCCCACTGTAGCGGGCTGGACGGTGGTTGGAGGGGTCCA